>CM039730.1:7761272-8307758 GCA_022539455.1 Dendrobium nobile | reverse complement strand
CCTCCTTCCCTCATATGGGTTTCCCTCTCACAAGCCCTCCCCCTTTATGTGCTAACAAGAATACATTGATTCTAGTATGGCCTCCTTCCTTCCCTCTAGCCAAAATGGCCTCCTCTTTGCCTCAATGAGTACCCCTGCCCAGCCGACTTCCCCTAGTCCTCCTCCAGTTCTAGCATTCAAGAAGGTGGGTCTATTGGATCCCCTAGGGTGGCTCGCCCTGCCTCGTCATCTTCTACTGCGGCCACTACCTGTGGCGCCACCCCCGCTCCAAAAATCCTCCCGCCCCCCACAGCTATTGTTGTAGGTCCGTTTCCTGGAATAATGCCCAGCACATTCCCCTTATCAATCATGACATAGACACTTTCTTCTTAGATGATCTCTTCCTCCCCAACACGGATTCTATTTTGGATAACCAGATGAAGTATGCCACTTTATTGGGCGACGAGTTACTTTTTCTTTCATCCTTAGCGAACTCCAATGGAAGTGGTTCCAATTTGGAGAATTTTATATCATTACCATAGGGCCTCGCTCCTTCCTTTTCATTTTCCAAAGTATTGAGGCTGGCCTGTAGTTCTCCAGTGAGGGCCATGGAATCTAGCCGATAGCCTCATTGAGCTAGACAAGTGGATGCTTGAGTACTCTTTTGCCTCCCTCCTAGGGCTAACATCCCCCATTTGGGTCTATTTACCCAAACTTCCATTGTTGTATTGGGATATCAAAAACTTGACTAGGATAATAATAATATCATAGGTGACCCTCTTTGGATGGACACCCATAATAACACTTATGGTCGTTCCTCCTTGGTACACTTTTGCATTTGCCTCGACCTGTCTAGGAAACTTTGCCCTGGTATATTGATATTAGGTCTCTATGGCATATTCTTTAAATGATTTGAATATGAGCACCTCACCAACTTTTGTTTTCATTATAGTATGGTTGATCATACTGCTGGATCATACCGTGCCGGGCAGATTGGTCGGTCCACCCCCCCCCCCCCACCCCCCCCCCCCCCCCCCCCCCCCCCCCCCCCCCCCCCCCCCCCCCCCCCTCCCCCCCCCCCCCCCCCCCCCCCCCCCCCCCCCCCCCCCCCCCCCCCCCCCCCCCAAGTTTCTGCCATAAAATATTTTGGTCCTACCTGCACCATGTACGCCCCCCCCCCCCCCCCCCCCCCCCCCATCAAATTTGTACTCATGGCCTGCCTTCCGTGGCTCCCCCTACCTATAGAGGTAGTGAAAGGAAAGCAGTCTAAGCTTTGCATGTAGAACATGGTAAATAAAAACCCCTTGTTGAAGAAGCAGCCGATCCAGCCCCCATTCCCTTCCTCCATAAAAGGGCGCCCTTGTGTTAGGCGGACAAATCCCTGGGTTATGATCCAAACCCCTGGGTTATGATTTGTCCTTCGCCCATCTTTACCTTCGTAGATATAAAAGGGCACCCTTGTGTTAGGCGGACAAATCATAACCCAGGGGATAACAGAGCCAGGGAGACCCCACCTCCAAGGGCCAAATCTGTGGAGAGTAGGTCTCCAAAGAAGGGTAGTGCGGGGAAGTCTTCAAGCAAAGCTGCTACTTCGGGTTAAGATGGTTACGATGGCTAGGGGAAAGTTCAAGGGGTGGCAAGTGTTGTCTGAAGGGGCAGCTAATTGTGCTCCGACTATTTGAGGAGTGACTCTTGCAGGTCCACCTGGCAAAGGTACGATAGAAGGCTCGGTGCTTAAGCCACAAGAGTTCAAGGTATCACTTGTATAAAATCCCATTTTAATGGTGGAGTCCTCTATGGACATGAAACTCAACAATGGAAAGGTTGGCATGGATGATGATTTGAACATGGTTTATGGCTCGGGGGCTGCTACGGACACTGAGAATGACCAGGTGATGGAGGGATGTCGGATGAGCTCAATAGACACTCAATTCATCTCAAATTCACAATGTGAGATGGTTTATAAAGGTGAGATGTTTAATGGTAGTGCTGTTGCAAATCTATTTTTTCATGGCTTATGTTTTGATGATTGACAAACACTACTTCTCTTGGACTACTTGTTGCTTCTAACTTTTCAGGAATCGAAGACCGGACGATCATGAAGAAGCCAAGTTCAGGATCGCGTAGGTTTAGGGTTGAGTCAGTCTGTACTTTTGTTTTTTACCTTTTGAGTCTAATTGTAGTGATCAAAAAGACTGATGCTAAGTAACCCTTCACACACACACTTGAGAGACTTAGAATTTCTATATTTGCCCACATCGGCCCGGCCGATATTTCTATCGTCCGGGACGATCTGCTTAAAACAGAAAGCCTAATTAAGGATTCTTAATTAAGGCAGCCGACATTAACATATCGTCCTAGATGATACGTGTATCGCCCAGGACGATAAGCTCAAAATAGAAAGAGATAGCCGCCTTAGATAGTTTAGGCATACTGTATTTTAAATTATCGGCCAGGACGATTCCCGGATCGGCCTTGACGAAATTATCAAATTATGCCTTAATTGATCAGGAAATCAAGGGAGTAATTAAGGATGATTGATACGAGCATATCGGCCAGGACGATCGTGAGATCGGCCTGGACGATCAAGCCAAATTTCAATCGGCCAGGACTGTTCCCAGGGCTGTGCTCAGGACGATTTACCTCTGATTTGAACTACTCGGCCAGGACGATCGTGAGATCGCCCTGGACGATCAAGCCAAATTTCAATCATCCAGGACTGTTCCCAGGGCTGTGCTCAGGACGATTTACCTCTGATTTGAACTAATCGGCCAGGACGATCGTGAGATCGTCCTGGACGATCAAGCCAAATTTCAATCGTCCAGGACTGTTCCCAGGGCTGTGCTCTGGCCGATCTTCCTTGATTTGTACTGATTGGCTAGGCCGATGTCCATATCGGCCTGGACGATAGAGTCGGCTACTTGCAATTAATGAGCTCCTCTTGAGCTCTTCTATTTAAAGAGCTCTTCTTCAACATTTTTAAGAGACCTTTGGCTGCTGCCTTGACCTGAGAAGACCTTGAGGAGAGAAAGAGAGAGAGGGAGAGAGAGAGGATCTTTTGAGGGGGAGCTTGTGAGGGGGATTCACAAGGGTTGCTTCAAGGATCGCTATGCTTGTCTTTCATCTGGAGTTTCTCGTCCGTGGAAGGGTCGGTAGAGGTAAGGAGTTTTCTTTTGGTTGTGGTTCTCTGCCAGCTTCAGGAGGAAGCAAAAGGAGGTTCTTGTAAGGGCTTCTCCGCCTAGCCGTGGGGGCTAAAGGAGAGTCACATTTTGTAGTGCAATACTTGGAGGGTGCCTCCAAGCAGTGGACGTAGGTCGAGTCGATCGAACCACTATAAATCTTGTGTACTTAATTTTTGCTTCCGCACTTTTTAATTCTGCATTAATTTCTTGTGGTGTGATTTAGTTTGTGATTTTCTTTCTTTGTCTTAAGAATTTTTTAAATACCAATTCACCCCCCCCCCTCTTGGTTAGCTTGGGACTAAGTTTATAGGGCTTAACATCCCGAACGAACTTTCAAGTGGTATCAGAGCGGGATTCGAAAATTTAAGTTTGAAAACTTTTTGAATTTGATCCATGGCTAACTTAGGAAATAGAAACACTACTGAAGGTTATTCGATTACACGACCTCCTCTATTTGACAACTTACCTTTTGATTTTTGAAAAACCCGCATGTCAACGTTTTTATAATCTACTGATTATCGCATGTGGATGCTTATTCAAGAAGGATATTCTCCACCTTCTCGTGAAATTAATGGTATTAAAACTGAAGTTGCTTTTACTGAATGGACTTTCGATGAACGTGATTTGGCTCAATTAAATGCGAAGTGTTTGAACTGTTTTTTCTGTGCTTTGAAATCTGAAGATTACATGCGTGTTTCAACTTGCAAAACTGGTAAAGAGATTTGGGAAAAATTATGCATCACCTATGAAGGTACTAATGAAGTTAAGCAATCCCGTTTGAACTTTCTCTTGCATGACTACGGACTTTTCGTATGAAACCTCATGAATCGATTTCTGACATGTACACTAGGTTTACTCAGATTGTTACTTCATTGCATGCACTAGGAAAAGAGCTTTCAAATTTTGAAAAAGTTAACAAGATTTTGAGATGCTTGCCTTCGTCTTATGATGCAAAAATTACTGCCATTACTGAATCCAAAGATTTGAACACCTATTCTATTGATAACTTACTTGGCTCACTCATTGCTTACGAGCAAGGGGTGAATCAAAGAAATCTTGATACAGGTGAGAAGAAAAAGGAGAAAACAATCGCACTGAAGGCGCACAAATCGGATTCTGAATTTTTCGGGTCTGAAAGCGATGAAATTTCCTTCATCACAAGGCAATTCAAAAGCTTTCTAAGGAAAAAACAAAAGCATCATCAAAGTTGGAGGAAAGGTAAGGATCATAAACATTCTAAAGAATCTTCTGATGTTGTTTGTTTTGAATGCAGGAAGCCTGGACATGTGAGATCTGACTGCCCTACACTTAGAGACCAATCAAGCAAAAGGAAAAGTGAGGAGAAAGCTAAGCCTAGGAAGGACAAGAAGAAAAACCAAAGGAGCTTTTGGGCAGAATCTGGTACTGGCTCCTCTGAAACTGAACAAGAGGAAGAAACTACAAACTTGTGTTTCATGGGAAAAGATCAAAGTGATCAGGAAGAGGCATTATAACTCAAATCACTTAAGAAATCCCTTTCCTGGAGTTAGATGTTTTTCGAGTGGCATGCTAGGACACATCTCACACACTTGCACGATTCATCATAGTACACATTGGGTGTGGAGACCTACGGTGCATGATCCACAGCATACCACACTTGCATTGCATTCTTTTCTTCATAAGAAGGAACCCAAACCTGCTTGGGTTCCTAAATCTAACATTTGATAATTTTGCAGGAGGGCTCTCACAAAAGACCTCGTGAGAGTATGTGGTACCTGGATAGTGGATGCTCTCGACATATGACTGGTGATGCTAGCCAGTTTGTTGTACTAGAGTCCAGGATTGGAGGCAAGGTTACTCTTGGAGACAACACCACCAGGAAGATGGTAGGAGAAGGTATAATTGGAAATTCCAAGAACCTTATGATTGAAAATGTTTTGCTTGTAGATGGATTGAAGCACAACTTGCTCAGCATCAGTCATTTCTGTGACAAAGGCTTCATCGTGCAGTTCTTTACGGATTCATGCATTGTAAGTTTAAGTAACAACACTATTTTGCAGGGAAAGAGGATCAACAACGTCTACATGCTTGATTTAAATAACATTGAATGTGCTGCTTCTTTTTGCTTAAAAACTGTGATTGATGATTCTTGGTTATGGCACAGGAGGCTTTGTCATGCAAGTATGAAAACCCTTAGGAAAGTGACCCAAAAAGATCTAGTTAGAGGTGTCCCCAAACTTAAGTTTACAAAAGACCACCTTTGTGATGCCTGTCAACTAGGAAAGCAAGTCCACTCCACTTTTCACCCCATCAAGGACATTAGCACCTCTAGACCTTTAGAAGTCCTTCACATGGATTTGTTTGGACCCATTAGCACGGCTAGTTTGGGAGGGAAAGTCTATGGTTTTGTGATTGTTGATGACTACTCGAGGTTCACTTGGACTAGATTTCTTTCACATAAAAATGAGTCTTTTGAGGAGTTTAAAACATTTTCTACTTGGATTCAGAAGAAGCAAGGTTGTGAAATTTTGACCATCCATAGTGATCATGGGGGAGAATTTGAAAATGAAAGATTTGGAGGTTTTTGTGAGGACAAGGGGATTAGTCACAATTTTTCAGCCCTTAGGACCCCTCAGCAGAATGGGGTAGCTGAAAGGAAGAACCGAACGTTGGTAGAAGCCGCTAGAGCCATGCTTGCTGAGTATTCACTTCCAAAATACTTTTGGGCTGAAGCAGTTAACACAGCTTGTTATGTGTTGAATAGGGTGAATGTTAGAGCCAAATTAGAGAAGACACCCTATGAGATCCTTAAGGGTAGAACACCCAATCTTTCCCACCTTCATGTCTTTGGTTGTAAGGTCTTCATTCACAACAATGGGAAATCTCACTTGGGAAAATTTGATCCTAAATCTAATGAGGGAGTATTCTTGGGATATTCTAGTGTTGGGAAGTCTTTTAGGGTGTTTAACAAGAGAACTTTAATGGTGAAAGAGACAACCCATGTAGTTTTTGATGAGTCTGAGTCTGATGAAGTCTTTTAGGGTGTTAAACATCAGACCAATGCGTAGTTTGGAAGCTTACTCTGCCTTGCTTATGAAAATGGAATGTGGCTCTTATTTTTGCTAACAAGGACTATCATATCTGCCGCACTCTTTGGTGGGACATTAGCTCCATTATGGTGGATGACTGCCCCCTGCTCGTGGGTGGGGACTTCACCTATTACTTATCTCAAGAGGAGAAGAAGGGAGGCAAGCGTTTCAAATTTTCTACTGGTGTATAAGAATTGCTGGATTTTATGGCCAGTAAGGATCTCCATGACTTAGGCTTCACGGATGAATTAAAGCCTCACATGAATTAGGCTTGAACTATTACTTACACATGACTTAGGCTTCAACTATTATTTACTTGTTGATGGGGACTTCAACTATTACTTACTCATGACTTAGGCCTAAAAACCAAATATGGGTTCGGCTAGATAGATTTTTGATGAACTCTAAGGGGATGAATGTTGCTCCTTTTGCTTATGTAAAACATCTCAATCGATTAGCTTCGATCACTGTGCTATCCTCTTGAGTTTGGGGGGTAGGGGTACTATCCCAAATTTCAAATGGACTTACTTTGAAGATGTGTGGATGAGATATTCACCCTCTTGGAGGAATATGAATGAGAATTGGAACAAAGCCAAATTTCCACGCCAGTTGTGGTGGTTAACTGAAATGCGGCCGAATGCTAAGAGCCTTATCATATTTTAGTAGGAATAGAATAAGAGATATGGGCGCCCAGAAGGCTAGTTTGGAACATAGAATTGAAGAGCTTTATCAAATGGACTGCTCGGCAGATGGGCTGAATCCATAGCAGGAATGTAAGCTCCACCATGTGGTCGAGGAGCTTAATTCTACCCTTGCTTGAATCACGACCTGGTGGCGGCAGCGTGCCAAGGTCCATTAGATTAAGGAGGGGGACGCCAATTTGCATTTTTTTCACACAGTGGCTTTTGCCAAGCATTGATCTAACTGTGTGGAGGAGTTAAGAAGGCTTAAAGGGGAGATGACTACCAATCTGAATCTCATCTAGGATGAATTCTCAAATTTTTTCTCTGAGAAGTCAAAGGATAGATGCACTAACACCGACTGATGGTCTGCTTTCTAGACTAAAGACAGAATCTCTGTTTAGACCCGAGAGGTTCTTAATAATGTGATCTTGGAAGTGAAGATCCAATCGGCCATTTTTAGTTTGGATAATAATTGTGCTTTTGGTATTGATTGTATCACCTCCTCTTTCTTAAACTTCTATTGGATTATTATAAAGAAAGATGTTTGCTATATTGTGCAAGACTTTTTCTTATCTAGTGCTATGAGCCCGAGCTAGAAGGACACTTTGGTTGTTCTTCTACCAAAATCGAGCAAGGATAATGCCCCATCCCATTTCCGGTCGATCAGCTTCTATCAGTCGTTTTATAAGGTTGTGGCTAAAGTCTTGGTGAACCTATTAAAGCTGATCCTGATGAACATTATTGGTGAGGAGCAAGGGACCTTTATGCCCTAGAGATCCATCGCTAATCACAGACTTCTGGCTCAGGAGGTTATTTGCAAATTTCAACACTCAACTAAGCTGAATGGCTTAATGGTACTCAAGGTGGACAAGGAGCAGGCGTACGATTGTTTGGCATGGGACACGTTACATAAGGTCATTGAAGTTATGGTTTTCTCTCAAGGCTTTATTACATTGGTGACCGAGAGCATCACTCAGCCTCAGTTAACTTTCCTTCTTAATGGCAACTGCTTGCAGATGATCAATGCGTGGAGTGGACTTCAATAGGAGTACCCGTTGTCTCCCTATCTATTTATTTTATGTTCTGAGTTGTTAACAAAGGCCTTCAGATAGAGAGGGGGAAAGCTTGTGTTTTAGATTTTTTTTAACAAGGAGAGGGTGTCACACCTTCTATACGCTAATGACATTTTGGTTTTTGCTGAAGACAATAATGCTAATGTGAAGAGAATCCAAAATATCCTTGATGAATATTGTGGTTGGACGGGACAAAAAATTAATATTTGGAAATTTGCTATCTTATTTAACAAGAGATGTCACTGATGGAAATCTAGGCGGATATCTAAGGTACTAGCGTTCAATGTGTCTCTTCCTTATGGTATCTTGGATTGTTGTTAGTTATGCAGAAGCTTGTTGCATCCAAGTTTTTGAAGATATTAAAAAGCACCTCGGAGAAGGTTAACGTGTGGGGGTAGAGATAGCTTTCGTTTGCTGGCCATGCCACCCTCAATAGAATCGCTCCCCTTTTTATTCCCATGTATTGTATGACTCTTACGAGGGCCCCAAAAGGGGTGCTTGCCTTGGTTGATAAAATTCGAAGATAATTTTAGTGGAAAAAAGATGGCAATAATGGGGGGTCTTCACTAATTAGCTTGGAGTGAGCTTTGTAAACCGGCGGCACAAGGTGGGCTGAGGTTCCACTCTACTGTTTTTTTTGGTAGGCACCGTTACCGGCTAGGCTGGCTTGGAACTTCCTTAATCAACCCAACTCTTTGCTACATCAAATATTGAGGGTGAAGTATGGGAGTGAACTATGGATGGTCAACCCAAGACAGAATGTTTCAATGGCTTGGAAAGCCATTCAGGATGGGTCTACTGATCTTCTTCCGATCCTATAGAGGATGATTAGAAATGAAAAGCTTATTGATATCACCCAGGATGTTTGGATGCTTGATCGGAGGATTGCCAGCTTGCCTATTTTTGGTAACGTGAACCACATGGATGATTGGAAAGCTAGCAATGTTTGTGATAACAACTTGAATTTGAGGTGGGAGGCCTTGAAGGAATGCTTTGGTGAGGTGATGGCCCACAGAATTATGAATCTCCTCACTAATCATGATCTTGCGCAGGATACACCCGAGCTCATTCACTCGAGCTGCTCCCAAATGGTGATGGCTATGGCTTATTTGGCCCAGATTTGGAATGATGAATACCAGTTTAAATGGATAAAGAGGTTTATCTACACACAAGGGAAAATTTCTTTTGGTGGAGACTACTAAGGGATGTAATTCTGACAAATATGTGGCTATGCCACTAGAATCTAGCCGACAATCCTCAATGTCCTTAGGGGTGTAATGAGGAGGAGAGCATTGAGAATTGCACTATTCATTATAAAAGGCTAAAGCTTATCCTAACCCACTTAGCAAGGTGGGGGTTTTCCTTACTGACCACCAACTCTTCTAATGAATTGATTCGATCCTTGAAGCAGATGGTAAGAGATAATCCTTCCCTTGGGAGAATCTTTTGCTATGTTGTCTATTAAATATGGAGAGCATGAAATGCTATGAAAGATGGCTGTATGTATGGATCCCCAGCAATTATAGCTACAACAATGCTCATGGTAATCCCGAAGCTGTTTACCATGCCTCTTTTGGAGCAATGGTGTACCAATCAGCCCATTGGGCTACCGCCTCACAAATTATGGTGTGCCCCTCCCCTCCCCCCCCCCCCCCCCCCCCCCTACACACACAAAAATTCATCGATGCCTCCCAGCTACCGTCCAACTGAATGAGTTTGGGCATGGTCATACGTTATCATGAAGGTAAACTGATTTTGGTGGCATGCCCCCAAATTGAACATTATGACATAACTCAAATAGATATTCTTGTTGCTCGATCCATAGTGGATATTATTGAAGACTGGATGCTTGACCAATAACGTATCATTATGGAAGGGGATTATTCCAACACTATCAAATGGTTACATATCATGTGCAACCATCAGAGTGAAATTAATAATAGGGTGGATGGGCGGATGTATCCTTTTAATGCAGCTTCAAGAAAGTGATATTTTAGCATATTCCTTAGCTTAGTAACAGGCTGGCCGACTATTGTGCTCATGTTGCTCTCCTAAGAATTTTTTTGTGGAAGGATGGCCTTAGTAGAGCAGTCACCTTAACTTTTGTTGATATATTAAGGGAGGAGAGTGATTGGATTTAGCTATCCTTTTGTAGCTTGCTGTTATTTTTTATCTTCTGTTGATTAATTCAAATGAAATGTCAAGGAACCAAAAATCTATTAAAAAAAAAACTATTTCAAGGAACCCAAAAACTTTATAACCCATGAACTTTTGACGCTTCTTTTTCCTTCTTTTCTTTTCTCTCCTAATTTCATGTGTGCGAGAAACTTTTTAGGCATGGTGGGCAGTGGCCATCATTTGCTTCCCCACCACCAGAGTAAGGGAGGCGGATGGAATAAAGGATATGGAAATTTTAAAGGCGGTGATGGTGGTACACGGTTGAGTGAGGTGTCTTCCACATGCTGTCCCAAGAAGCCTCCATATAGAGTTTCGTCTCGATTGCCTACCAGTTCGGGTCGGGGTCTGACTTTGGAGTCCATGGAGGTTCGGCATGGTCGTGATTATGTTCAAAGACTCTAAAAGCTATTTAAAGGTAGTGATGGGGGTTGGGAGCCTGGCAGAGCTCCGATGACAGTCTATTTTAGAGTGATTGTTGATAACCCATGTTCTGGGGTTGAATGCGCCATGGGGGACTGTTTTGATTCATCCTACTAGTGAACCCAATGTCTGGTTGAAAGCATTTACATTTGAGGGTTTTTCCTTCATCTCTAACTTTGAGGCTCGTCGTAGTGTTTTGACGTTCTTTACTGGCAGACAGGATGATGGGGGTTCCTTGCGTGGTATGGAGATCGACAGTGATGTGGGGCTTCATAGTTTGGTACCAACCCATGTACCAGATGGAAAGTGTGTGACGGCTCCATGGGGGCGGTACCTAGATAGGTACAACTCCATAAATTGAATGCCAAGTTCAGGGGGATCCCGCTCAAATTGGTTAGACTCGAACGGCTAGTGGTGAGATTGTGGAACAAAGGTCTGAAGATGGAGTCGGAGAAGATGGTCGGCCTACAACATGTTGTCCACTAGCCTAGGGCGGGGTGGTAAACTTGGGGGCATGGCAGAAGCTAGAACCCATTCGCTTCCCCTATCGGATCCTACTTCGGTGATCAAGCAGGAGGCGGGTTGGTCTTTCTCGACCTGGAAGTTGTACAAGCTAATGCACACTGGTTTGACATAGCTCTGGTTATTTTCCTCCTCATCCAACATATTCCTTTTTGGGTGGTCAAGAATGAGTTGTTCTGTTGGTGGGAAGGTTAAGGGATGATACTAGTTACGCTGCTGGGATTGGTCTGCTTTATGTGTTGGTTTGGTTCCTGTGAGGTAAGGGACAATATTCTTCTGGGGCATGGGGGGACTGGTTTGTGGCAGGTCATATTATCGTTGTGGACAAATGGTCTCCAACTCTAATCTCTTCCTCTCTTAGAGGTTTCATATCCCATGTCTAGATTCGGATGCCCTAACTCTCGTTGAAGTATCGGGATGAGGTCAACTTGGCTCAACTAGCCTCGGCTGTTAGTGAACTACTTTACATGGATGTCAAGATGAAGGACCTCAGTTGTTGCGCTTATGCAAGAGTCTGTGTGAGGATTGACCTATCTCGAAACCTCCCGCATGGTGTTTGGGTTGTGGGTCTCCATGGCCATTTTTTCCAATCTATCCATTATGACGAGATCCCCAATATTTGTCATCTCTGTGGCCACATTAGGCAAAGGGAGCAGGGAGCACATCTGCACCCCTGCACTCTCTAATGGATGGTCGTGTTTCCTATGGTCTGGAGGTTCTCACAGGCCGAACTATTGACTCAAAGACAATGTAGGGTGGAATGGCTATCCCCTCTAAGGAAAAGCAAAAAGAAGTTGTGGTCCCTTCCCCGGACCAATAACTAGGCTCTCAGGGTGGCTAGTAGACGATGGTCTTTAGACATCATGTTGGTAATCAACAGTCAGGACCTACTACTGAATATGTGATGCTGCTGTTTCCCGCCCCGCCGATGGTGATATGAAGCCTACTATGAAGATAATGTTCACTTCCTTCGACGAGGGTGATACGGACGGAGAAGCTATACATGAAGACTGGGATGACTTTGCCCCTATGGGTTCAATGTCGTTGGGGGGTTCGCTTGCATTGTCCCCTCCCCCTTCTTTGAGCGGAGCCCCCCATAGTGCTTCAAAGAGGAAAAATTTCAATAGGTTCAAGGGTATGTCCGCTGCTATGACCCAAGCTGTGGTCTCCAAAGATTTGTTTCCTTTCTCAGCTAATTGTCATGCTGACAGACCCATTGCCAAGCAAAAATGGAAGCATGGACTAAAGGCTCACCTTTCCACTGTTATCTCCAAGGTTGAACCACGTAAGCTGTTCCCTAGTCGGTGGAAGGCTGGCTAGGATGAGGCCTTTGCCCAAGGTCTTGTTACTGATGCCATCAATGCCATCAATCCACCCATGATTGGTGGGGATGCTTGCTTCCTTAGTTGGAAATATAGACGGGCCCATAAGAAGGTTGACAGAAACTACCTTTGCCAGCTTATCGATGACTATATTATAGGGCTTACTGGCTTAACATAAAAGAAAGTGGAACAACTTTCCCATAAAGATGTGGACAAGCTTGTTTGGTGCTCTTGGGATTTCCATCTGTAGCCTTTCTCTAGCAAGTCGGGTGGCATCCTGGTCCTTTGGCATAAGGACCTGGTTAACTTTGACCAACGCATCTCCTCCAAATGATGGATAATTATCTGGGTCAAAATTGGTCGCCTTCCCCTTTGGACAACAGAGTTTGTTTATGCTAGCAAGGATAGTCATGTAAGAAGGCAGCTTTGGGAGTATGTTGGGGATTTCCTTGATGCTCATAACCCCCTTATCGTGGATGGGGACTTAACATGTATCCTCTCTTGGGAAGAGAAGAAGGGAGGTAGAGGTTTTCACTACTCTAATGCGATAACTGAAATGGAAGAGTTTATGCTTTAGAATGATCTACTCGACTCTGGTTTCATTGTCCCTAAGTTTACTTGGTGCAATAACAAGGAGGAGTGGAGCAAAATTTGAGCTAGACTTGACTGTTGCATGGTGAACTCTTTGTTCATGGATATCCATCAGGGGTTCATGGTTTTACATCTTATGCATTTGGCCTCCGACCACTACCCCTTACTCTGTGTGGTGGCGTCTCCGCACAAAAGGGCCTTGTTCAATTGGATGAAATTTGAGGATATGTTGCTCTCCTACCCCTTAGCTGGGAATATTATCCTCAACAACTAGGATAATAGTATAATTGGCAGAGAAGTGGGCATCCTCTAGAAGAAGAGTCAGAAAGCCCGTAAGGCTCTCTTCTTTTGGAGCCGACACGAGATCAAGGAGCTTAACAACATCAAATGTTCTCTTAAGGAAAAGATTATTGACCTCCAACATGCTTAGTGCTCTGTAGATGGGCTTCGCCCGTTTTAGGAAATTGAGTTACTCCCTAAGGTCCATCTCCATAATAGTACTCTTAGCTGACTGATGACCTGGTGGAAACAGCGGGCTAAAGTCTGGTGGTTTGAGGAGGGTGATGCCAATACACACTTTTTCCACAAGGTGGCCTTTACCCGGCACCGGGGCAACCAAATTAAGGAGATGAAATTAATGATGGGGAGACCACAAAAGATAATGCCACTATCATGGGTATCCTTTCTAATTTTTTTCTATGAAATGGCAGGGGATGCCCATCTCTTGCGATGATTGGCCTGATATGGCAACCAAGAGAGAAGCTATCCATAAGGTGTCTGTGATGCTTGTGGACGACATTACAGAGGAGGAGATCCAGAGTGTTATCTTCACTATTCATAGTAATCGCACCCTTGGCATTGATGGGATCATGATATCTATATACAAGGACTTTTGGATCAATGCGGGCAGGTAGGGCGTGGGTGCGTGTTTGGATTTCTACATGATGTGTCAAATACTTGATGTTTGGAAGGACACACTTGTTGTTCTCATCCTGAAGATGGACAATGAAAGTTTGTTAGAGATGTTAAGCCATTATGAACTAGCCCAAGGCTAACCAAGAGGGGGGTGAATTGTTATTTTAAAAAATTTACTATAGGTAAAGCACAAAATAAAAACCAAAAACACTATAGATACAAAAAATAATTAAACGCAGAAGCAAAATAATGAAAGATCACACCGGATTTATAGTGGTTCGGTCAATCCTTGACCTATGACCACTCCTTGGAGGCACCCTCCGAGTATTGCAGTAACTAAGTGTCTCTCCTTTTGCTCCCACAGTTAGGTGGAGAAGCCTTTACAACATACTCCTTTTCACCAACCCCGGTGCGGTAGAGAACCGACTCGTTTTGCTTCCTCCTGAAGTGGGCAGGGAACCCAGACCTTTTGCTGAAGTAGACCTCCCGAGAACCTCCCAAGGATGAAGGACACAGAATGGAGACGATGACTTGGAACCTTTCTTGGAGCAACCTTTGTGAACTCTCTCACACACTCCCCCTCACAAGTTCCTCTCTCTCTCTCTCTCTCTCTCTCTCTCTCTCTCTCTCTCTCTCTCCCTTTCCCAAAGCTCTCTCAGGTCAAGACAACTGCACTCAAGGTCTTGTTACATGAGAAGATTAAGGTTCTTTAAATAGAATTTCAAGAACCGACATTATCATCCAGGATGATAGAAATATCGTCCTGGCCGATCAGTATAAAATAAGCTCAATCAGCTGGGACGATTTGGGAATATCAGAAGAAAATTAGTTACATCATCCAGGCCGATACTAAAAGTTTATTAGGGATGTTAAGCCCTATAGAACTGGCCCAAGCTAACCAAGAGGGAGGGGGGGGGGTGGATTGGTATTTTAAAATTTTCTTTTCATAAAGAACTAAAAACACATAAACCAAAATCACACCACAAAAATAAGTGCGAAAATTAAAGTACGGAAGCAAGAACCAAGAACATAGAGATTTATAGTGGTTCGGTCAACTCGATCTACGTCCACTGCCCATAGGTGCCCTCCGAGTATTGCACTACACTCGTGACTCTCCTATAGCCCCCACAGCTAGGCGGAGAAGCCTTTACAAAGAACCTCCTTTTTTGCCACCCCGACAAGGCAGAGAACCTATCTCCTTTTGCTTCCTCCTGAAGCTGGCAGAAAACCACAATCAGATGCAGAATCCTTACCACTACCGACCCTTCCACGGACGAGAAACTCTAGACGAAGAAGAAGCAGAGAGATCCTTGAAGCAACCCTTATGAATCCCCTCACAAGCTCCCCCTTACAAGATCCTCTCTCTCTCCCTCTCTCTCTTTTTCTCTCCTCAAGGTCTTCTCAAGTCAAGGCAGCAGCAAAATATTATTCAAAACGTTGAACAATGAGCTCTTAAATAGAAGAGCTTCAAAGGAGCTCATTAATTGCAAGTTGCCGATAATATCGTCCAGGCCGGTATGGACATCGTCCTGGCCGATTAGTACAAATCTCAGAAGATCGGCCAGAGCATCGCCCTGAATGTGAACTGGATGATTTAAAATTGGCTTGATCATCCCGGTCGATCAGTTCAAATCAGAGGAAAATCGTCTAGAGCATCGCCCTAAATTCGAGCTGGCCGATAGTTATCGTCCAGAAGTAACTAAGCTTTATGAATAGATCGTCCTAGCCGATCCTGCGATCATCCAGGATGACATGATCGTATCAATCATCCTTAATTACTCCCTTGATTTGCTAATTAATTAAGGCATAATTTGTGAATATCGTCCAGGCCGATCAAAGATCGTCCTGGCCGATTATTAAAAAATACAGAATATCTTAATTGTCTATGGCGGCAATTTCTTTCTATTTTGAGCTTATCGTCCTGGACGATACACGTATCGTCCAGGACGATCTGTTAGTGACGGCTGCCTTAATTAAGAATCCTTGTTTAGATTTTCTATTTTAAGCCTGATCGTCCAGGACGATGTAAATATCGTCTTGGCCGATTTGAGTAAAAACAAAAATTCTAAGTCTCGCAAGTGTGTGTGTGTAGGGTTACTTAGCACTAGTCTCTTTGAACATTACAAATAGACTCAAGAAGAGAAATAATAAAGTACATACTGACTCAATCCCTAAACCTACACAATCTTGAGCTAGCTTTGTTTGTTCGTCCGATCTTCGATTTCTGAAAAGTTAGAAGTAACAGGCAGTCCAAGGGAATCAATAGTGTTTGTCAAACATCAAAACATAAGTCATGAAAATAGATTTGCAACAATCTCCCCGTTTTTGATGATGGCAAAACACTACGAAGACAATTAGCAGTAAAATTTCGGGATCGACAAGTGTAAAAATATTATAAAAACTTCTCCCCTTTTGACATATCAAAAAGGACGAAGAAAAAGAAAAAAAATAATAGCAAACCAATTTTTTTTTTAACCAAGGCATGAAAATTATGTAGTATTCCATGTGATTGATTTAAAAACTTGTGGGTTAATGAGTTAACAATCTCAATAATCCAAAGAATGGTAGAATATCTGGTCATGGTTACCCTTAGCTTAGGCATTTTTTTGGGGTAGAATCATCTTTTGAAATCAATGACCTAACTCAAAGAATTAATTGGATATGAGAAAAAGAATCCATCCATCACTTGGTTTAAGAAAAAATATCTTTATAAAATAATGAACCAAAGTAAATCTGTCATAATCGCGAAACAATCGAAATCAAGCCTTTGAGAATCAAAACTTTTAAGTTCTAAAAGATTTAAAAAGAGAGAATAGCTTGCTTTTGAGTGGGCTCATTTTATGCCTCTTGTCAATTGAGTGGCGCTTTGCGCATCTTTTTATAGATTTTAAATTTTGGCGTCTTTGTGCTTCTTTTTGTTGGCATCATTGGCCAAATTTTTTTTTTTTGCAAGCTACATTCCCTTTTATAACCTCTTAAAAAATTCTTAGTTGTGAGTATATCTTCTTAGATATTAGAGAATAGGAGCTCTTTCTCTAACATAAGGAAGAATTACCACAAATAGAATCAATAATCAAAGAAAAGAGTAACGAGGGGTCTTGATGTGACAAAAAGACTTTAAACATTATAAATACAATATAGATTTGCTTAAGCAAGCTTAAGAAAAGATCTTAATTTCATATACAATCTTTAATTTGAACTAAATTTTTGATTAGAAAAGAAAACTATGCCACTAAAAAAGGTTAGAGAAAGAGACACAATCACAAAATATTTTTACCATCTAAGAGATTAAGAGTTGAAAAACACATTGACTACAAATTTTTAAAAACAAGGGTATGGAATATGTTATCATTTCAGCGATGATTTTGAAAACTAAGTAAGAGAGAGAAAAAAAAAACAAAAGAAATTAAAACACACCAAAAACAAAAAAATAAAAAACAAAAGCAAAAGAAAGTAACTAAAAGATCAAGTTTCATGCAAATATGTTAATCACACCCAATCTGGTCCTTAAAGAACTGAAAGTGTCGAAGACCAGTGGTTTAGTAAAGATGTCAGCCAATTGATTTTCAGTTGTCACATGGTGTAACTCAATGTCTCCCTTATTCACCTGATCTCTAATGAAGTGATGCCTAATGTTAATGTGTTTAGTCCTTGAACGTTGGATACGATTCTTAGAGATGCATATGGCACTAGTGTTATCACAAAAGATTGAGATGGTGCCTATTGGTAATCCTAAATCAAATACCTATTGTTTCAACCAAAGGACTTGGGCCACACAACTTCCAAGAGCGATCGGAACTCAGCTTCAGCAGTGGAAAGTGCAATAGAGTTTTGCTTCCTACTAGACCAAGAGACCAAAGGCTGTCTAATGAATTGACAAGTTTCTAAAGTGCTTTTTCTATCCACCTTGCATCCTGCAAAATCAGAGTCAGAAAAACCAATAATCTCAAAAGAACTGTTGTGTCTAGGGTACCAAATCCCTAAGCCTTGTGTCCCCAAAAGGTATCTAAAAATTCTCTTAACAGCAGTCATGTGAGACTCCTTCGGGTTTGCTTGAAATCTAGCACAAAGGAAAACACTAAACATAATATCAGGTCGGCTCACAATCAAGTAAAGTAAAGATCCAATCATGCCTCTATACTTCTTCTGATCAACAGACTTACCACTTGGGTCCTTATCCAATGGAGCACTAGAAGTCATGGGAGTGTTAATTGGCTTAGCTTTGTCCATCTCATACTTCTTCAAAATGTCCTTTATGTACTTTGTTTGATTTAAAAAGGTTCCATCCTCCAATTGTTTTATGCTAAACACCAAAAAGTATGACAACTCTACCATCAAACTCATCTCAAACTCTCTACTCATTATTTTAGAAAAATCATCACACAATTTCTTATTAGAAGATCCAAAGATTATATCATCCACATAAATCTGAACAATGAGTAAATCATCTCCAACTCTCCTAAGAAAAAGGGTGGTGTCTACGCTTCCCTTGACAAACTCCCTCTCTAGTAAGAATGTGCTAAGCCTCTCATACCAAGCTCTTGGTGCCTACTTGAATCCATACAAAGCCTTTTTTAATTTAAAAACATGATTTGGAAATTAGGAACTATCAAAACCTGGGAGTTGTTCTACAAACACATCTTTTTTTATTTCCCCATTTAAAAAGGCACTCTTGACATCCATTTGAAAAAGCTTAAATCCTTTATAACAGGAAAAGGCTAATAGCACACTAATGGCTTCCAATCTAGCTACAAGGGCAAAAGTCTCCTCAAAGTCTATCCCTTCTATTTGGTTAAACCCCTTAGCCACCAATCTTACTTTATTCCTAACCACCACTCCTGAATCATTCACCTTGTTCTTAAAGACCCACTTTGTCCCAACTACACTTTGTCCCTTAGGTCTTTCTACGAGCTCCCAAACATCATTCCTAACAAATTGATTCAATTCTTCTTCCATTGCTAAAATCCAAAACTCATCAGTAAGGGCTTGGTTAATGGTGGTGGGTTCAGTCATTGAGATAAAGGCAGAGTGGTTTACCTCCTTCCTAAGTCCATGTCTAGTCTTAACTCCACTAGAAGGGTCTCCTAAGATCAAATCCTTGGGGTGACTTGTAGAGTATCTCCAATCTCTAGGCAAAGTGTGAGAAGGTCCAACCCTTTCATCCAAATCAATATTTTCTACTCCATGGGTGATTTCTCCTACTCCTTCATTACTTTGGTGTTCTACCCCCTTCCCCAAATTTTCTACTCCTCTAGTAATCTCTCCAATATCATCATCATTCTTAACTCCATGTTTCTTAGGATCAGACTCATCAAATACTACATGGGTTGTCTCTTCCACCATCAAAGTTCTCTTGTTAAACACCCTAAAAGACTTCCCAACACTAGAATATCCCAAGAATACTCCTTCATCATATTTAGGATCAAATTTTCCCAAGTGAGACTTCCCATTGTTGTGAATAAAAACCTTAGAACCAAAGAAATGAAGGTGGGAAAGATTGGATGTCCTACCCTTAAGGATCTCATAGGGTGTCTTTTCTAATTTGGCTCTAACATTCACCCTATTCAACACATAACAAGCTGTGTTAACTGCTTCAGCCCAAAAGTATTTTGGAAGTGAATACTCAGCAAGCATGGCTCTAGCGGCTTCCACCAAGGTCCGGTTCTTCCTTTCAGGTACCCCATTCTGCAGAGAGGTCCTAGGAGCTGAAAAATTTTTGGCTAATCCCCTTGTCCTCAAAAAAATCTCCAAATCTTTCATTCTCAAACTCTCCCCCATGATCACCATGGATGGTAAAAATCTCACAACCTAGCTTTTTTTGAATCCAAGTAGAAAATATTTTAAACTCCTCAAAAGACTCATTTTTATGTGAAAGAAATCTAGTCCAAGTGAACCTCGAGTAGTAATCAACAATCACAAATCCATAGACTTTCCCTCCCGAGCTGGCAGTGCTAATGGGTCCAAACAAATCCATGTGAAGGACTTCTAAAGGTCTAGAGGTGCTAATGTCCTTAATGGGGTGAAAGGTGGAGTGGACTTGCTTTCCTAGTTGACAGGCATCACAAAGGTGGTCTTTTGAAAACATGAGTTTGGGGACACCTCTAACTAGGTCTTTTTGGGTCACTTTCCTAAGGGTTTTTATACTTGCATGACAAAGTCTCCGGTGCCACAACTATGAATCATCAATCACTATTTTTAAGCAAAATGAAGCAGCACATTCAATGTTATTTAAATCAAGTATGTAGACGTTGTTGATCCTTTTTCCCTGCAAAATAGTGTTGTTACTCAAACTTATAATGCATGAATTTGCAAAGAATTACACGATGAAGCCTTTATCATAGAGTTGACTGCTGATGAGCAAGTTGTGCTTCAATCCATTTACAAGCAAAACATTTTCAATCATAAGGTTCTTGGAATTACCAATTATACCTGCGCCTACCACCTTCTTGGTGGTGTTGTCTCCAAGAGTAACCTTGCCTCTAGTCCTGGACTCTAGTACAATAAACTGGTTGGCATCACCAGTCATATGTCGAGAGCATCCACTATCCAGGTACCACATACTCTCACGAGGCCTTTTGTGAGAGCCCTCCTACAAAATTACCAAATGTTAGATTTAGGAACCCAAGCAGGTTTGGGTTCCTTCTTATGAAGAGTAAAATGCAATGCATGCGTGGTATGCAATGGATCATGCACCTTAGGTCTCCACACCTAATGTGTACTATGGTGAACTGTGCAAATGTATGAGATGTGTCCTAGCATGCCACATGAAAAACAACTCTCCAGGAAAGGGATTTCTTAAGTGGTTTGAGTTATAATGCCTCTTCCTAGGTTTTGACAATTGATCAAAAGTAGGTGTCATCCTAGTTTTCTTACATGTTTCTAATTCATTTTGAATCTTCAAATTAGTGCTCTTTAAGACCTCATTTTCAATCCTCAAATTTTTCTCCATCTCATTAGACTTCTTAAAATCAGATTCAAGTGATGTGTGTGAAACTTTTAATGCATCATGCTTTTCAACTAATTCACAATGATTTTTTTTAACTCATCAAATTCATCAAGTAAAGTCATGTGATTTGAATCAATCATTTGATGGTCTTTAGTCAAAATTTCATGCTCTTTTTATAGATTCAAAAATTCTAATTTCAAGCTAGCATGTGTTTTCTTTAATTTCCTATATGATGCATGAATTTTTTCTGAAACTTCAAGAAGTTGATCGTAGGAAAGTTCACATACCTCTTCTTGATCAAGATTGTCGTCTGCCATCAAGCACTATTTCAATTTCTCATCTTCTAGTTCCGTCTCCGATGAGTCCGATGCAGAATCAGCATAAAATGCTTTTTGTACTCTCATCTTGTCCTTCCTTAGCTTAGGTTTCTCCTCACCCTTTCCTTTGCTTGAGTGATCTTTAAGTGTAGGGCAATCAGTTCTCACGTGTCCTGGTTTCCTACATTCATAACAAACGACATCAGAAGATCCCTTGGAATGTTTTTGATCCCTACCTTTTCTCCAATGATGCTTTTGCTTCTTTCTTAGAAAGCTTTTGAATTGCCTTGTGATGAAGGCAACTTCATCGCTTTTAGACCCGGAAGATTCAGAATCTGATTTGTGCGCCTTCAATGCAACTGTTTTCTCCTTCTTCTTCTCACCTGCATCAAGATTTCTTTGATTTACCTCTTGCTCGTAAGCAATGAGTGAGCCAAGTAAGTTATCAATAGAATAAGTGTTCAAATCCTTAGATTCAGTGATTGCAGTGATTTTAGCATCATATGATGAAGGCAAGCATCTCAAAATCTTGTTTACTTTTTCAAAGTTTGAAATTTCTCTTCCTAATGCATGCAGTGAAGCAACTATCTGAGTAAACCTAGTATACATGTCAGAAATTGATTCATGAGGTTTCATACGAAAAAGTTCGTAGTCATGCAAGAGAATGTTCAAACGAGATTATTTAACTTTATTAGTGCCTTCATAAGTGATACACAATTTATCCAAAATTTCTTTACCAGTTTTACAAGTGGAGACACGCATGTAATCCTCAGATTTTAAAGCATAGAAAAAATAGTTCAAACATTTGCATTTAATTGGGCTAAATCTCTTTCATTGAAAGTCCATTCAGTAAAAGCAATTTCAATTTTAACACCATTAATTTCACGAGAAGGTGGAGAATAACCTTCTTTAATAAGCATCCACAAGCGATAATCAGTAGATTGTAAAAATGTTTACATGCAGGTTTTCCAGAAATCAAAAGGTAGGTTATCAAACAGGGGAGGTCGGGTAATAGAATACCCTTCCGTAGTGTTGCGATTCTCAGGGTTAGCCATGGATCAAAATTTAAAAAGTTTTTAAACTTAAATTTTTGAATCCCGCTCTGATACCACTTGAAAGTTCGTTAGGGACGTTAAGCCCTATAGAACTGGCCCAAGCTAACCAAGAGGGGGGGGGGTGAATTGGTATTTTAAAATTTTCTTTCCACAATGAACTAAAAACACATAAACTAAAATCACACCATAAAAATAAGTGCGGAAATTAAAGTGCGGAAGCAAGAACTAAAAACACAGAGATTTATAGTGGTTAGGTCAACTCGACCTACATCTACTCCCCGGAGGCGCCCTCTGAGTATTGTACTACACTCGTAACTCTCCATTAGCCCCCACAGCAAGGCGGAGAAGCCTTTACAAAGAACCTCCTTTTTGCCACCCCGGCAAGGCAGAGAACCTATCTCCTTTTGCTTGCTCCTGAAGCTGGCAGAGAACCACAATCAGATGTTGAATCCTTACCTCTACCGATCCTTCCACGGACAAGAAACTCTAGATGAAGAAGAAGCATAGCGATCCTTGAAGCAACCCTTGTGAATCCCCTCACAAGCTCCCCCTCACAAGATCCTCTCTCTCTCCCTCTCTCTCTTTCTCTCCTCAAGATCTTCTCAAGTCAAGGCAGCAGCAAAAGATTGTTCAAAATGTTAAACAATGAGCTCTTAAATAGAAGAGCTTCAAAGGAGCTCATTAATTGCAAGTTGCCGACAATATCGTCAAAGACGATATGGACATCGTCCTGGCCGATCAGTACAAATCTCAGAAGATCGCCCAGAGCATCGCCCTAAATGCAAACTGGACGATTTAAAATTAGCTTGATCGTCCCGGCCGATCAGTTCAAATCAGAGGAAAATCGTCTAGAGCATCGCCCTGAATTTGAGCTGGCTGATATTTATCGTGCAGAAGTAACTAAGGTTTTTTAATAGATCGTGCAGGATGATATAATCGTATCAATCATCCTTAATTAATCCCTTGATTTCCCGATCAATTAAGGCATATTTTTTGAATATGATCCAGGCCAATCCAAGATCGTCCTGGACGATTATTAAA
Organism: Dendrobium nobile; assembly: GCA_022539455.1. NCBI lineage: Eukaryota > Viridiplantae > Streptophyta > Magnoliopsida > Asparagales > Orchidaceae > Dendrobium > Dendrobium nobile. The sequence goes on along the minus strand of CM039730.1, from coordinate 8,284,466 downwards.
AAATACAGAATACCTTAATTATCTATGGCGGCAATTTCTTTCTGTTTTGAGCTTATCGTCCTGGCCGATACACGAATCATCCAGGATGATCTGTTAATGACGGCTGCCTTAGTTAAGAATCGTTGTTCAGATTTTCTATTTTAAGCCCGATCGTTCAGGACGACGTAAATATAGTCCTAGCCAATTTGAGTAAAAATAGAAATTCTAAGTCTCTCAAGTGTGTATCTGTAGGGTTACTTAGCATCAGTCTCTTTGAACATTACAAATAGACTCAAGAAGAGAAAAAACAAAGTACAGGCTGACTCAATCCCTAAACCTACGCAATCTTGAGCTGGCTTCATTTGTTCGTCCGATCTTCAATTCCTGAAAAGTTAGAAGTAACAGGTAGTCCAAGAGAATCAATAGTGTTTGACAATCATCAAAACATAAGTCATGAAAATAGATTTGCAATAGATACAATATTGTTCTGCCCGATTAGTTTAAATTTGAGTACAATCATCTTGAACATCGCCCGGCATAGGTGCTGGCTGATGTCAATCGTCTAGGATATCGTCTCGGTCGATTCTGCGCTCGGCTCGGCAGATGTGATCATATCAATCAGCCTTAATTGCTTTCCATAATTATTAGAGTAATTTAGGCATAATTGTGATGCATCGTCCAGGCTGATATGTGGATCATCCTGGCCAATAATTTAAAATAAAGAATACCTAAATTGATCATGGCAGCTGATTCTATCTGATTTGAGCCTATCATCTTGGCCGATACACGTATCATCTAGGCCGATTTGCTTAATGACGACTTCTTAACCAGGATGCCCTAATTAGAGTTTTTATTTTTAGTTGGATCGTCCTAACCGATATGAACATCATCCAGGCCGATGTACTCAAATTAGAAAAACTCAAAAAATACCTCAAGTGTGTGTGTGCAAGGTTATTTAGCATTAGGAACCACTTTTACATTAGAATTAAGAAAGGAAAAAATACAGAATTGACTCAACCTTAATCTACCCGATCTTGAGCTGGCTTGAGTTGCATTCGATTTTATGGTCCTGAAAAATTAGTAGGCAAAGCATTTCTAGAAAAACATGAATGTTTGCTATCATCAAAAGTCTAATCCACGATCTCAAATTTGCAACAATCTCCCCCATTTTGATGATGGCACACATACCCAAAAAATTTCAAACAGTTATGGCAGTTTAGTAAAAAAAATAGTTCACTAAGTTAAAAAATTTAAAGTACAAGATACATCAACCTACTCCCCCTTTTGATAACACAAAAAGGAGGGAAACAAAACACAAATAAAAAACATAACTGAAACTAAAACACAACATAAGAAAAGTAAAACTATAGAAAATAGAAACTAAAACTAAAAAAACTCAAATAAAATCAAAGGAACGAGGGCCCCTGATCATCAGATAGAAGTGGTGGTGGTGGTGGCTGCTGAAAGTAACTGGAGAGCATAGCAAATTGGGCCCCAAACCAGGCCATGTGCTAGTCATACTGTTGCTACTAGTGTGTAACATTGGCATCGAAACGGGTCTCAAACTGATCAAATCTCTCCACCGACTGATCTAGCTGGGAGTGCTGGCGGAGAGGAATAGGAGCTGAAGCCTCCTCCTTGAAAGTTCGTTAGGGATGTCAGGACCTATAAACTGACCCAAAAGCTAATTAAGAGAGAGATGAATTAGTAAAAAATGTCTTTCAATCAAAACATAAATCAAAACCAATTTCACCACAAAGAAATCAATAATGCAGAACTAATAAAGGAAAGAACACACCAGATTTATAGTGGTTCGGTTAAACCTTGATCAACGTCCACTCCTTGGAGGCACCCTCCAAGTATTGCACTACACTAAGTGTCTCTCCTTTAGCCCCCACAGCTAGGCGGAGAAGCCTTTACAAAATCACTTCCACCTTCCCCGATGCAGCAGAGTCACCAGGTCCTTTGACACCAAAGAGATCTTCATCTTTGCTGAACTTCCCTCGAGACAAGCCTTAAATCCAACGGTATTAAGGTGCAAGCCTGCCGGAGCAACCGTGTGGAATCCCCCTCCACACTCCCTTGAGTCCCCCCTCATAGGGTCTTCTCCCTCTCTTAGACTTCACCCATTCCTCACTCCCTTTCAAGCTCTCTCTTCAAGTTACCCTCAAAAGAATGAAGCTACAATGGCTGCCAAAGACACTTACAAAGAGCCTTGTCATAACTTAAATAGAAGAGCTAAAAATGAGCTCATTAATGCAAGTTGTCGACTTTATTATCCAGGACGATATTCATATCATCCTGTACGATCAATGCAAATTAAGCCCAATCAGTCGGGACGATTTGAGATGATCAAAAAAAAATTCTTCATATCGTCCATGATGATAATATATTGTCCTGGACGATCAGTACAAATCGTGGAATATCATTGTGAACATCGCCCTAAAAAAGAGTTGTAGGATGTCCAATCGTCCAGCGTATCACCCCAGTCGATCCTGCGATCGTCTAGGATGATTTGATCGTCCAATCAAGTCTTAATTACTTTCCTTAAATGCCAGATTAATTTAGGAAAAATTGTGCTGGATCGTCCTGGATGATATTTTATAGTCCAGGATGATCTCCTGAATGATGTCCAAAAATAAGTAATTCCTAAATAGATCTAGCAGCAGATTCTTTCTGTTTTTAGCCTATCGTTCTGGCAAATACAAAATCTTCCAGGATGATTTTTTTTGCATAATGACGGCTGCTTTAATGAGGATGCCCTAATCAAGATTTCTGCTTTTGAATCGATCATCTTGGATGATATAAATATTTTCCCAGACAATGTAACCAAAAATAGTAAACTTTAGGGAACAGTTAGAGAATCTTCCAAGTTACAAAGCATCAGGAGCCACACCAAATATAATATACTCAAGAAAAGAAAAAAGATATAAACTGACTAAGACCTAGTCTACCCAATCTTGAGCTGGTTCCAAATTACAGTCTGATCTTGTGGGCCTGCAATGTCAGTAAATAAGGCATTCATATACAAAATAAGAGTATTTGCAATAAGAGTGTTTGCTATCATCAAAATCATAATCCATGAAAACATATCCGCAACAATCTTCCCCTTTTTGATGATGGGAAACATTGCAATTTTGAATTTGCTAAGATGAAAATATTTTCTCCTAATCTCCCCCTCACTAGAATAAAACTTTAAAACTAAGGGAGAGAAATTTTTTTTTGTGGTTTTTAATTTTTTGAAAGAAAAATAATACAAATTCAACAGTACGTTCTCCCCCTTTTTCATTATCAAACATACAAGAGGCACAAACAATAAAAATAAAATGATTAAAAGACAAAAATGAACCTTGATCTAGTGAACAAAATAAATTTTCTTAAAATGAGAAATTTACCTCTTGGTTTTAATTAAAAACTTAGTAGAATTGTATTGACAACGCGTAGCCCAAAAAATGTTAGAAATCCAGAATTTGATAATTCAAACTCAAGTTCTTTAAAAAGGCTCAAAAACTTTTTAATCCAATATCTAAATCAAGGAATAAATTAGAAAAAGATTTTAAATCAAAAGTAGAATAATCTCTTTTAGGAAACAGAGATTGAGATTCAAAAACATGAGTTTCCTTCCTTTGACTAATTTTAGAGAAGTCAATCACAACTTACCAAAGATTTTAAGAAAAACATGAAGTAGATTTTTTATTTTTAGAAATGTGAATGTGTGTGTTGATCATTGAAAAAATTTCTCGAAAAAAAAATCGAAGAATAAGAAAAGACAAAAAAACAAAATAAAAATCGAAACAAAACAAGCAAAAAAAAATAAAATAAAATAACTAAAAATAAAACACAACAAAAACACACAAATAAGGCTTTTAACCATTATCTTTCTCCTGGTCTAATGCTTCAGAAACCAGGTCTGCCTAGTAGATTTTTTTGCTTTTCATTATTTCCCCAATTTATAATTTTCTTTGCTTTACCCTTTTCTTTTACTAAAAGAATTCTTAAATTAGGGCACTGATTTTTCATATGTCCAGGCTTCGTATAACGAAAGCAAATAACGTTAAAAGAAATATTAACATCCTTACCATTTTTACCTTTATTCCTCTTTTGTTGATGCTTTGGTCAGCTTTTTGATTTGCTTGACAAGACATTGCATTCGTCACTAACTAAGCTATCTTTTTTCGTATCTTCAGTTTTTAAAACAATCGTTTCACCTGCATCCATAAGTCTTTGACCCAAACTTTGCTCGTAGGCAATGAGTAAGCCAATCAAATTATCAATATAATATTTATTCAAATCTTTTGATTCAGAAATAGCAACTACTTTAGTGTCAAACTTATCGAGTAGACAACGAAGAATTTTGTTAAGTTTTTCAAAATTTGAAAATTCTTTTACTAAAGCATGCAATGATGTCACGATTTGAATAAACATAGTATACATGTCTAAGATTGCCTCATAACATTTCATGGAAAATAGTTCATAATCATGCATTAACGTATTCAACTTAGATTGCTTGATTTCACTAGTGCCTTCTTATATGGTGTGTAGTTTATCCCAAATTTTCTTACCAGTAGTGCACGTGGATGCTAACATAAAGTCTTCAGAATTTAAAGCACACAAAAAGCAATATAATGATTTTGCATTCAATTGAGCATTGAGTTGTTCTTCACTATTCCATTGATTAAAAGGAATATCAATTTTAATTCCATTTAAAACACGTGACAATGATGAATAACCATTTAAAATCATATGCCACACGCGAAAATCAATTGATTGCAAGAAAGTAGTCATGCAAATTTTCCAAAAATCAAAAGTATTATTTTCAAACAAAGGTGGTCTGGTGATTGAATAACCTTCCATAATATTATGATTTGAAAACCTAGCCATGGATTGAAATTCAAAAGCTTTTAAAAACTAGATTTTATGAATACTGCTCTGATACCACTTGAAAGTTCGTTAGGGATGTTATGCCCCATGAACTGGCCTAAAGTTAGTTAAGAGAGAGAGGTGAATTGGTAAAAATATCTTTCAATCAAAACACAAATCAAAACCAACATCACCACAAGGAAATCAACGATGTGGAAATTAAATGCGAAAGTAATAAAAGGAAGAACACACAAGATTTATAGTGGTTCGATCAAGCCATGACATACGTCCACTCCTTGGAGGCACCCTCCAAGTATTGCACTACACTAAGTGTCTCTCCTTTAGCCCCCATAGCTAGGCAGAGAAGCCATTACAAAATCACTTCTACCTTCCCTAGTGCGGCGGAGTCGCCAGGTCCTTTGACATCAAAGAGATCTTCTTCTTTAGTGAACTTCCCTCGAGACAAGCCTTGAATCCTATAGTATTAAGGTGCAAGCCTGCCGGAGCAACCGTGTGGAATCCCCCTCCACACTCCCTTGAGTCCCCCCTCACAAGTTCTTCTCGCTATCTCATAATTCACTCGTTCCTCACTCCCTTTCAAGCTTTCTCTTCAAGTTACCCTAAAAGAATGAAGCTACAATGGCTGCCAAAGACACATACAAAGTGCCTTGTCATAGCTTAAATAGAAGAGCTAAAAATGAGCTCATTAATGCAAGTTTCCAAATTTATCATCCAGGAAGATATTCCTATCGTCTTGTATGATAAGAGCAAATTAGACCCAATCAGTCAGGACGATTTGAGACGATCAGAAGAAATTTGTTCATATTGTCCTAGACGATCAGTACAAATCCTGGAATATCATCGTGAACATCGCCCTGAAAAAGAGCTGTACGATGTCCAATCGTCCAGCGTATCATCTCGGATGATCCTGCGATCGTCCAGGACGATTTGATCGTTCAATATAGTGATAATTGCTTTCCTTAAATGCTAGATTAATTTATGAAAATTATGCTGGATCGTCCTGGATGATATTTTATAGTCCTAGACGATCTCCTAGATGATGTCCAAAAATAAGTAATTCCTAAATAGATCTGGCGGCAAATTCTTTCTGTTTTAAGCCTATCGTCCTGGCCGATACAAAATCATCCAGAACAATGTTTTTGCATAATGACGGGTTCTTTAATGAGGATGCCATAATCAGGGTTTCTGCTTTTAAACCGATTGTCCAGGACGATATAAATAGTGTCCCAGACGATGTTATCAAAAATAGTAAACTTTAGGGAACAGTCAGAGAATCTTCCAAGTTACAAAGCATTAGGAGCCACACCAAATACAATAGACTCAAGAAAGGAAAAAGGGTACAAACTGACTCAGACCTAGTCTACCCAATCTTGAGCTGGTTCCAAGTTACAGTTTGATCTTGTGGACCTGCAATGTTAGTAAATAAGGCACTCGTAGAGAAATAAAAGTATTTGCAATAAGAGTGTTTGCTATCATCAAAATCATAATCCATGAAAACATATCCACAACACTCCTCCTCAACACCCTCAGCTTCTAGAATAACAGAAGTGCAAAGGACATGCTGGACTGTCCTAGCATCTTTTACTAAAGAGCTAGTCTCTCCAACATGAAAGTGTGCGTTGGTGAGGTTAAGAAAGTGATTTGTAGTGGACTAGTCAAATTCAGGATCAGAGACAAGGGTATGCAGCTTATCCCCAGTGGTGGACAGCTGTAATAGTTCAGCACAATCCTAATATGAGATCTCGACAGGACGTCAATTCACATAAGAGGTGAGAGTAGTGTTGGAAGAATTTATGCGGAGGTTTGCATAAAATTCAAAAATAAGTTCAGAACTAAAGGGGACGGTGAGGGTGATAATAAAGAAAAGAGAAGTGTGGGTGAAAAGATCCAGTACCGAATAAGAGAGATAAGCTAGATTAATTATTCGAGAGAGAGTAATGCCACCCTCTTTATAATGATGGTAGGCAGCCTGATCATCTGCCTCCCAAAAAGGAGGGTCAAGTGTTCCCCTTGAGGAGCTACAAGATGTCTAACGAGCACGCTTTCTGCCAGACATTTAGAAGAAAAAAGCAAAGAAAGAGTAAGCAACAGCAAGTAGAAAGCCCAAGAGAAGGGGTAAAGAAAAAATGGTTGAATTTGGCTTCTATTTAATGGATCGGCTAGATCGTTTAGGCCGATAGCAGGATCGTCCAAGTTGATCCGGTGCAAATATTATGAATAGTCCAATTGGTTAAAAAGGTGGTCTGATCGTCCAGACCGATCAGACATTGGCTGGGACGATTAGCACATACGATCATCCCGAGGAGTCAGGCTGGACTACCATTAAAAAAGCAAATCGTCCATGCCGATTAGGTGGATCATCCAGGATGATGCTCAATAATGAATTGTGAAAGTTCTCAGATGGCACTAGAAACTACTCTGATATCACTTGTAGGTTCGATAGGGATGTTAGACCCTCTTGAACTTAGTCCCAAGCTAATCAAGAGAGAGGTGAATTGGAAAACCTTAAAACCAAAGATAAAGTTCCAACCAAAAACACCACAAATAAAGTGCGGAAGAAAAATAAATGCGGAAGCGATAAAAAGAAAAAAACACACCGAATTTATAGTGGTTCGGTCAAACCTTGACCTACGTCCACTCCTTGGAGGCACCCTCCAAGTATTGCACTAAAACAAGTGTCTCTCCTTTAGCCCCCACAGCTAGGCGGAGAAGCCCTTACAAAATCACTTCCACCTTCCCCGGTGCGGCGGAGTCGTCGGGTCCTTTGACACCAAAGAGATCTTCTTCTTTGGTGAACTTACCTCGAGACAAGCCTTGAATCCGATGGTACTTAGGTACGAGTTCGCCAGAGCAACCGTGTGGATCCCCCACCACACTCCCTTGAGTTCCTCCCCCTCATAAGATCTTCTCCCTCTCAAACTCCACCCTTTCCTCTCTCCCTTTCAAGCTCTCTCTTCAAGTTTCCCCCACAAGAACGAAGCTACAATGGCTGCTAAAGACACTTACAAAGTGTTATGCCAAGCTTAAATAGAAGCTCTCAAAACGAGCTCATTAATGCAAGTTGCCGACATTATCGTCCAGGATGATAGGTATATCGTCCTGGCCGATCAGTATAAATTCAGCTCATCAGCCTGGGACGATTTGGGACGATCAGAAGAAAATTGGTTACATCGTCCTAGCCGATATCATGATCGTCCAGGCCGATTAGTTTAAAATCAATTTCAATCGTCCTGATCATCGCCCTGAATATAAGCTGTCCGATATAGATCGTCCAGGCCATCGTCCCGGCCGATCATGCTATCGTCCCGGACGATGTGATCATATCAATGACCATTAATGCTTTCCAAAGATACCAGATCAATTTAGGCATAATTTATTTAGATCGTCCTGGACGACAATAATATCGTCCTGGCCGATTTCCTAAAACAAAGAATTCCAAAACTGATTATGGCGGTTGATTCTTTCTGAATTGAGCAGATCATCTTGGCCGATACAGGTATTGTCCAGGCCGATCTGTTGACGGCTGCCTTAATGAGGATGCCCTAATTAGGGTTTCTAGTTTTGGACATATCGTCCAGGACGATATAAATATCGGCCCGGCCGATATTACCAAAAACAAAAATCTTTTAGGGAACAACAGGAGATCTTCCAAGTTACAAACCAACTGGTCGCATACCAAATACAACAGACTCAAGATAGGAAAAAGGATTGCAAACTGACTCAGACCTAATCTACCCAAACTTGAGCTGGTTCCAAATTGCAGTCTAATCGTGTGAACCTGAAATATTAGCACATAAGGCAATCGTAGAGAAATAAATGTTTGCTATCATCAAAATCATAAACCATAGATCCGCAATAATCTCCCCCTTTTTGATGATGGCAAATAATTCAATTTGAATTTTCAAAAAAGTAAATCCTTCTAATCTCCCCCTCACTAGAATAAATCCTTTTAAAAAACTAGGGGAGATAAAAATATTTTTGTTATTTTTAATTTTTTGAAACAAAAATACAAACACGATAACAGTACAAAAATTCAACAATACGTTCTCCCCCTTTGACATTATCAAAAAGAGAGGAGGCACAAACAAAAAACAAAACAAAAAACATTTCCTGATCTAGTGAAAAAACAAATATTCTTAAAATGAGAAAGTTACCTCTTGGTTTTAATCAAAAACTTAGTAGAATTGGATTGACAACGCATAGCCCAGAAAAGGTTAGAAATTCATAATTTGATAATCCAAACTCGTTCTTTAGAAAGGCTCAAAAACTTTTTAATTCAATATCTAAATCAAAGAATAAATTAGAGAAAGAAACAATTATTTTTTAAAAACTCTTTCCATAAAATATATCTAATAGAAGATCAATGCAAGAATTGTTGAATCAAGAATCAAGATTTTCAAACTCAAGTATAAAAAAAATCAAGGGTTTTCTTAAGTTTTAAGAAGTACAAGAATGGTAAGCATTAAATTTTGTGGGCTCATTTTATGCCTCTTGACAATTGGTTGGCGCACTGCGCATCTTTTGATACACTTTGTGTATTCTATATTTTTTCAATTTGGTGCTTTGCGCATCTTTTATTTTTGGCATCATTGGCCAATTCTTTTGAATATGCTACCTTTCTGAAATCTTAAAAATCAGAAGTAAACCCATATTATTGACAAAAATGAAATTCTTGATTAAAAAAATTATGATGTAGATTCAACACCTTGCAAAAGATTCCTCTGCGATAAATAAAATGTAGGGAGATAAAAAAAATTGTTTCAAAAACTAATTTAGAGGATGAAAAAGATTTTAAATTAACCTCTTTTAGAAAACAGAGATTGAGAGTCAAACACATGAGTTTTCTTCCTTTGTCTGTTTTTAGAGAAGTCAAACACAACTTACCAAAGATTTCAAGAAAAAAAATAGCAAGTAGATTTTTTATTTTTAGAAACGTGAATGTGTGTGTTGATCAAAGAAAAATTTTCACGAAAAGAAAAAAGAAATAAACAAAACCAAATAAAAAATAAAATAAAATAAAATAAAAACACAAAAACATAAAAACACGAAGGGCACTTTAACCATTATCTCTCTCCTGGTCCGATGCTTTAGAGACCAGATCTGCCCAAGAGATTTTTTGCCTTTCATTATTTTCCCAGTTTAAAGTTTGTTTCGCCTTGCCGTTTTCTTTTGTATGAAGAATTCTTAAATTAGGGCACTCATTTCTCATATGTCCAGGTTTCCTACATCGAAAGTAAATAACGTCAGAGGAAATATTAACATCCTTACCATTTTTACCTTTTTTCCACTTTTGCTTATGCTTTGGTGAGTTTTGTGATTTGCTTGACACGTCATTGCCTTTGTCACCAACTAGGCTATCTTTCTCTGTATCTCCAGCTTTTAGAACAATAGTTTCACCTGCATCCAAAAGTCTTTGACCCAAACTTTACTCGTAGGCAATGAGTGAGCCAATTATATTATCAATAGAATAATCATTTAAATCTTTTGATTCACAAATAGCAACAACTTTGGCATCAAATTTTTTAAGTAAACAACGAAGAATTTTATTGACTTTTTCAAAATTTGAAAAATCTTTTCCTAAAGCATGCAATGAGTTTATAATTTGAATGAATCTGGTATACATGTCTAAGATCGTTTCATAAGGTTTCATGGAAAATAATTTAAAATCATGCATTAACAAATTCAACTTGGATTGCTTGATTTCATTCGTGCTTTCGTATATGGTGTGTAATTTATCCCAAACTTCCTTACCAGTAGTGCACGTGGATACTAACATAAAATCATCAGAATTTAAAGCACAGAAAAAGCAATTTAAAGACTTTGCATTCAGTTGAGCATTAAGTTGTTCTTCCTTGTTCCATTGATTAAAAGGAATATCAATTTTAACTCCATTAACAATACGTGACGGTGATGAATAACCAGTTAAAATCATATGCCACATGCAAAAATCAATCGATTGCAAGAAAATAGACATGGGAGTTTTCCAAAAATCAAATGACATATTTTCAAATAAAGGAGGTCTGGTGATTGAATATCCTTCCGCAATATTACGATTTGAAAAATTAGCCATGGATTGAAATTCAAAAGCTTTTTAAAAACTTATTTTATGAAAACCGCTCTGATACCACTTGAAAGTTCTCAGATGGCACTAGAAAGTGCTCTGATACCACTTGTAGGTTTGATAGTGATGTTAGGCCCTCTTGAACTTAGTCCCAAGCAAATCAAGAGAGAGGTAAATTGGAAAACCTTAAAACCAAAGATAAAGTTCCAACCAAAAACACCACAAACAAAGTGCGGAAGAAAAATAAATGCGGAAGCGATAAAAAGAAAAGAACACACCGGATTTATAGTTGTTCGGTCAAACCTTGACCTACGTCCACTCCTTGGAGGCACCCTCCAAGTATTTCACTAAAACAAGTGTCTCTCCTTTAGCCCCCACAGCTAGGCAGAGAAGCCCTTACAAAATCACTTCCACCTTCCCCGGTGCGGCGGAGTCGCCGGGTCCTTTGACACCAAAGAGATCTTCTTCTTTGGTGAACTTACCTCGAGACAAGCCTTGAATTCGATGGTACTTAGGTGCGAGTTCGCCGGAGCAACCGTGTGGATCCCCCACCACACTCCCTTGAGTTCCTCCCCCTCACAGGATCTTCTCCCTCTCAAACTCCACCCTTTCCTCTCTCCCTTTCAAGCTCTCTCTTCAAGTTTCCCTCACAAGAACGAAGCTACAATGGCTGCCAAAGACACTTACAAAGTGTCATGCCAAGCTTAAATAGAAGCTCTCAAAACGAGCTCATTAATGCAAGTTGCCGACATTATCGTCCAGGACGATAGGTATATCGTCCTGGCCGATCAGTACAAATTCAGCTCATTAGCCTGGGACGATTTGGGATGATCAGAAGAAAATTGGTTACATCGTCCTGGCCAATATCATGATCGTCCAGGCCGATTAGTTTAAAACCGATTTCAATCGTCCTGATCATCGCCCTGAATATAAGCTGTCTGATGTAGATCGTCCAGGCCATCGTCCCAGCCGATCATGCGATCGTCCCGGACGATGTGATCGTATCAATCAACCATTAATGCTTTCCAAAGATACCAGATCAATTTAGGCATAATTGATTTAGATCGTCCTGGACGACAATAATATCGTCCAGGCCGATTTCCTAAAATAAAGAATTCCAAAACTGATTATGGCGGTTGATTCTTTCTGAATTGAGTAGATCGTCCTGGCCGATCTATTGACAGCTGCCTTAATGAGGATGCCCTAATTAGGGTTTTTGGTTTTAGATATATCGTCCAGGACGATATAAATATCGGCTCGTCCGATATTACCAAAAACAGAAATCTTTTAGGGAACAACAGGAGATCTTCCAAGTTACAAATCAACTGGTCCCATACCAAATACAACAGACTCAAGAAAGGAAAAAAAAGATTACAAACTGACTCAGACCTAGTCTACCCAAACTTGAGCAGGTTCCAAATTGCCGTCTAATCGTGTGAACCTGAAATGTTAGCACATAAGGCAATCGTAGAGAAATAAATGTTTACTATCATTAAAATCATAAACCATAGATCCGCAACAAATTGTACCGGCCAAATTTAAAATGTTTTAAATCAAGTGCCACGTGTATCATCCAGGACAAATAGTAGATCGTCCAGGACGATTGTCTAAAAATGGATCGTCCTGGGCGATTTTTAAGATTTTAATCGTACTTACGTGTGTATCATCCAGGACGATCAGGTGTATCGATCGAGATGATAACCAATAAATGCATCGTCTAGGATGAAAAAAGTTTTGGCCAGGATGATCAAGATGATTATATCAGAGTTCAATCATACAGTCCAGGATGATAAAGCATCATTCAGGACAATTAGAGCAAAAAAGTCAGAATATTCAGCAGATGGAGTTTTTTTGAAGCACAAAAAGCCGTTCGTCCAGGACGATGTAAACATCGGCCAGGATGATGTAACAAAAAATTTCAAATCAAAGGAGGGATGGAGATGATTAGAGAAGGCTAAAAAATAATAAAATTAACTAAGAACAGTAATGCTAAAACATGAAAAAGGTATAAAAACTAGCAAATAAACAAGTTTTTTTTTAAATTTTATTTAGCAGGACATACATATGATAAATGCTCCAAATAATTAAATTTTAAAGATTTATAAGATCAATGAGTTAATAACATCAAAATCTGAAAATGGTAGAATATCCAAACTTGTTAACCCTAGCTCGGACTTCTCTCAGGGAAAAATCATCTTTTAAAAATAAAAGCCCTAACTCAGAATAAAATAATTGGAAAGCAACAGTTCAAAACTTTCTCCAAAGAAAAATATCTAATAGAATAATATACGTAAGCAACTTATCTCAATCATGGAATTTGAAATCAAGCATTTGAAAATATCAAGTAACCCATGAATTCTTCTAAAATTTTAAGTTTGAAAGAGGGGTAAGCTTGTCTTTTGTGGGCTCATTTTATCCCTCTTGTCAATTCGAATGGCGCTCTTTACGTATCTTTTGATTTTTGATACACTTTTGTGTATATATTTTTTTCAATTTGGCATCATTGCGCATCATTTTATTTTTGGCATCATTGGCCTTTTTATTTTTTGTTCTTGTAAGCTAGATCCCTTTTTCAACAACTCTTAAAATATATATTTATTTGTGAGTAGATCTTCCAGATATTAGAGAAGAGAAACTCGCTCTCTAATATAAGGATGAATAGACCACAAAGCAGACTTTATCAATTATATGATAAATGCAATGACAAGATTTTAATTAACTTGAAAGATATATAAAAGCATTGAATATTATAAATATAAGGTAGATTACTGTAGCAAGGTAGAAAATATCTTAATTTCAAAAACCAGTTGTTAATTTGAGATAGACTTTTATTTAGTAAAGAAAATTAAACCACTTAAAGTGGTTATAGGGAGGGAAACTATCAACGGTGATTCTCACTTTAACTGATTTAGAGATATTAAAAAATTAACTATAAATCTCCAAAAAATAAAAATAAGGAGAAAATAGCAATTCAACGATGATCCAAAAAGAAACGTGCTAAAACAACAAAAGTAAAAATGACAAAAAGTAGAGAAAGAAACAAACTAAATAAAAGTAAAAAAATTGATTAGAAAATCATGTAACTCAGATTTAATTAAGTAACATAAATAAGCAATTGAGAGTCATGAGCCTCTGCAGTCCAAGTACTATATGCTCTCACGAGGTCTTTGGTGAGACCACACCTGCAAAATAATAAAATGTCAGATTTAGGAATCCAAATAGGGTTGGGTTCCTTATTATGAAAAGAAGAATATGATGCATGAGTGTTATGCAATGAATTATGCAATTTGGGTCTCCATACCCAATGTATACTACGGTGAATGTTGCAAGTATGTGCTATATGTCCTAACAAGCCTCATGAAAAATATCTCACTCCAGGAAAAGGATTTCTTAATCAGTTTGGGTTATAATGCCTCTTCCTAGTTATTGGATTTGGATCAAATGCGGGTGTCATCAAATTTTTCATACATGCATCCAATTCAGTTTTAAACCTCAAGTGAGCATTTTTTAAATCAATTTCCAAACAGTGCTTTTTATGCTCATATTTTTTTAGTGGAAGATTTAAAATCAGATTCAAGCAAGGTGTAGGAAGCTTTCAATGAATCATACTCAATTATTAATTCAGAATGCTTTTTATTTAAATCATCAAATTTGAAAGTGATCTTTTCTCAAAATTTTATGCTTTTTTTGTAAATTCAAAAACTCCAATTTCAAACTAGCATGAGTTTTTTTAAGTTTTCTATATGATGCATGGATTTTCTCACATATTTCTAGCAATTGGTCATAGGTTGGTTGGCATACCTCTTCTTGGTCAGATTGTTCAAAAATCATCAACCATTAAACACAAGTTTGTTGTCTCCTCTTCAGGTTCAGCTCAGATGAGTCTGATGCAGACTCTTCCAAGAAAGCTTTTTGGGTTTGTTTCTTATCTTTTCTGAGCTTAGGTTTCTTCTCTTTTTTTTCTTTGCTTGAGTAATCCTGAAGTGTAGGACAGTCAGCTCTGACATGTGTTGTAAATCTATTTTCATGACTTATGTTTTGATGATTGACAAACACTATTGATTCTCTTAGACTGTCTGTTACTTCTAATATTCAGGAATCGAAGATTGGACGAAAAGACGAAGCCAGTTCAAGATTGCGTAGGTCTAGGGTTGAGTCAGTCTGTACTTTGTTTTTTTTCTCTTCTTGAGTCTATTTGTAATGGTCAAAGAGATTGATGCTAAGTAACCCTATACACACACACCTGAGAGACTTAGAATTTTTGTTTTTACTCATATCGGCTAGGACGATATTTACATCATCCTGGACGATCAGGCTTAAAACAGAAAGTCTAATTAAGGAATCTTAATTAAGGCAGCCGTCATTAACAGATCATCCTGGACGATACGTGTATCGGCCAAGACAATAAGTTCAAAATAGAAAGAAGTTGCCACCATAGACAATTAAGGTATACTATATTTTTAAATAATTGGCCAGGACGATTCTTGATCGGCCTATATGATATTCACAAATTATGCCTTAATTGATCAGGAAATCAAGAGAGTAATTAAGGATGATTGATACGATCATATCATCCTGGACGAACGCAGGATCAGCCAGGATGATATATTCAAAAACCTTAGTTACTTCAGGATGATAAATATCGGCCAGCTCAAATTCAGAGCGATGCTCTTGACGATTTTCCTCATATTTGAACTGATCGGCCGAGACGATCGTGAGATCGGCCTAGACGATCAAGCCAATTTTAAATCATCTAGTTTACATTCAAGGAGATGCTCTGGCCAATCTTCTAAGATTTGTACTGATCAGCCAGGCCGATGTCCATATCGGCCTGGACGATATTGTCGGCAACTTGCAATTAATGAGCTCCTTTAAAGCTCTTCTATTTAAGAGCTCTTATTCAATGTTTTAAAAAACCTTTGGCTGCTGCCTTGACCTGATAAGGCCTTGAGGAGAGAAAGAGAGAGAGGGAAAGAGAGAGGATCTTGTGAGGGGGAGCTTGTGAGGAGATTTATAAGGGTTGCTTCAAGGATCGCTCTTCTTCTTCTTCGTCTAGAGTTTCTCATCCGTGGAAGGGTCGGTAGAGGTAAGAAGTCAGCATCTGGTTGTTGGTTCTCTGCCAGCTTCAGGAGGAAGAAAAAGGAGATAGGTTCTTTGTCTTGCAGGGGTGGAAAAAAGGAGGTTCTTGTAAAGGCTTCTCCGCCTAGTTGTGGGGGCTAAAGGAGAGTCACATTTGTAGTGCAATACTCGGAGGGCGCCTCCGGGGAGTGGACATAGGTCGAGTTGACCGAACCACTATAAATTTCTATGTTCTTGTTTCTTTCTTCCGCACTTTTAATTTCCGTATTTATTTTTCTCGTGGTGTGATTTTGGTTTATGTGATTTTTGTTCTTTGTGAAAAGAAATTTTTTAAAATACCAATTCACCCCCCCTCCCTCTTGGTTAGCTTGGGCCAGTTCTATAGGGCTTAACATCCCTAACAAACTTTCAAGTGGTATCAGAGCGGGATTCTTAAAAACTGAGTTTGAAAACTTTTTGAGTTTTGATCCATGGCTAACCTTGGGAATCATAACACTACGGAAGGTTATTCAACTACACGACCTCTCTTGTTTGACAACTTACCTTTTGATTTCTGGAAAACCCGCATGTCAACATTTTTATAATCTACTAATTATCGCATGTGGATGCTTATCAAAGAAGGTTATTCTCCATCTTCTCGTGAAATTAATGGTGTTAAAACTGAAGTTGCTTTTACTGAATGGACTTTCGATGAATGAGATTTAGCTCAATTGAATGCAAAATGTTTGAACTATTTTTTCTGTGCTTTAAAATCTGATGATTACATGCGTGTCTCCACTTACAAAATTGGTAAAGAAATTTGGGATAAATTGTGTATCACTTATGAAGGCACTAATGAGGTTAAACAATCCCGTTTGAATATTCTCTTGCATGATTACAAACTTTTTTGTATGAAACCTCATGAATTGATTTCTGACATGTATACTAAGTTTACTCAGATAGTTACTTCACTGCATGCACTAAGAAAAGAACTTTCAAACTATGAAAAAGTAAACAAGATTTTTGAGATGCTTGCCTTCGTCATATGATGCTAAAATCACTGTAATCACTGAATCTAAGGATTTAAACACTTATTCTATTGATAACTTACTTGGCTCACTCATTGCTTACGAGCAAGGGGTGAATCAAAGAAATCTTGATGCAGGTGAGAAGAAGAAGGAGAAAACAGTTGCATTGAAGGCGCACAAATCAGATTCTGAATCTTCCGGGTCTGAAAGCGATGAAGTTGCCTTCATCACAAGGTAATTCAAAAGCTTTCTAAGGAGGAAATAAAATCTTCATTGGAGAAAAGGTAGGGATCATAAACATCCTAAAGGATCTTCTGATGTTGTTTGCTATGAATGCAGGAAACCAGGACACGTGAGAACTGATTTCCCTACACTTAAAGATCACTCAAGAAAAGGAAAGGATGAGGAGAAATCTAAGCTAAGGAAGGACAAGATGAGAGTACAAAAATCATTTTGGGCCGATTCGGCATCGGACACATCTGAGACAGAACCAGAAGATGAGACATCAAAATTGTGCTTGATGACAGACGACAATCTTGATCAAGAAGAGGTATGTGAACTTTCCTACTATCAACTTCTTGAAGTTTCAGAAAAAATTCATGCATCATATAGGAAATTAAAGAAAACACATGCTAGCTTGAAATTAGAATTTTTATATCTACAAAAAGAGCATGAAATTTTGATTAAAGACCATCAAACGATTTATTCAAATCATATGACTTTACTTGATGAATTTGATGAGTTAAATAATAATCATTGTGAATTAGTTGAAAGCATGATGCATTAAAAGTTTCATACACATCACTTGAATCTGATTTTAAGAAGTCTAAGGAGATGGAGAAAAATTTGAGCATTGAAAATGAAGTCGTAAAGAGCACTAATTTGAAGATTCAAAATGAATTAGAAGCATGTAAGAAAACTAGGATGATACCTACTTTTGATCAATTTCCAAAACCTAGGAAGAGGTATTATAACTCAAACCACTTAAGAAATCCCTTTCCTAGAGTTAGATGTTTTTCATATAGCATACTAGGATACATCTCACACACTTGCACAGTTCACCATAGTATACATTGGGTCTGGAGACCTAAGGTGCATGATCCATAGCATAACACACATGCATTGCATTCTACTCTTCATAAGAAGGAAACCAAACCTGCTTGGGTTCCTAAATCTAACATTTGGTAATTTTGCAGGAGGGCTCTCACAAAAGGCCTCGTGAGAGTATGTGGTACCTGGACAGTGGATGCTCTCGACATATGACTGGTGATGCCTATCAGTTTGTTGTACTAGAGTCCATGATTAGAGGCAAGGTTACTCTTTGAGGCAACACCACCAAGAAGGTGGTAGGTGCAGGTATAATTGATAATTCCAAGAACCTTTTGATTGAAAATATTTTGCTTGTAGATGGATTGAAGCACAACTTGCTCAGCATCAGTCAACTCTGTGACAAAGGCTTCATCGTGCAATTCTTTGCAAATTCATGCATTGTAAGTTTAAGTAACAACACTATTTTGCAGTGAAAGAGGATCAACAATGTCTACATGCTTGATTTAAATAACATTGAATATACTGCTTCATTTTACTTAAAAACTGTGATTGATGATTCTTGGTTGTGGCACCGAAGACTTTGTCATGCAAGTATGAAAACTCTTAGAAAAGTGACCCAAAAAGACCTAGTTAGAGGTGTCCCCAAACTGAAGTTTTCAAAAGACCACCTTTATGATGCCTGTCAACTAGGAAAGCAAGTCCACTCCACCTTTCACCCCATTAAGGACATTAGCACCTCTAGACCTTTAGAACTCCTTCACATGGATTTGTTTGGACCCATTAGTATTGTCAGCCTGGGAGGGAAAGTCTATGGATTTGTGATTGTTGATGACTACTCGAGGTTCACTTAGATTAGATTTCTTTCACATAAAAATGAGTCTTTTGAGGAGTTTAAAACATTTTCTACTTAGATTCAGAAAAAGCTAGGTTGTGAGATTTTGACCATCCATAGTGATCATGGGGGAGAGTTTGAGAATGAAAGATTTGGAGATTTTTGTGAGGACAAGGGGATTAGCCACAATTTTTCAACTCCTAGGACCCCTCAGCAGAACGGGGTAGCTGAAAGGAAGAACCAGACCTTGGTGGAAGCCGCTAGAGCCATGCTTGCTGAGTATTCACTTCCAAAATACTTTTGGGCTGAAGTGGTTAACACATCTTGTTATGTGTTGAATAGGGTGAATGTTAGAGCCAAATTAGAAAAGACACCCTATGAGATCCTTAAGGGTAGGACACCCAATCTTTCCCACCTTCATGTCTTTAGTTGTAAGATTTTTATTCACAATAATGGGAAGTCTCACTTGAAAAAATTTGATCCTAAATCTGATGAAGGAGTATTATTGGGATATTCTAGTGTTGGGAAGTCTTTTAGGGTATTTAACAAGAGAACTTTGATGGTGGAAGAGACAACCCATGTAGTATTTGATGAGTCTGATCCTAAGAAACATGGAGTAGAAGATGATGATGTTGGAGAGATTACAAGTGGAGTAAAAAATTTGGGGAAGGGGATAGAACACCAAAGTAATGAAGGAGTAGGAAAAGTCACCCAAGCAGTAGAAAATTTTGATTTGGATGAAAGGGTTGGACCTTCACACACTTTGCCTAGAGATTGGAAATACTCTACAAGTCACCCCAAAGATTTGATCTTAGGAGACCCTTCTAGTGGAGTTAAGACTAGAGATGGACTTAGGAAGGACGTGAACCACTCTGCCTTTATCTCAATGACTGAACCCACCACCATTAACCAAGCCCTTACTGATGAGTTTTGGATTTTAGCAATGCAAGAAGAATTGAATCAATTTGTTAGGAATGATGTTTGGGAGCTTGTAGAAAGACCTAACGGATAAAGTGTAGTTGGGAAAAAGTGGGTCTTTAAGAATAAGATGAATGATTCAGGAGTGGTGGTTAGGTATAAAGCAAGATTGGTGGCTTAAGGGGTATAATCAAACAGAAGGGATAGACTTTGAGGATACTTTTGCCCCTGTAGCTAGATTGGAAGCCATTAGAGTGCTATTAGCCTTTGCATGTTATAAAGGATTTAAGCTTTTTCAAATGGATGTCAAGAGTGCCTTTTTAAATGGGGAAATAAAAGAAGATGTGTTTGTAGAACAACCCCCAGGTTTTGACAGTTCCCAATTTCCAAATCATGTTTTTAAATTTAAAAAAGGCTTTGTATGGATTCAAGCATACACCAAGAGCTTGGTATGAGAGGCTTAGCACATTCTTACTAGAGAGGGAGTTTGTCAAGGGAAACGTAGACACCACCCTTTTTCTTAGGAGAGTTGGAGATGATTTACTCATTGTTTAGATTTATGTGGATGATATACTCTTTGGATCTTCTAATAAGAAATTCTGTGATGATTTTTCTAAAATAATGAGTAGAGAGTTTGAGATGAGTTTGATGGGAGAGTTGTCATACTTTTTGGGGTTTAGCATAAAACAATTGGAGGATGGAACCTTTTTAAATCAAACAAAATACATGAATGACATTTTGAAGAAGTATGAGATGGATAAAGCCAAGCCAATTAACACTCCCATGACTTCTAGTGCTCCATTGGATAAGGACCCAAGTGGTGAGTCTGTTAATCAGAAGAAGTATAGAGGCATGATTGGATCTTTACTTTACTTGATTGTGAGCCGACCTGATATTATGTTTAGTGTTTTCCTTTGTGCTAGATTTCAAGCTGACCCTAAGGAGTTCCACATGACTGCTGTTAAGAGAATTTTTAGATACCTTTTGGGGACACAAGGCTTAGGGATTTCGTACCCTAGACACAACACTTCTTTTGAGATTATTGGATTTTTTGACTCTAATTTTACAGGATGCAAGGTGGATAGAAAAAGCACTTCAGGAACTTTTAAATTCATTGGACAGTCTTTGGTCTCTTGGTCTAGTAGGAAGCAAAATTCTATTACACTTTCCACTGCTGAAGCTGAGTACATTGCTCTTGGAAGTTGTGTGGCCCAAGTCCTTTGGTTGAAACAACAGGTATTGGATTTAGGATTACCTATAAGCACCATCTCAATCTTTTGTGACAACACTAGTGCCATATGCATCTCTAAGAATCGTATCCAACATTTAAGGACTAAGCACATTGACATTAGGCATCACTTCATTAGAGATCATGTGACTAAGGGAGACATTGAGTTACACCATGTGACAACTGAAAATCAACTGGCTGACATCTTTACTAAACCACTGGCCTTCGACACTTTCAGTTCTTTAAGGACCAGATTGGGTGTGATTGACATAAATGCATGAAACGTGATCTTTTAGTTACTTTCTTTTGCTTCTGTTTTTTTTTTATGTTTAGTTCCTTTTTGTGTGTTTTACTTTCTTTTGTTTTCAAAATCATCGCTGAAATGATAACATATTCCATGCCCTTGTTTTTGAAAATTTGTAGTCAATGTGTTTTTCATCTCTTAATCTTTTAGATGGTAAAAATATTTTATGATTGTGTCTCTTTCTCTAACCTATTTTAGTGGCATAGTTTTCTTTTCTAATAAAAAATCTATCTCAAATTAAAGATTGTGTATGAAATTGAGATCTTTTCTTAATCTTACTTAAGCAAATTTATCTTATATTTATAATGTTTAAAGTCTTTTGTCACATCAAGATCCCTCGTTACTCTTATCATTGATTATTAATTCTATTTGTGGTAATTCTTCCTTATGTTAGAGAGAGAGCTCCTATTCTCTAATATTATAGAAGATATATTCACAACTAAGATTTTTTTTTTTAAGAAGTTATAAAAGAGAATGTAGCTTGCAAAAAAAAAAAAAATTTGGCCAATGATGCCAACAAAAGAAGCGCAAAGACGCCAAAATTAAAAAATCTATAAAAAGATGTGCAAAGTGCCACTAAATTGATAAGAGGCATAAAACGAGCCCACTCAAAAGCAAGCTATTCTCTCTTTTTAAATCTTTTAGAACTTAGAAGTTTTGGTTCTTAAAGACTTGATTTCGATTGTTTTGCGATCATGACAGATTTACTTTGGTTTATTATTTTATAAAGATAGTTTTTTTCTTAAACCAAGTGGTGGATGGATTCTTTTTCTCATATCCAACTAATTCTTTGCGTTGGGTCATTGATTTCAAAAGACGATTCTATCCTAAGAAAACGTCTGAGCTAAGGGTAACCATGACCGGATATTTTACTATTCTATGGATTGTTGAGATTGTTAACTCATTAACCCACAAGTTTTTAAATCAATCACATGGAATACTACATCATTTTCATGCCTTGGTCAAAAAAAAAAGTTATGATTTACTATTTTTCCTTTGTGTTCCCCTCTCCTTTTTGATATGTCAAAAGGGGGAGAAGTTTATGATGTTTTTACACTTGTCGATCCTGAAATTTTACTACTAATTATCTTCGTAGTGTTTTTCCATCATCAAAAAGAGCGAGATTGTTGCAAATCTATTTTCATGACTTATGTTTTGATGATTGACAAATACTATTGATTCTCTTGGACTACCTGTTACTTCTAACTTTTCAGGAATCGAAGATCGGACGAACAGACTAAGCCAGTTCAAGATTACGTAGGTCTAGGGTTTAGTCAGTCTGTAATTTTTTTTTCTCTTCTTGAGCTTATTGGTAATGGTCAAAGAGACTGATGCTAAGTAACCATACACACACACACACTTGAGAGACTTAGAATTTCTATTTTTACTCATATCGGCCAGGACGATATTTACATCGTCCTGGACGATTAGGCCTAAAATAGAAAGTCTAATTAAGGATTCTTAATTAAGGCAACGGCCATTAACAGATCATCCTGAAAGATACGTGTATTGGCCAGGACGATAAGCTAAAAATAGAAAGAAGTTGCCGCCATAGACAATTAAGGTATACTGTATTTTTAAATAATCGGCCTGGACGATATTCATAAATTATGCCTTAATTGATCAGGAAATCAAGGGAGTAATTAAGGATGATTGATACGATCATATCGTCTTGGACCATCGCAGGATCTGCTAGGACGATCTATTCAAAAACCTTAGTTACTTCAGGACGATAAATATCGGACAGCTCAAATTTTGGGCGATGCTCTGGATGATTATCCTCATATTTGAACTGATCGGCCGGGACGATCGTGAGATCGGCCGGGACGATTGTGAGATCGACCTGGATGATCAAGCCAATTTTAAATCGTCCAGTTTGCATTCAGGGTGATGCTCTAGCCGATTTTCTGAGATTTGTACTGATCGGCCAGGCCGATGTCCATATCGGCCTGGACGATATTGTCGGGAACTTGCAATTAATGAGGTCCTTTGAAGTTCTTCTATTTAAGAGCTCTTGTTTAACATTTTGAAAAACCTTTGGCTGTTGCCTTGACCTGAGAAGGTCTTGAGGAGAGAAAGAGAGAGAGGGAAAGAGAGAGGATCTTGTGAGGGGGAGCTTGTGAGGGGATTCACAAGGGTTGCTTCAAGGATCGCTCTACTTCTTCTTCGTTTAGAGTTTCTCGTCCGTGGAAGGGTCGGTAGAGGTAAGTAGTCAGCATCTGGTTGTTGGTTCTCTGCCAGCTTCAGGAGGAAGCAAAAGGAGATAGGTTCTCTGCCTTGCCGGGGTGGCAAAAAGGAGGTTCTTGTAAAGGCTTCTCCGCCTAGCTGTGGGGGCTAAAGGAGAGTCACGTTTGTTGTGCAATACTCGGAGGGCGTCTCTAGGGAGTGGACGTAGGTTGAGTTGACCGAACCACTATAAATTTCTGTGTTCTTGTTTCTTACTTCCGCACTTTTAATTTCCGCATTTATTTTTCTCGTGGTGTGATTTTGGTTTATGTGATTTTTGTTCTTTGTGAAAAGAAATTTTTTAAAATACCAATTCACCCCCCCTCTTGGTTAGCTTGTGCCAATTTTATAGGGCTTAACATCCCTAACGAACTTTCAACATGTCCAGGCTTCCTACATTCAAAACAAACAACATCAGAAGAACCTTTAGAATTTTTGTCATCCTTACCTTTTCTCCAACTCTGTTGATGCTTGTGACTCTTCTTTAGAAAGTTTTTGAATTGCCTAGTGATAAAGGCAACTTAATCACTTTCAGACCTGAAAGAAATTGAATTTATTTTATTTTTATTCATTGCTATGGTTTTCTCCTTCTTTTTTTTACTTGCATCAAGATTTCTTTGGTTCACCCTCTACTCGTAAGCAATGAGTGAACCAAGTAAGTTATCGATCAAATATGTATTTAAATCTTTAGATTCAGATATTGCAGTAATTTTTGCATCAAAAGAGGAAGGTAAAAATCTTGAAATATTTTTTACTTTTTCATAGTTAGTAAGTTCTCTTCCTAAGGCATGTAAAGAAGTAATAATATGAGTAAATCTCGTATATATATAAGAAACTGATTCATGAGATTTCATATGAAAAGGTTTATAATCATGCAAGAGAATATTCAAACGAGATTACTTGACTTTATTAGTACCTTCATAGGTGAAACACAATTTATCCCAAATTTCTTTACCAGTAGTGCAAGTGGAAACACGCATGTAATCTTTCGATTTCAAAGCACAGAAAAAATAGTTTAAACATTTTGCCTTTAATTATGCTAAATCTCTGTCATCTAGAGTCAATTCAGTAAAAGGAAGTGGAATAGTAACTCCATTCAATTTTTTAGTTGGAGGTGTATAGCCATCCTTAACAAGCTTGCACATGAGATAATCAATTGATTTTGAAAATGTAGACATGCGAGTTTTCCAAAAATTAAAAGGGATATTATCAAATAAAGGGGGTCGAGTAATAGAATACCCTTCTGCAGTATTACAATTTCTATTGTTTGCCATGGATCAAATATTCAAAAAGTTTTGAAACTTAGTTTTAATGAATCACGCTCTGATACCACTTGAAAGTTCGTTAGGGATGTTAAGCCCTTAAGAACTAGCCCGCGACTAACCAAGAGGGGAGGGGGTGAATTGGTATTTTAAAAATTTTTCTTTAGGTAAAGCACAAAATAAAAACCAAAAACACCACAGAAATTATTGTACAAAAAAAATAAACACAGAAGTAAAATAAAGAAAGATCACACCATATTTATAGTTGTTCGGTCAATCCTTGACCTATGTCCACTCCTTGGAGGCACCATCTGAGTATTACACTAAGTGTCACCATTTTTGCTCCCACAGCTAGGATGAGAAGCCTTTACAACAGACTCCTTTTCACCAACCCCGGTGCGGCAAAGAACCGACTTCTTTTGCTTCCTCCTGAAGCGGGCAGAGAAGCCAGACCTTTTGCTGAAGTAGACCTCCCAAGAACCTCCTAAGGATGAAGGACAAAGAATTGAGACGAGGACTTGGAACCTTTCTTGGAGGAACCTTTGTGAACCCTCTCATAAACTCCTCCTCACAAGTTCTTTTCTCTCTCTCTCTCCCTCTCCCAAGGCTCTCTCAAGTCAAGACAATAGCACTCAAGGTCTTGTTGCATGAGAAAATTCAGGTCCTTTAAATACAATTTCAAGAACCGACATTATCATCTAGTACGATAGGAATATCATCCTGGCCGATCAATACAAAATAAACTCAATCAGCCAGAATGATTTGGGGAGATCAAAAGAAAATTGGTTACATCGTTCAGGACGGTACAATATCGTCCTGGCCGATTAGTTCAAATTTGAGTATAATCATCCTAAACATCACCTGGAATAGGTGCTGGCCGATGTCAATCATCCAGGACATTGTCCCAGCTGATTCTGTCCTCAGCTCGGCCGATGTGATCGTATCAATCAGCCTTAATTGCTTTCCATAATTGCCAGAGTAATTTAGGTATAATTATGCTGCATCATCCAGGCAAATATGTGGATCATCCTGGCCGATAATTTAAAATAAATAATATCTAAATTGACCATGGCTGCTAATTCTTTCTTATTTGAGCCTATCGTCCTGGCCAATACACGTATCGTCTAGGCCGATTTGCTTAATGATGGCTACTTAACTAGGATGCCCTAATTATAGTTTCTATTTTTAGTTGGATCATCCTAGCCGATATGAACATCGTCCAGGCTGATGAACTCAAAACAAAAAACTCAAAAAACCCCTCAAGTGTGTGTGTGCAAGGTTATTCAGAATTAGGAACCATTTTTACATTAGACTCAAGAAAGGAAAAAATACAGACTTGACTCAACCTAAATCTACCCTAACTTGAGCTAGCTTGTGTTGCATTCGATCTTGTGGTCCTAAAAAATTAGTAGGCAAAGCAGTCGTAGAAAAACATGATTCCATCAAAAGTATAATCCATAATCTCATATTCGTAATAGACAACCCCACCTCACCCACTAAATTGTGGTATATTAGTCTCTTTCAGACCATATACAAGATGGTTTCCAAGGTCCTGGCCAATCGATTGAAAGGAATCCTCCTGAAAATTATTTTGGAGGAGCAGGTAGCATTTATCCCTGGAAAATCCATTTTAGGCCATTGCCTTATGGGCCTTGAAATAATAAACAAACTCAGAACATCTATATCGAGGGTGGTCCTTATGGCCTTCAAGGTGGATATGGATCATGCTTTTGGTAAGATGAGCTGGCGTAGCCTTGAAACCCCCTTTTCCTCATTGGGTTACCCTCCGAGTTTTGTAACTAGATTTTGCATTTCATTGAGTATCCCAAATTCTCCATCATCATCAATGGACAACGGTTGGAGTGGATTATGGAAAAATGTGGTTTACCCCAGGGGTGCCCCCTTTTCCCCTACTTGTTCATTCTCTGCTTTGAACTTCTCTCTTTGGCTTTCCAACAATAGGCTCCATAGCTTGGCATATCTCTTTCTTAGGGAGGGCGTATGCTCTCCCACCTACTTTAAACTAATAATGTGTTGATTTTTGTAGGTGCCTCCATTGCCAATGTTAAAAGGATCCTCTCGATTATCCAACTATACTATGATTGGTTAGCGCAGAGGCTTAACCATAGAAAATTAGCTTTCTTATTTTGCAAGAGTACCCCCTACAGGAAGAAGTCCCATCTGACCAGAATTGTGGTATTCCACTAGGTTGAGGAATTGGAATACCTAAGCATCTCCTTGAAAATGGAAAATACCACCTCCGCCAATTTCAATGAGGTTCTTCAGAAGGACAGTTCTAAGACTCTAGCTTAGGGTAATAGGCATTTCTCTCTTACTGGTTGGACGACACTAATCAATGCTGCCTTATTGCCCATCATAATTTATTATGTCACCCATACGGACATCCATAGGTTTGTTCTTCAAAAACTTGAAAATATGGCTCGTAGTTTTCTTTGGGGATAAGAAAAGCACTTTTAGGGGACTTTACTATATGGCCTGGGCTGATCTTTACAAGCCAAAATGTTTTGGCGGACTTGGATTCCATGCTACCTCTACTTAGACTGGACAACTTCATGTCGGTCTAGCTGGGATCTATTTTGATGATAGGGAGGCTTTAGCCAACGAGTTCTTTCATAAGAATTATTAGGATTCTCAATGGGATCATACCCACCAGCAAAATGACTATGTAGGATGGAAGCGTATTTATGATGGGGCTAATAGTTTCAAGGTCAATATCTGATGGAAGGTAGGGGATGGAGGAGCGATTAATGTCCTGGAGCATGTCCGGATTAATGATAGGGCCCTTTGTAAGAGGCCAAGCTTTTACAGTGTTGAAATTGATAAAGATACTACTATGGACAGCCTGCTGAATTATGATAGTTCCTGGAATAGGGAGTTGTGGCTGGAACTATTTGGGATCGACGTAGTAAATCATATTGCTAGTATTATGAATAATGCTGATGATGATCGCAAATCTGTTGACCTTATTAATTGACCCTTGGGCATTACTATTATGGCCCTGGCTTATTACCGGGATTTTCCTTTCTATCGCAACCCTATTGAGTCTATATATTGGTTTAGACTGCACCTTAGGGAGAGTATATTCTGGTGGCATGTTTATAAAAATATTATTCCTATGAATGATTGGCTATGTTCTAGGTGGCTACAGGCTAACTCCCTCTGCCCTTGGGGTTGTATTGAGGTGGAGGATCTTCACCATATTACTACAAGCTATAAGGTCCTTCGGGAAATGTTGCACGTTCTATCCTAATGGTGAATTTTTCTTCTATGTTTTAGCTCACTGATGGTGCTCCAGGCTGGGCTCAAATAGTAAAAAACTAGAGATGGTGGTTGGGCCCAATATTATTATTATATAGTCTATAAATGTTGGCACGTCCAGAATGCCAAGAAGCAAGGATTCCCCCATGGCATACCGACCTCCATGGCTGCTATGATCTTTGGGGCAGTTTCCCGTCATGTCTTTAGTTCCTCTCTAGAGCACTAGCGCACCACCCAGCCATATGGGATATCTCCATTATCATCTTGAAGTCCCTCCCCGCCCCCCCCCCCCCCCCGATTAGATCATGGTGAATGTGGATGGTGCTTTATTGTGTTCCAACTATGGTGGATTGGGCCTGGTAATCATTAATGTCAAGGGGATGTTGGAACTCGTTCAATATGAATTAGGATGTTAAGCTTAATTAATGTCCCAAGGCTAACCAAGAGGGGGGTGAATGGGTAATTTAAAAATTATACTTCTACTCTTGGATTTTAAGAAAACCTTTTTAATTATTAATGCAAGTTAAATTTAAAGTTTAAAAAAAAATAAACTTTTCAACCAGAGTAAACAACTTGCAATGAAATTAAATGCGGAAGAAAAATAAGAAAGAACACACCAGATTTATAGTGGCTTGGTCAAACCTTGACCTACGTCCACTCCCCGGAGGCACCCTCCGAGTATTGCACTAATACCACAAAGTGACTCTCCTTTTGCCTCCACAGCAAGGCGGAGAAGCCTGTACAAAATCACTTTCACCTTCCCCGGAGCAGCGGAGTAGCCAAGTTCTTGACACCAAAGAGATCTTCTTCTCACCAAAACTTCTCTCAAGACGACCCTTGAATCCGATGGTACTGAAGTGCAAGTTCGCCAGAGCAGCCATGTGAATATCCCCTCCACACTCCCTTGAAATCCCCTCCAAGGATCTTCTCCCTCTCAAACTCCACCCTTTCCTCTCTCCCTTTCAAGTTTTCTCTTCTAGTTTTCTCCCAAAGAACGAAGGCACAATGGCTGTCAAAGATACACTTTGTCATCCTTTTACACTCTCCAAGTGTCGGCAGAGAACCGGACCAATGTTGTTGAACTTCACTTGAGAGCCTTCAAAGGAGATGGGAAGAAACAAAGAGATCTTCTTCTTCAAGTAACCTTGTGAATCCCTCACAAACCCCTCACTTGATCTCTAACTCTTCACTCTTATAATCTCTCTCAAACTCTCACTCTCAATGATCCCTCTCAAGAGAAAACAAGTCCAAAGGCACTTGTAATAGTTTCTAGGACTCATATAGAAAGGACATGAAAAACAACCCAAAAAACTGCTAAAAACATGTTTTTCTGCGCAGTGGATCATCCCGTATGAAATTGAGTTAGTACGTACGAACTGTGTAAAAAACTATCTCGTACGAACCATTTGTGCATCTGTACGAACCAATTTCGTCCTGGACGAAATAGGTTCGTCCCGTACGAAAAATTTTGTCCGGTACAAACAGTTATATCAAAAGTTGGTTCTGAAAACTGCAAAATGTTGCCAGAAACTTCCATAGTCGGTTCCGATCGTCCTGGACGAACATGACTTCATCTGGGCAAAATTTTTACAGAGAGAAACTCGTCCTGGGACGAAAATGATTTCTCTGGACGATCATGACTTAGAAAAATTTTCCAGTTCAGTTTCTGTCCGTTCCATTGCTCTTACAAGGAGATAATTGATCTGATCGTCCCGTACGAACAATGTTCGTCCCGTACGATCAGTATAAAAACTTTTTCAAGATCTCCTTTAGTGTGTGTGAATTTATTCACTCAATTACAAACACTCCCTCTCAAATTTAATTCAAATAAAAAGTACAAGCTTCAAATTCACAAAGTATCTCATGCTAAATTTGATTTGAAGTCTTCGTAGTCTGGAGTTCAATTTTTCTGAAATATTAGTACACACAAGAGCAAAAACAAATCTTCTAAAAAATGTTAGGAGATAACAACACATAAAATAATAATATTTGGAATCATCAAAACTATACAAGTTGTAAGAATGTAAAACATGCAAATAGCAACTTTCCTAACAGGGGAGTTTGTTCAAAGCCTTTTGGTTGGGTGAACGAGCACTGGGATAGCACATAGGTAGAGCTCCAAGCTATTCTTCAAATTAATCTTGCTCTTAAGGATTGGATGTTTGATTATGCCAGGATTATGCCAGGATCATCATTGAAGGGGAAAATCTTTGTGCTCTTACTATGGACTGCCTGGCCTGAGCTTGGGGAAGATCATAATTGGGTACATATGTTTCACAAAGTCCTATTCCAATATACGCCATATGAATTTAGTGGTGCGACCCATTTTTGTGCCCAAAGGGTGATTACTTATAGCTTTTATTGGAATTTTGTGGATAGGGAAAGGGTTTCTTTTGACTATGGCTTTTATTATTTCTTAGGTGTTTTTTGATAACCTAGAGGAGGATAAGATTATTTATGTTACCTCTTAAGGCCTTCTCTTCCATCTCTTTATCATTTTGACTCTGCCTTAATGCATACTTTTCAAGGAACCCATAAACTTTGTCAGAACCTAAAAACTTTGGGAGGCTTTTATTTGTTCCATTCCATTTCCCTCACTAGAGTGCTTTAGAGAGAGAAGCTCTAGGATGGTAAGAAAGATGGGTGGCCCTAGGTCACATCCTCCTAATAATAAAAGTGGCAACAAGGAAGTGCAAAGAGGTTATTACTGGAAGGTTCTTGACCATGATGCCTCGCAGGTGGTTACTAATCCACCACAGTTGGAAAACTCCACTAGAAATATTTATTCGGACAAATTGGCTGCTCCTAATAGCTCATGGTATCAAGTTACTTCCAATACTTATGCATTCCTCTTTTAGGCCAAGGAGGAAAACAACCGCGTGGATGTGAGGCCCAGTCAACCTTTTCCATCTAACACCATGGGACCAGATGAAGATTCGCAAATAAGGTCACCTCCTCACTCAGTTTCCATGGAGCCTATTATGCCATTCTATATACCCATCGAGTCAACTATGTCCAGCCCTAATGGTTGCACTTAAGGTAGATCGACCTGTAGTTTAACCTTTTCAGATGAGTCTTTCCCCTCTTCTTTTAAAAGATCTTTCACTCTAGCCACTGGGAGGGAGTTTAACTTGAGCTATGTTGGCCAAGTCTAAGGCACCGTCCTTCAAGACAAATCTGCTCTTGATCATTCCCCAACTTCCTAGAGTCTTAGAAGCTTAGGTAATGTTACAAACCATTCTGAGGAGGATATGGAAGCTTCAGATGATCAATTGGGTTCTTATACAGATATGGATGCAGACCAACTTTTGGATGCTCCCCCTTAGTATGCCCCGTACCATGAGCTGCAAGGAGGTGTTCCTCCCAATGAGGAGATGCTAGAATTGGACAACAATTCTGTCAAGTATTGCTCTTATGCTTTTATGGACCCTACCGAACACCAAGTCCAGGGTCGCAGATAGCATGAGCCCTTTAAGGTAAGTCTATCACTCCCTTCCATCTTAGGTGGGGATGTTGCTTCTGGTGTGGGGGAACCTAAGGGGTTTAAGTGTCAGCCATGTGCTTCCCTGCTCAAAAGAATTTCTCCTAGCTATATGTGTGAGGAGTCTCTAGATTCCTTCATCTCCCATTCTCCTGCTATAGGTTCTTTCATAATACTTGTATGTGGATTTGCCTCCAAGTCCTAGGAACCTGGGTAACTGCAAGTTCAGCCTACTCCAGACCCCTCCTCGGCAGCTAGAGGGTCTTTCATTGGTCTTTTTGCCAGGAACATGTTATAATATGTTCCCTTTGACAAGATAAATTGGGATGGCTTCATTTCCTTAGACATGATCTCCGTGGAACCCAAAAAATGTTTTTCAGGCAAACCTAAATACTCTAGACTGAGCCCTCATGGCTAAGCTCTTTAGCAAGCTAGTGACATTCCCAACATCCTTAGTGAACTTAAATATTATTGGTACCACTATGAAGAGTTCCAAATTATCACCACTGCTCTGAACTTGCTCATTTGCATCTTCAAAAGTGTGGATGTGAGGGATGCAATCTTGATGAGAGGCCCAAGGATCATTTTTGGCAACATCTTGGGGATTGACAGATGGAGTCCCAACTAATCCCCAAACTCCCTCTAGGTTCTTTACCCTCACATATTGATTCACCTGCCTCATCTTCCCCTTTCGTATTGGGACAATACCAACTTCACTTGTCTATCCAACATGTTGGGAAAGCCTTTATGGATGGATTTGTATATGAGTACCCGGGGTAGGTCCTCATATGCTAGAATTTGTGTGAGAATTGACCTATCATAGCAACTATATTTGGGAGTTTTGATAAATGGTCTCCTTGGTCATTTCTTTCAAGGAGTCAAATATGTGGCATATCCAATTTATGCATTGCCTGTGGTTCTCATAGGCACATAAATGACTGGTGGTCCTTCAAGGAAGGCCCCCAGACTCCCCTCCCCCTCCTCCATATTAACAAACCTTAAACGAACTGACCCTCAACTCTGAGGCTTGTGATACCTCCTCAACACCTCCCACGCTCTGAGCATAGCCCCAATCTTTCGAATTGCCCACTCGTTAGCAGCAGCATGGACCTTAACGTGATGAGACTTCCCTTAGTGCTTAGAAGCCTATTGCTAGGAAACATAGAGGCAAGCAGAATGCCAATAAGGATCAACCCATTAGCCACCAATCATCACAGTCATCCTTCTTTTTCTTGATAGGCCAGGTTCATCAAATAGAGGGCACTTCAACTAGGATCCTTAACCTTCAAAAGGAGAAACCTCGGATCTCTAGTGCCCATTTCACTAGAGAATCCTTCATCTTGGGCCTACTACCACATCTCTTTAGAAGAGGAAGAAGCCCTCAATAGATTTTACAGGAGGAGACTTGGTCCCCTCAAGTGGCCAACATGCTGACCACTTCTTTTGGTATGTCATGGGTACTATTAAATAGTTAGTCCTCTATTGGAGCATTGGCACACCTTTTAGCCCTTGTGGCTATTATTAAACTTTTATTGGTTCCACTCCCCTCTGGAGTGGTATTCTTACTTTCCTACTAGTACACATCAAAAACCCATAAAGGGGCACTCCTTCTCACTTAAGGGGGTCCTTTTTTTGGTTCATTTAGTTTATTCCCTTATCTATAGTTATGTATGGAATGATCTTAATTTTTTAATCTTCCCCCCTTTTATTTTTTATTTTGGGGGAAGTATGCTCTTCTTTCTACAATAGTTTGTACTTTTTCATTTCTTTTAATATATGTAAACTTCAACTTTCAAGGAACCCAAAAAAAACTCTTGCCAAATCCTTCAAGAAGATTGTTTAAGACTTTTGTAATTGGACGGGCCAAAGAATCAATGCTAACAAATCTCAGATTTTATTTGGGAAAACTGTTGGATACACAATTAAGAAGAAAGTGGCCAGATTTTTGGGTTACAAAAGTGTGAAGGAGATGAGCTACCTTGGGATCAAATTATCCTTAAGTAGATTGAAGATGGCAGATTTTCAAGACATGCTTGGCAATGTTATGGATAGATTAAATGCTTGGAGCAAGAAGAATTTATCTTTGGGGGGTAAAATCACTCTTATCTCTAGTTCTCTTTTAACTATGCCAAACTTTCTAGCTACCCACTCTCTCATTCCTAAGAAGATGTTGTATGAGGTGGAGAAACTTTGTAGAAAGTTTCTTTGGCATAAATCGGATGGAGATCATAGTCTTCATTATGTGGCTTGGGAAGAATTATGCAAACCAAGGTGTTTGGGTGGTTTGGGTCTTCATTCTCCATTAATGCGTGTTAGCTCTTTGAGATCCAAGTTAGCTTGGGATTTTTATCAAAAAGAGGACTCTCTTTGCTATAAAGTTATAAAGCACAAATATGGAGATGATTTGAGGATTGGAACTCATAAGAATTGTTCCTCAAATGCTTGGAAAATTCTTGTTGATGGGGGTAAACAGCTAAAGAACATTACCAGGTGGAATGTGGGTAATGGTGATAAAATTAATGTGCTTAATCACACTTGGGTGTTGGACAAGTGTATTAACAAATGGCTAACTATGGTTAACTGTGATGCTTTGGAGGGTTTAAATATAAGCCATTTGTTAACTAATGATGGACAATGGAACTACAACCTGCTCAAGGAGGTCTTTCATCCAGATTTCATCTCCATGATCAACAATATCCAGATTTCGCCTGGATTGGAGGATCGGAGAGAGCTGCTATCTTTGCTGTCGGGTAAGACAATTTCAGCCTTGTCTTTTGACAACATCTTGAAGTGCAATTACAATTTTGAATGTGAAGACTATTTTTCTTGGTTATTTAAACTAAAACTCAACAAGAAGGTTGAGATTTTATGGTGGAGATTAGGGAAGGCTGCTATTCCTATAATGATTTTTCTGCATTACCGAAAATTGGTGCTGGATAAAAACTGTGTTAGGGGCTGTAATTGTAGTGAAAATAATGAGCACATCATGGTAACTTGTAAGTATTTGATTGATGTTATCAAACAAATACAATTGTGGGGTATTAGTATCCCTGTTTTCCAAGATTTGAATAGCTGTTTAAAGGAGCTGAGAAGGCTATCTGTCCGAAATTCTAGAGTTGTTAAACTGTACTGCATTGCTGTGTATCTTTCATGGAGTAATAGAAATCATGTGAAGCATGGGAAATCTGCTTTGCCATCTTCTGTTACAGCTGCTAACACATTGGCATTGGCTAGTATTAAAGGTAGTCCATATCTCTCACGTTGGGGAACCAATCTCCTTAGGGAGTCTTGTGAATCTTGGTGCCCTCCTCCGAAAGAATGGATGAAAATAAATGTTGATGCTTCTTTGGCTAGATCCAACTGTGCTGGAGTGGGTGGGATTTTCAGAGATCACAAAGGAAGGTTTATCCTTGCTTTTGGAGAAAAAAAGACTCATTGGGATATAACCAAACTAGAGATAGATGTTGTTTTCTCGGTCAAGGACTACATTAGAAGTTGGATGCTAGAATACAAAGGCTTGATTGTTGAGAGTGATAATCTCAATGTCATTAGATTCATTCAAGATTCTTTCAAGATGAAAAAGCAAATTGTGGATAATCGGCCATTGGAGGAGATGCTCTTCTTTAATGACTTTCATAAAGTGGTTTTTAGTCATGTTCATAGAAATTGTAATAAGGTGACTGATATTTGTGCTACCATGGCTAGTAATAGGAGTTTTTTCTTTGATAGCTCTTCTTTTAATAGCATCCCTTCCTTGCTTTTATTTGCTATCAAGGAAGAATGTGATGCTATTCATTCCTTTCAATTGTTATTAGCTTTGCTTTTGCCTATTAATGCAATGTTTGCAATTCATCAAAAAAAAAAAAGGAACCCAAAAAAACAACATAAAAAATTTGGGGGGGGGGTTCATTTGTTCCATTCCACTCTCTCACTAGAGTGGTTTTAGAGAAAGATGCTCTA
Organism: Dendrobium nobile; assembly: GCA_022539455.1. Taxonomy (NCBI): domain Eukaryota; kingdom Viridiplantae; phylum Streptophyta; class Magnoliopsida; order Asparagales; family Orchidaceae; genus Dendrobium; species Dendrobium nobile. The sequence continues at coordinate 8,248,919 of CM039730.1, read as the reverse complement.
GGATGGAAAGAGGGGATTTTTGAAGGTCACCTTCTCTAAATGGTGGAAGAGATAATATGAAATATAAGAAACCTGGGTCCACACAGGTGGTGGATGAACCCGACGACTAGGTGGAGGTGTCTCACCCTATTATGAAAGATGGGATGAAGGTTCGGATTACTGCACCTAACAACTCTTGGGATGCTATGGTGGCATAAGATCAGGCCCTGATCCGACGGGCCATGAGGAGGGCAATTCATCGGACGAATCCCTTGGTGGCTGCTAGCAGTCCTCCTCGCCTGCTTTGGCTCCCATGGATGCTGTTAGTACATGTAACATTGAATCCAGTTCAGGGGACAAGAAAGAAGACTTGGGTGAGCCATCAAACCAACTCGAACACTCTAAGGACATGAAGGATGTTGGATGCAACTCCTCCGGTTATTACACAGATTCCCCATTAGAATCTTCCACGTCGCCCCACCAGGGTTGTGTAGGCTCTGTTGTGTTGGCTGGGTTTCTTCCATCATCTTAGGAAGGTGCCTCTCATGTAGGCTCTCATAGTCGAATGTCTCCCCCAAAGTCTCGAGCAATGGAATAGTACTTTATCTTCGTGGTGGATGCAAAATTCTTTCCCCCAAAAATCCTTTCTAGAAGTATGGGTGACAGGATAAGTCACCATACCACAGAACTGACAGATACTGGTTCCTGCATGTTTTCCCCATCTCGTGTTTTATGTTTTACACCTTCTCGGACTGAGGGGACTTACCAACCTCCCTTGTTTTCCTCCTCTTCTCTTGTATTGTCTCTCTAGTTAGTTGTGTCAATGTTAAACATATGCAATTCTGACTCTCCCAACGACGACCCTATGGATATTCCTCCTTATACTCCCAGCGACTCCTCCGACCTGATGGACTCTGAATAAACTTTCGATGGCTCTACATCCCATTCTGTGTGTATGGAGGACCACCTCTCCTCTTATATCCATATTTCTGACCTTGAGAGAGAACGTATCCCCGACCCTCCCCCTCTATCTCTAGCTGGGAAGCCTCCCCTTTCCAGTGCTACCACCATGACTCAGCCCCCAGCTTTGGTGCTCTATTCTCCCTCTCGAGGTCCCTTTCCCTCTCCCTCCTAGAGCCCTCCCACTTCGGCCTCCTCCCCTCAGGCACCTCTAAGTTAGACTCCTACCCCATTGCAAGCTCGAGGTCCTCATCATCCTCCTCCTCACTACCCTTGTGTATGGTTCAATCTAGGCCATTTGCTTCAAATTATCTATAATAAATGCTATTAATGATGCTTTACACTCTTTCCTTCACTGACGATGTTGGAAGGAAGCCATGCATGAAAACACTAAAAAGTTCATGAGAGCACTTGTAGTCGAGCTAGTTAGTCATTGAGTACCTTTTTCCTATCTCCTTTCTGAGCTTAAGAGATAGTGGTACCTATTTGCTGAGTTTTAATTGGTCACCATTGGACCTTCCTCCTTCATATGTATCTTTTATACCTTTGTAGCACTCGATGGGGTCTTATAAGGTGAACCTTAGATTGTTGTCAGGAGTCTTCTCGGAATGGCTTGCTGGACCCCTAACTATGCCCCAAACTCTTTGGCCGGTCTCTACTCTACTATTTGGGTGTGAATCCCTTAGCTTCCCTGACTGTATTGGTACGTCACCAACTTGACTTGTATATCTAACTTTATTGGTGAACCCACTAGTTAGAAACACACAAAAGCATGTGGGGCCAATAATCCGTTGCATGGATGTGCTTCTAGCTTGATCTCTCCAAAACACTTATCCCCAACATCTGGATCAAAGGGGTATAGGTAAGATTTTTTCAAAAAATTTAGTACTAGGGTCTACTTAATTTCTACTTTACTTTTGGACTTATTGGTCATATCGTTGATTGCTACCACTCTTATTGGGTTAACCCACCTATTTGTCCACGCAAATAGTCTTCCCTGTCTACTTCTTTTGCCTCTACTTAAGCAGGGCAATCTGCTCACCTAGTTTACCCCCAATCTGATGATCTTTATCATCCATCTAGGCCCCCTCCATGGCCTATACTAGGCCCCATATACATTACCTCAAAAGATCACCCACCCTCCGGCTCTCACGCCCCACCCCACGAACATCCTAGGGAGCTAGGCAACTTGAATATTATCAAACATAAGTATTTCCCTCGATAGAAAAAACTCCAAGACTCAAACTCCTACCCCGTACTCCCCATCTCCTGTGGTTACATTCAAGGCTTTCTAGGCAACTCAAGTGCAGTACCCCCCCCCCCCCCCCCCCCCCCCCCCCCCCCCCCCCCCCCCCCCTAATACTTTGAACCTTTCAAAGTAGAAGAAGACCCCTTCCAAGAGTATCGTACCTAAAAAAGGACTTTTGTAGTTGGGCCCTATAACGAGCCTCCCCTAAAAAAGGAAGAAGGGGGGGGGGGGGGGGGGGGGGGGGGGGGGGGGGTAGAAGAATGTACCGGCAGGGTCATCATCCCCTTGAGTTAATAATGGGTGCCCCTTCTTCTTTTTTGGATGCGGATTAGCTGGTTGGGATTAGGCTGGATTGTTGAGGCACTAGGATGCTCCCCTATCACTGCAACAAGTTTATTACTTTATTTTCCATCCCCCACCCTAACAGCCCTCCCCCGGTTCCCCTCCTGGTGGCTCTTGCATCTGGCACTAGGTGGTTCCCCACTCTACAACATGGATATTCATTTTTTATATCTTTTTGTTATTATTTTGTTGGCCTTTTGTTCCACAGTGCCTTTTGTATGGCCCACATTTGTACTTTATAATATGTATAATGTTGCAGATCTATGGTTTATGATTTTGATGATAGTAAACATTCCTTTTTTCTCTACGATTGCCTTATGTACTAACATTTCAGGTTCACACGATTGGATAACATTTTAATCAGCTCAAGTTTGGGTAGACTAGGTCTAAGTAAGTTTGTAATCTTTTTTCTTTTCTTGAGTCTGTTGTATTTGGTGTGGGACCTGTTGTTTTATAACTTGGAAGATTTTCTGTTTTTTCATAAAAGATTTTTATCTTTGGTAATATCGGCCGGGATGAAATTTATATCGTCCTGGACGATATGTCCAAAAATAGAAACCCTATTTAGGGCATCCTCATTAAGGCAGCCGTCATATTCATATCGGCCTGGACGATACTTGTAACGGCCAAGACGATATTCTCAATTCAGAAAGAATCAGCTGCCATAATCAGTTTAGGTATTCTTTATTTTGAGAAATCGGCCAAGACGATATTCCTATCGTCCAGAACGATCTTGAAAGTTCGTTAGGGATGTTAAGCCCTATGAACTTAGTCCCAAGCTAACCAAGAGGGGGGGTGAATTGGTATTTAAAAACTAAAAACTTCTTATCACAAAGAAATAAAATCACAAACCAAATCACACCACAAGGAATTAATGCGGAATTAAAAAGTGTGGAAGGAAAAATAAGAACACAAGATTTATAGTGGTTCGGTTGACTCGACCTACGTCCTTTCCTTGGAGGCACTCTCCAAGTATTGCACTACAAAACGTGACTCTCCTTTAGCCCCCACGGCTACGCGGAGAAGCCCTTACAAGAACCTCCTTTTTGCCACCCCGGCAAGGCAGAGAACCTACCTCCTTTTGCTTCCTCCTGAAGCTGGCAGAGAACCAAAACCAAAAGCAAACTCCTTAACTCTACCGACCCTTCCACGGACGAGAAACTCTAGATGAAGATGAAGCAGAGTGATCCTTGAAGCAACCCTTGTGAATCCCCTCACAAGCTCCCCCTCACAAGATCCTCTCTCTCTCCTCTCTCTCTTTCTCTCCTCAAGGTCTTCTCAGGTCAAGAAAGCAGCCAAAGGTTTTTAAAAATGTTGAACAAGAGCTCTTAAATAGAAGAGCATCAAAGGAGCTCATTAATTGTAAGTTGCCGACAATATCGTCCAGGCCGATCTGGATATCGGCCTGGCCGATCAGTACAAATCAAAGAAGATCGGCCAGAGCATCGCCCTGGATGCAAAGCTGGATAATTTAAAATTACAGTATACCTTAATTGGCTATGGCGGCTACTTCTTTCTCTTTTGAGCTTATCGTCCTGGCCGATACACGTATCGTCCAGGCCGATATGTTAATGACGGCTGCCTTAATTAAGAATCCTTGCTTAGACTTTCTGTTTTAAGCTGATCGTCCCGGACGATATAAATATCGACCGGGCCGATGTGGGCAAAAATAGAAATTCTAAGCCCCTCAAGTGTGTGTGTGAAGGGTTATCTAGCATCAGTCTCTTTGACCATTACAAGTAGACTCAAAAGGTGAAAATCAAAAGTACAGACTGACTCAACCCTAAACCTACGCAATCTTGAACTTAACTTCTTCTTGATCGTCCGATCTTCGATTCCTTAAAGTTAGAAATAACAAGCAGTCCAAGTAGTGTTTGTGAATCATCAAAACACAAGCCATAAAAATAGATTTGCAACAATCTCCCCCTTTTTGATAATGGCAAACACAAGTAGGAAAATTAAAAAGGTTTCATTAGAATTTCATTTCAAAGTTACAAACCCAAAACCAAACCCAAAACCCAACAGCTTTTTCCTACACCCTACTCCACCTTTTGTCATCACAAAAAGAGGGTCCAGAAACAAAAGAAAAACATCACAAAAGACTAACAAGCAAACAACAGGAAATAAAAAACAGAAAACACAGACTAAAAGAATGAGGGAACCTGATCATCAGATGGAGGTGGAGGAGGTGGCTGTTGAAAGTAACTGGCAAGCGTGGTAAACTGAGCATTGAACCAGGCGATGTCCTGGTCATGCTGCTGCTGCTGCTGAGTAAGAAAACTGTCTAATTGGGCTACATCCTCAGCGCGGTGCTGCTCGTAGCGGGTAATATCCTCAAAGTGTTGCTGCTCCTGTGCAGCAATGTAGGCATCAAACCGAGTCTCCCAACGATCAAAGCTCTCAATCAACTGATCAACCGAAGAGTGCTGGTGGAGAGGGACAGGATCAGGAACAGGAGCGGAAGCGGGAGCCTCCTCCTCTCTCGCCCCTGAGGTTCTTCAGGGTGGAGACGAGTACTGTGAAGGGTGCTGAAGGAATTGTTTGAGTAGAAGGGAGTTGGGAGGTTTGGTGGAATAGGATACTGAAGTTGGTATTTGGTTTCAAGGACATAGGCTATGATGTGTCCTAAGGCTAGATTGGGTTTCCTTTTGTGGCCAGGATCACGGATTATGGTTAAGTGATCATTGTATCGAAAAAGTAGGTCCGCAGTATTAAATTCCCTGTGAGCCATGATGTAGAAAGTAGTGAGTGAAAGTAGAGGGGTGATGTGCACTCGGTCACCGACTTTTGGAATTACGGAGGTGCGAAGGACATGTTGGATTGTCCTAGCATCTTTGACTAAAGTGCTAGTCTCTCCAACATGGTAAGGTACATTGGTCTGGCAAAGGAAATGATTCACTGTGGACCAGTCAAGATCAGGGTCAGGGGCGATTAGGTGCAGCTTATCCCCGGTGGTGGATAGCTATAAAAGATCAACACAATCCTGATATGTGATTTCGACAGGGCGTCGATTCACATAGGAGGACAGGGCTGTGAAGGTAGGGTTGATGCGAAGGTTTGTAAAAAACTCTCGAAGAAACTCTGAATTGAAAGGGAAAGCAGGGAGGTGTGTGCGAAAAGATCCATTACCGGGTATGAGATGTGGGTAGGATTGATGATTCTTGAGACAGTGATCCCACATTCTTTGTAACGGTGGTAAGCGGCTTCATCTTAAGCATCCCTGAAACGAAGGTCAATTCTTGCCCTCGAAGAACTCCCAGAAGTTTATCGGACGCATTTCCCACCAGCCATAGAGAGGACTAAGCAAAAACACAAGAGGAGAAAGGATGAAGAGTGAAAAAGCATGGCGGGAATGGCCTGAATTTAAAGAAACGGCCATATCATCCTGGCCGATCGCAGAATCATCCAGGCCGATATGGTTCAATAATTACGTACAGGCTGATTGGTCAAAAAGGCGGTCCGATCGTCTGGGCCGATCAGATATCGGCCAGGCTGATTAGACACATGCGATCGTCCCGAGGAGTCAATTCGGACGACCGTTGAAAAAGCAGATCGTCCGGGCCGATTAGGTGTATCGTCCAGGACGATGCACAATAATTGATCATACCGGCCGAATTTAAAATGTTTAAAATGCTTGCCACGTGTATCGTCCAGGATGAATAGTGGATCGGCCTGGCCGATTGTCCAATAATGGATCGTCCGGGGCCGAATTTAAAGATCAAAATGTACTGACACGTGGATTGTCCAGGACGATCCAGTGTATCAGCCAGGACGATGCACATAATATGCATCGGCCAGACGAAATATTCCATCGGCCAGGACTATCACCATGAGTTCGATCAAATCGTCCAGGACGATATTGGATCGTCCAGGACGATGGGTTAGAACAAGCACAAAAGAAGGTCAACAGATGGATTTTGAACAGAATTAATCATATCGTCCAGGACGATAAACATATCGGCCAGGACGATGTGACTAGAAGTTGAAATCAAGCAAGGAATGGTGATGATCAAGACCCTAAAAAATAAAACAAAAGAAAATCAATCAAAGCACAGTAAAAGAAGAAACAAAAACAAAAACACAAGGAAAATAAAAACAAATATTTTTGGATTTTAATTTTTCTATTTTTTTTTTATGGAGGCATCAAATGAGAATTCTTTTCAAAAAATTAAACTTTTAAAGTTCCAAGAGATCAAGAAGTTTAGCAAATCCCAATCAGAAGAAGGTAGAACATCTGATTCTGTTAACCCTAGATCGGACATCCTTCAGGATACAGAATTCTTTTGGAAAATAAAAAATCCAACTCAGAGTAACTAAATGGGATAATAAGATCCATTCATTGACTTGTTTACAAAGAAAATATCTCATAATTAATAAACCAAGTAATTTTTCTCAATCATGGAAATTAAAATCAAGTCATTGAAAGCATCACATAATGAGTTTTCTATGTTTTAAGAGCTTTACCAAAGAGAGGATAGCTTGCATTTAGTGGGCTTATTTTATGCCTCTTGTCATTTTGATTGGCTCTTTTGAGCATCTTTTGATTCGAATACACTTTTGTGTATATGGCTTTCTTTTCAATTTGGCTTCATTGGCCTCTTTCCTTTTTAACACTTGCAAGCTAAAACACTCTTTAATATATCCTTAAAAAACTTAGTTGTGAGTATATCCTCCAAATATTAGAGAATAGGAGCTCTCTCTCTAACATAGGGAAGAACAATCCACGACACAAAATCAAAATCATGTGATAAATGTAATGGCAAGATTTCAAAAGCCAGAATGATATCTAAGAACTTTGGCTATTATGCATAAGATAAATTAATGTAGCAAGATAAGAAAAAGATCTTAGATGAAAAGCCATTGGTTAAACTGAGTTTAGACTTTTATTTAGAGAAGAAAATCATATCACTAAACAAAGTCAGAAGAAGGGAAAACATCAACAGTTTACTCCCTTCAACCAATTTAGAAAAAGCTAAACACTATCTCTAAAACTCCAAAATCTAAAGGCTTGAAAAGATTCATCATATGAAAGACCAAGTTTAAAGAGCAACGCGAAGACAGAAAAGACAAACAATAGGAATAAAAACAACGCACACTAGACTACCACCAAGTAAGCACAAAAACTAACACAGAAATAAAATAAAAAGAATCACAAAAGCTTAACATTTCAAGCACGTGATAAGGCAGCGAGTTTAAGCAATTTTGAGCTGCAAGCCTCCTTATGTCCAGTTATCCTATGCTCCCACGAGGACTTTGATGAGAGCACACCTGCAAAACTCCACATGAGTCAGATTTAGGAACCCAAATCGGTTTGGGATCCTTCTTAGGAAAAGTAGAATACAATGCAGGTATGGTATGCTGTGAATCATGCATCTTAGGTCTCCACACCCAATGTGTACTACGATGAACGGTGCAAGTGTGAGAGATGTGTCCTAGCATGCCACATGAGTAACATCTAACTCCAGGAAAATGGTTTTTTAAATGGTTTGAGTTATAATGCCTCTTCCTAGGTTCTGGCTTAAGATCAAAAGTGAAAGTCATCCGATTTTTCTTATATGTATCAAAATCATTTTGAATTCTCAAGTTAGTTCTTTGTAATGCATCATTCTCCATCCTCAAATTTTTCTCAATCTCTTTAGATTTCTTAAGATCAACCTTAAGTGAGAGGTGTGAAGCTTTTAATGCATTATGTTCATCAATTAATTCCAAATGCTTTTTGTTCAACTCATCAAATTCATCAAGAAGAGCCATGTGATTTAAATCAATCGTTGCATGATCTTTGAGAAAAACTTCATGCTCTTTTTGTAGATTTGAATGTTCTAATTTTAGACTAGCATGAGTCTTCTTAAGTTTTTTGTATGATGCATGGATTTTTTTACAAATTTCAAACAATTCATCATAGGTTGGTTTACATACCTCTTCCTCATCACTTTGATTTTCTCCCATGAAACACAAGTTCGTAGTCTCTTCCTTTGGTTCAGTCTCAAAGGAATCAGTACCAGATTCTGCCCAAAAACCTCTTTGGATTTTATTCTTGTCCTTCCTTGACTTGGCTTTCTCCTTGCCTTTTTCCTTTTCTTTGCTTGAGTGATCTTGAAGTGTAGGGCAATCGGCTCTCACATGTCCAGGTTCCTGCATTCAAAACAAACAACATCAGAAGATCCTTTAACATGTTTATGGTCCTCACCTTTTCTCCAACTTTGATGATGCTTTTGTTTCTTCCTTAGAAAGCTTTTGAATTGCCTTGTGATGAAGGCTATTTCATCGCTTTCAGACCCGGAAGTTTCAGAATCCGATTTGTGTGCCTTCAATGCAATTGTTTTCTCTTTTTTCTTTTCACCTACATCAATATTTCTTTGATTCACCCCTTGCTCGTAACCAATGAGTGTGCCAAGTAAGTTATCAATATAATAGGTGTTCAAATATTTAGATTCAGTAATAGCAGAAATTTTTGCATCATAAGACGAAGGCAAGCATCTCAAAATCTTGTTAACTTTTTTATAATTCGAAAGTTCCTTTCCTAGTGCATGCAATGACGTAACTATCTGAGTAAACCTAGTGTACATGTCAGAAATCGATTCATGAGGTTTCATACGAAAAAGTTCATAGTTATGCAAGAGAATGTTTAAACGGGATTGTTTAACTTCATTGGTACCTTCATAGGTGATGCACAATTTATCCCAAATCTCTTTAGCGGTTTTGCAAGTTGAGACACGCATGTAATCCTCAGATTTCAAAGCACAGAAAAAACAGTTCAAATATTTCGCATTTAATTGAGCTAAATCACGTTCATCAAAAGTCCATTCAGTAAAAGCAACTTCAGTTTTCACACCATTAATTTCACGAGAGGGTGAAAAATAACCTTCCTGAATAAGCATCCACATGCGATAATCAGTAGATTGTAAAAATGTTGACATTCGAGTTTTCCAAAAATCAAAAGGTAGGTTATCGAACAGGGGAGGTCGGGTAATGGAATACCCTTCCGTAGTGTTATGACTCCCAATGTTAGCCATGGATCAAATTCAAAAAGTTTTCAAACTTTAATTTTTGAATCTTGCTCTAATACCACTTGAAAGTTCGTTAGGGATGTTAAGCCCTATGAACTTAGTCCCAAGCTAACCAAGAGGGGGGGTGAATTGGTATTTAAAACTAAAAACTTCTTATCAGAAAGAAATAAAATCACAAACCAAATCACACCACAGAAATAAATGCGGAATTTAAAAGCGCGGAAGCAAAAAGAAGAACACAAGATTTATAGTGGTTCGGTCGACTCGACCTACGTCCACTCCTTGGAGGCACCCTCAAAGTATTGCACTACAAAACGTGACTCTCCTTTAGCCCCCACGGCTAGGCGGAAAAATATATTTTAATATTTTTAGAATTATTAATACTTTAATTTAAAATTATAAGTAATTTAAAATATTGACTAAATGTATTTTAAATTATTATTAACCTTATCTTTAGGATATTTTAAATTAAGGTATTAATTAAAATATATAATTCAATTTCTAAACTTAATTTAAAAAATTAATTAGGCCTCTTTTTATTGAGTATCAAAATTAAGTCCTTATTTTAAAGATTAATCTTTTATAATTTAATATAAATTAACTAGCTTAGGTTATTTAAATATTTAAATAGTTAATTAAGTTTTGAAAACTTAAGATCATAATAATAGTAATAATGATAACCATTTTTAAGAAAATAAAGAAGTATTTATTTTAAAATTATTTTAGTCCTAAAATCTAATTTAATTAAGATACATTTTATAATTACTTTAATTGAGTTATTTGGATTTCTTTTATTTTGATAGTTATTTAAGTTATATTTAATTAGAATATTCTTTTTTTACTAATTATCTAAAAGAAGGGATGGGGAATACCTCTTGAATTGAAGGACCTCTCAAGTTAAACATTTAGCTCTTAATAATAATTTAAAACCATACTATTTTGAAATATATACCCTTATATGTGGGTTTTATAAACCTAACCAAATATTTTAACATTGAGATGTCTTATGAAATCTTAAACATTATTTAGGGTACTTGGATAGAATCAAAGGGGGATAGTTAGTGAACAAATGTATTTAGTTCACTAATTAAACATCTAATGTAATTATGTATTATGTTCCTTTTAGTTCTTGCATGTGTAGGATTCCACCCACCACTTAGTTTAGGAATTCCTAGATTTAAGGACATGAGTGTTATGTTTGTATACTTGCATATGTGATGTGTAAGGGTTCGTAACCTTGATTAAATTCAACATAATATAGTGACATCCTTCAGGACAAAAATTAAGGACTTGTACAGAAAACATAAAAATTTGTGATAATTAGGATGCATGTTCCCTTGACTAGAGATTTTGAACAAATAAATCTAGTAATATCACCTCTCCTTAGAAATTATTTCACTTATTTTTTACAGATCATTAGGCCTCCTAATTAACTTACTTAGGAGTAATCCCTTTAATTGACCCTTTAGCCTTAGTAAAATTATAATAAATCAAGATTAATTATAAAAAATACATAAAATTCCTCTAATTGACTTAAACTCAGTCCTTAATCAAGGAAAATTTAAATCCCTTTAATTTGACATCAAACTCAACCTTAATTTAATTTTAAGTTAAAATTAATATTTAATCAATTTTAATTAATTAAAATCACTACAAAATCCCAAAAATTCTTTAAACACTTGATGATCTCTCCTTAGATCATTTTTTATCTTTGGAGTAGATTTCAATGGGTTTTGGATTTATTTGGGTTCAAATCATTAAAAAGGACCCTTAATTATAACTACTAAATAAATCCTTAAAATGCCCAAATTCTAAATTTCATAACTAATTATAGAAAATTCCAAATTAGTCAAATTCAAAGGCTAATGACTTTAAATAAAATCTAGTACTTTCTAAAAATGTCAAAACTTCAAAATCTAGTCAAAGTCAAAAAGTCAAAAATTTGGTAAACCTTAGGTCATAACTGGGTCAAAACATTTAAAAATCATATCTTTTCATAAAAACTTTAAATTAAGTGTGCTAACTATCTGACAAATTGTATTAAGCTCTAGTATTTTTTAAAAATTGGAAACCTATAAATTTTTCTCAAATTCTAAAACTCAACTTTTAACCCCAACCTATTTAGATAACTCTTAAATCCAATATTTCATTAAAGCTCCAGAACTTTCTAACTTGATGATTAAAATGCTCAACCAATCCTTTAAAATCAGTAATTAATTCTTTTTAATATTAATCTATCCTTTAATTTTACTAACTAAATTAACTTAATCAGCCCCAATTACTAAAAGGTAACACAAGCCTACGAGGCTATTAGCTTAGCCTCAATAAAGGTGAAATAAACTTCATGGCCTTAATGTGAAATAAAGGTAGTAGTTATTTAACCTTTAAAATATATTTAAAAAAATTCTTAATATATTAATATTTAAACTCTGATATAAACCTCTCCTTAAGCCTCAACAAATTAAAAATTTTAGATAACTTTAACTAACTGCCCAACTTAGGATCTACCCTAGCGACATGACCTTCTACAAACACTTTAGATGGTTTTCTAGGACAACTGACTCTAGATCTACGCTAGGCTGGTGTTTACTTTTCTACTGTGTGCTAGATTTTTCTTAGTTTTACTACATGTTGTGGATGAAATTGCCTGTTGTGCTTGCTTACTTTTACTACACTCTTGGGATAATTAACGTTTTTGGCGACTAGATTACCCCTAAGATAGGAACGATTTGGATATTCACTAAGTTTTTTGTACGTGGTCACACTCATGCAGGGAAATAAAAAGGGGGCTTAATAAAAATCAATTATAAATATGCTTGCATAGGTGCTTCATTTACTAAGCCTCCAAATAATAAAAAGAGCATGGCCGATGTGTTTATTTATTTTTCTGCACATATATAACTGCTTGGGAATATATTTATGATTTATCAACTACTTAGGATAACCCTGAAGGAGAGCATAGAGTTTTATTTCACATTAAATGTAGTTTGTTCAAATGTTAAGTGTTGTGAAAGTAGAGTTTTGAGTTAGGATATATAGATCCAAAGGTTAGATTCCAAAGAAAAAAGGACACCCCTTAGGGGAGTAGCCCTTTTCTATTTGGAGATCTAAATTTGGATCACTTCTTCCTTACCCAAAGAGGAAGGAGTGGCCTCCCCCTTAAAGTAAGAGCCCTCTTATCTTTTTGGGTAGCTTACTACAAAGAATCCAAGGAGCCTGTAGAAGAACAAGATTGAAGATCTGAAGATAAAGAGTATCCCACTCAAAACCACTTGCATCACTATTAGATTTGGAATTTGGGTTGTTGTAAGTGTTGCTCGACCACTTTACTTCCTCCAAGGTCCTGGTTTGTAATAAGCAACGAAATTTTCTTACAGACAATTAGTAATTAATTCATTTATATTTGATGTGTTGAGATGATTGCGTATAGAATTACCTGCTTTTTCTAATTTTTTTGGCCTTTGTATGCTGCTTTTGTTTTCTCCTAGATACGTGAGACTCATAGGGGTGTGAAAGTTTTATACTCAAAATCATAAAAGTTTAAAATTTAGCAAGTCTAAATAACATAGAAAGATAACAAATCTAGGGAATTAGCTGGGGATCGACCTGAGGTTCCATGCATATTTTTGCATTTCTTCTCTCCTTGTTTTAGACCGTTCGCCACCTGCGGGTAGAGTCTGGTTAATCTAACCTATGAGGATGAGGTGCCTGACCTAGGGAAGACCAGTCTTCTAAAAAATTATTTTTAAGCCTATTTTTTAACTTTCAAGCATCCATGATTTGAAGTTATTGACTAGCATGCATTACATTAGAAACATATTTAAAAGAGTCAAAATTTTAATTGTATTAGTCCTTAGCATTTTGCACCCAACATAAGTCAAAGGGACCAATTAGGAAAAATTTTAGATGTCGGCCCCATCTCTCCATAACCTTAAAGAAAACATTCCTACCACTCTTTCGTAAAAAGATCAATTTCACATATTTTAAATCGATTAGGTGGTTAGCTGGCTCTCTAATCCGGGCCGATGTAAGTCTAAGTTTTGCACTGCATTAGTTAGGTTTGGTCAATTGTAGTTCACTGTCCAAAATTAGATTTAGGATCCGGGACAGATCTTTGATTATAATACCCCAACCTCCGGGAATATAATCCCAAATTTCTAATAAATTATTCAACTCAAACTAAATCTTCTTTCAATCCAAAATGTAAACCCCAATATTTAGATTTGGTTGGGTCACTTCCTGATGTTTCTAAAATCTCAAAGTGTCCCCTGCTTTTCTTCCATTTATTCTATTAATAATTGCTCAACCTCGATCCATTACCTTTTGAAATTCCAAAAAATTCACCTCTTTTTTTGTACCAATCCTATAAAATCTAACAAAATCTCGCCACTATTTTAATCGAGAGTTTTCATAGGGGACTTTGTCTTCCTACGATGTAATTAACTATGACGGCTTGCGCTCGTAGGAGATTTAGAACCACACACCTGATTTTGAAAAATTGATTTTCAAGACTCACTCAACATTTCTTTTGGGAAATATACTTCATAATGATCGTTATTATCATAGTCATATGATCGTTAACATACGATATTCTCTTTCTCCAAATGGGATCTATCATGTGTTAACATCAAATTGGAAATACAATTAACAATCTCCTTCTCTTAATTATCATTGGTTGATTTTAGGCTAAACTCCATTTTGACCCTTTTGGGGTCTTATGCGGTTCCTCTTTAAATCAAACTATGATAGATAAGAGAAAATTTATATTTCTAGATCTAAACCCATTAGGAGATTTTATCTCCGCCTTTCAAGGTGGTGTATCATCAGTACTAGTCTGTTCGACTCTAAAATTAAAATCTAAATTTAGCACATAGTTTCCCAAAAGAAATATACAAAACTTAAATTAGTATTCTTTGGAAAGATTTAAACAACTGCGATCGTTATCATCACGCCCGAATAATTTCCAATTAGTGGTATCTTCTCGCTTAGGGGAGATACGTCACTTGTTCATGAAATTTTGGGCATGAGATTAATGGTAGCCTACTTGGAATACCATAATTAGAAATTAGATCGAACTCCCATTTGACCTTTTGAGGCTATATGTGGTTCTATCTCGGATCTAGTTATAATATTCAAAGTAGGATTTATAAATTTGAATTTGAACCCTGATTTGAAATTTTATATCCACTTTTTGAACTGGTATGATTTTTCTAATGGGATGTTCTATATCAAAATTCGAGTCTAGAAATCAATTTTAAAATTCCCAAAGAAAATTAATGTTTTTTTAAAAACTCCTTTCATAATTCCACCAACACTTCTCTATGACATAAGACTCAAATCTAGCCTCCCACTTATCAAATTGTTGTACCAAATAATCAATGTGTGAATGTTGGATGAGAAGAGCAGGTTCAAGAATAGCTTCTTTCTCTGCTCCCACAATCTCCTTGTGCTCTATATGGAGACAAGTGTGTTGCAATCCCTGACCCCCAGTCTAAGATTTTGATGATGATAAATAATGTCAATTGAATTACTATTATTCAAGGAATATTTTTTATTTATGTTTTTATCTATGAGTACTAACATTTCAGCGAGATAACAAGTTACTCAGGACAACAAGATGACTCAAGACTAGGTAGAGTAGGATTTGGAGTTTATAACTTTGTAATTTTTCTTTAATTATTATTTTTCTTTTCTTGAGTATGGCCTCAAATTATATGCAAAACAGAGCAACCATGCACACACACAGGGGGAATGGTTTTTAAAATGAAGAAAAATTATTTCTCTATCAATCGTACTGTACGAGTTTAAATTATATTATACGATCTGATCTGGCTCAAGGATTATCTATAAACAAGTAGTACTGCATGATAAATATTGTACTGTATGATGTGTTTCTAATTCAATACCCTTACTGCCAAATTAATTTATGTATGTTCTTAATACAAAACATTTGAGCTAATCATACTGTACGATCCTATCATACCATATAATATTTTGAATACTTACTTAAATTAAGCCCCGCCATTAGTGAGTAAATCATGGATTAATTTCTGATTGGTTATCAAATTATACAACATTGTTCGTACTGTATGATATATTGAGGCTATTTTTAATCGTCTAGGACATCGTACCGGATGATCCCTTAGTTTTGAACTAATCAAACTATTTGAAGTGGTTCGTACCATACGACGTACATTGATGAGTTTTAGTCATCCCAGCTATCATCCTATACAAATAAAAGGATTTTACATATCATACTGGATGATGTTATATCATACTATATGATATTATTCAGAAATATTGCTTGTTAGTAATCCTTCGTATCAGGATGAAGGCTATTTTGAATGTTGATACTATAAAGTATTAGATTGTACTGTACGATCATAATGACTAAATTAAAATATTTAGGGTTTCTTGGAGCCTGATTTAAATATCTAAATATTTATCTTTTGATATCAATCTATGAGAGTCTAATGTGATTAGAGGGGGATTCCTTGAGAGAGAGCTCTTGAGAATATTTTTGGGCTTGTGAGAGGAAGGAGAAGGTGGACTTTATGAGGGAGGAGTGTGAGGGAGATCACTCAGTTGCTCCTAGCTTGTTTCATGTTGCTCCTACTATGGCCCAAGAATATATTATGAGAGGCTTGTTGTACGTTGCTCCTCCTATGGCCCAAGAAGATATTATGGGAGGCTCTCTTAGGGAGAGATTCTTCTACGTCTGTATCCTCTAAGGTACTCTGCCTTCTCTAGAAGGGAGAAAAATGAGAAGGTTTACTGCCATCACCAGGAGCATGACATAGCACTTGGCACTCTGCCATGTCGGGTTGGTAAAAGTGAGGTTTGTAAAGGCTTCTCCACCTTACTGTGGGGGAAAAAGGAGAATTACTATTTAGTTATGAAATTCCTGGAGTGGATGACTACAGAGAGTGGACTTAGGCCAAGTGACTGAACCACTATAAATTCTCTGGTGTGATTTTTCCCTTACTGCACTTTAATCCTGTTTTACATTTTATTTTCGTTAAAATAGTTTGGTGAAAATCATAGTAAAATTATTTGTTTATTAAGTTAAATTTTCACCACCTATTTTTGCAATTGTGTTTTAAGCATTTGCTTTTGTATCAATTAATTTCCTTATTTAAATTTTAAAAACACAAAAAATTAGAACTCATGTTTAAGATTGTCTTTTTATTGCAACAATTTTCCAATTCACCACCCACCCCCCCTTGGCGCGTCTTGTACTTTCTAGTGGTATCAGAGTAGGCTTTCAAAAATAGTGTTTTACAAAACCTTGAAAAATCAATTATGTCCCATTTTGGTAATCAGAATACTGCGAATGGTTCTTCTATAACCCGTTCACCTCTGTTTGATAATATTCTATTTGATTTCAAGAAATTAGAATGTCTACTTTTTTATAATCTATAGACTATCGTATGTGGATGTTGGTTAAAGAAGGTTACATTGTACCATTTAAACTTATAAATGGCATGAAAACTCAAGTACTATTTAGTGAATGGAGTAATGAGGATAGGGATTTTGCTTAATTAAATGCGAAGTGCTTAAACTATTTCTTTTGTGCATTAAAATTTAAGGACTACATGAGAGTATCTACTTGTGCTATTGGTAAGGAGATTTGATATAGATTGTGCGTCACATACGAAGGAACTAGTGAAGTTAAACTGTTTAGACTTAGTATTCTATTAAATGATTACAAACTTTTCCGTATGAAACCTAGCGAAACTATATCTGAAATGTACACTAGGTTCACCCATATTGTGACATCCTTACATGCATTAGGTAGAAAAATTTCTAATTTTAAAAAAGTTAATAAGATTCTTAGATGCTTACCAAGTTCCTATGATGCTAAAATTATTGCAATTACAGAATCCAAAGATTTAAATATTTATTCTATTGATAATTTTCTTGGGTCACTCATTCTGTACGAGCAAGAAGTGTGTCGAAGGAAAAATGATCTAGGAGAAAAGGAGTGGATGGTGTGATTGAAAGCAAACAACTCAAAAAGTGAAAGTTCTACAGCAGAGGAAGAAGATGACTGTTGACCTCATTTTTGTATGAGGTCCCTAAGGTCCTTTCAAACTCCGGATTAATTCTAGATCCTAGGATCCACTCTAGACCTTAAGATCTTTTCTTAGAGTCAGTCCTCAGGATCCACTCTAGACCTTAGGATCCTTTCCTAGAGCCAGACCTTAGGGCCTACTCTAGAGCCTAGGATTCACTTAGATCCTAGACCCTAGAACCCCTCTAGATCTTAGGACCAATCTAGACTCAAATCAATTCCCACCCTTGATCAACTTCAACCTCAAATCAATTCCTACCTTTGATCAACCCCAACTTCAATTTAATTCCTACCCTTGATCAATTTAAATCTCAAACTTCATTCAACTCAAGTCCAAATTAATTCAAATTTCAAACATATCCAAACATTGATTCAATCCACTTGAGAATCCAAATTTCAATCTAGACTTTGATTCTACCTTTGATCTAGCCTTGACCCTACCCATTCATTAACAATCACCACATGATTTTAGATGAGTTGGATGCTCCAATCATTTAAATTTGAAATCCATTCCAAATCCAGAAAACCAGACACAAAATCCAAGGTCTTAAGGCGTTGGCCTAAAGACCCTTTTCAAAGATTTGTCAAATACTTAAAAACCACGTCAAATGGCCTTTGATTCAGGATCTATCACTTGCAAAGTGGTAAGACATGTCTCTAGAGGCTACCCTCCAATTTTGAGCCAATTCTGAGGTCTCTAACCCCAGAATTTGAATTAAAATCCAAAGGCTGTAAAACCATCAAATATTTACAGCCTATGCCACTGGACCTAACCCTTTGAAGATTTTGATCTTGGAGCCCTTATCAAAGCTTCCAATCACTTCCAAACTCTTGATTACAACCCATTGAGCAGTAAACTGCATTTTCCAGACCCTTCTTTGATCCCAGTTGATCAATGGGTCAAAATTGACCAAAATACCCTTATGAGATTTCAAATGCCCATTTCAACTCAAATCAATTCCAAACTCTTTGAAACCACTTTCAATAAGTCTCAAATATCAAACCCAACTTGTTGAACTCAAACCCAGACCTTGGGTCAACCTGGTTGACCAAGTCAACCAAGTTTGACCCATTGACCCATACACCCCTCCTCTTTCAAATTTTTGAACCAAGTCTATTCCAAGTCCTTTGAATGCATGGGATGACCCCTTGGGTACCCAAGAGACCCCTCTTGGTGACCCAAGCCTTGGGCTCACTTGGGTTAGCCGTATGGCTTGACCCAAGTGACCAAAGAGAGGCCTCCCTTGAGCCATCTCTTGATCTTAACCAAATTGAATCCAAATCAAGGTGCCATTGAGTTCCCATCAACCCAATACACCTTCCTTGACCAGCCCAATTCTTGGGCTCACTTGGGTCAAGAGTTAGGCTAACCCAAAGTGCCCAAAAGCACTTGGGATTGAGCCAACTCTCAACTTAAGTCCAATTGAACCTGACCAACACCTCCCATAGGTGGCCCTAGGTTCAATACACCTCCTCCATCCAGCCCATGCCTTGGGCTAGCTTGGGTCAAGAGTTAGGCTAACCCAAAGTAGCAAAAAACACTTGGATCCGAGCCATCTTCCAACTCAGATCAAATTGGACTCAATTGCCACTTGCATTTGGTGCACCAGACCCAAACCCACTTCCCACCTCAAGCCCAGGGTCTAGCCTGACCTGGGTTGAGCCCAAATCGACCCGAACCTAGCAGGTTTGGATCAACCCAAGCCACCTTTTAATCCAGATCAAATTGCACCCAATTGCCACATTTATTGGGTGCACCAGACCCAAACCTATCTCCCATACCAAACCCAGGGTCTGACCTGACTTGGATCGAGATCAATTCGACTAGAAACGAGCAAGTTTGGGTCCAATCCAGCCACCAGTTCGATCTAGGCCTACCCAGACCAAATTGACTCCACCCTTGGCTCCAGCATGTCCCCATCGGCCTCCCCCAGTCAACCCAACCCAGACTATGGCCGGTGGCGGTCGGAGCCAATGGAATTTGAGTTCCGGTGGTCCCCCCTAGAAAATTCCTGGCTTAAGGCTGCTGCCCACCGGTTTGATCTCCACGATCTCCCCTGGACGTCTCCATCATCCACCTGGCAGCAATCCGAGCCTTCTCCAGTTCAATCCCGGCCGTCCAAGCTCCCGAAAGGTGGCCGAATACCTTCGAGCTCGCCAGGCCGCTAGAGGCATTGGCATTCGCTCTCATTCGATTCCCAGAGCTCCTTCGAACTCCCAGAAGCTTCCTTCGAGCGCAGAGACCGATCCCTCCTTCTGTTCGAGCAAGTGCCCGTGAAAGCCTTCGACATCCCGCTCGAAGTCGCACCTCCGGCCGTCCTACGGTCCCGACGCCTAAAGGAGAATTGTTCGCCACCGCCCCCTTAAGCTTCCTGATAGAGAAGCTCATTTGTTGAGGCCTTCTCTGCGGTAATCTCTCCATCCCGAGCTCCCTAGCTAGGTAGTTTGGTTAAGTGTGAAGGAAACCTTCACCCCAATGGATCTCCATCGTTGGATTGGAGGTTCCCACCATCCTGATCCTCCCTGTGAGATTTCATCGGAGTTTGCCAGCGGGATCGCCCGGATCAAGCTGGAGAAGCCCTGCGGTCTCGGATACGAGCGGGAGGTTGAAGACGAAATCCTAGCCGTTGATCTTGATCAACGGCTCGGATTAAATCTCGCGGTATCGGAGCGCTGTTAATCCCAGCCATTTGATCAGCCATCCAATGGCTGTGGTTAACCCGGCTGTTAACCGTTAGTGCTAATCATTGCTTGGCCAATAACCGTGCGGCGCATGGTAACGGCTGCTGACTGTGTAATTGCCGGATTAATAAATCCAGAAATTCAAGGGAACTTAAAAAATTCATAACTCCTTGCACACTTGTCCAAATTAGGTGTTCTTAGACTCATTGGAAAGGTCTTAGGGAGCTCTACAAAAGCTCTGTGGTTCCAGACCCTGGTTAGGTCAGTCTTAGGTATAATTTCAATTTGAGCATTTTATGAATTTGTTTAATTACAATTTAAATACATGTCCACCAGGTCTGGAATTTTGGGAGATTGAAATTGGACATGTTTCTAACATTTCCAAATTTTATCTCCCCATTTTAAGTTGTTCAAGGGCAATTTCCCTAATTTTTAAGTTTAAGGGTCATGGTTTGACCCTTAAATTTAAAAGGGTATATAGACCTATCCAATGGGATTTAGGGTGTGATTTTTGGTGTGATGATGATGTGTAAGATAAGAAGTGTAGAGCCACTGATTTTGCCCCAATCCAAGCCTAGGATAGACCCCCATAGTGATTTAAAAGTGACTTAGAGCTCACCTTGGGTGGTTTGGTTAACCACCTTAGAGTACTCCATTTGAGCTCAAATTTGGTGGGTTTAGTACTTAGGGTCAGGTGATCCTATGGTCCAAATTTCATCAAATTTGGAGTTCATTTAGTTCCGCAAATAGGAGCCTCAAAAATCCTTCTTAGAAATGGCATTAATAATGATTAATTAATAATGAGCTGTTCTTAACCTGTAAAATCCATTAAAATGTCCTTAATTATCCTTAATTTATCCCTTAACCAATAAGAATTGAAACCCTCTCAAGTTGATCTCTAGATTTGTATTAGCTTGATCCTTAGGTAATTAGGGTCTAACCAATTTTAATTAAATCTTAAAAATCCCAAAAGGGTTCTAAACACTTGTTGATCTATCCTTAGGTCATTTATGGCCTTTGGAATTGATCTCAAAGAATTTAGGGCTCATTTGGGTTCAAATCCTTAAGTAGACCCCTTAGTCGTAGTAACTTGATAATCCCTACGAATGTGTAAAATTTCTAAAATTCACTGTTAATTATGGAAAAATTTTTGATTAATCAACTTAGTGGATAGTGACTTCAATTAGAATCCATTACTTTCTAGAAACATTAAACTTCCATAATCTAGCTAAAACCAAGGACTCAACATCTTAGGTGACCTTAGGTCAAAATGGGCCAGAACTTCTAAAAATCATAACTATTCATAAAAAACTCCAAATTGAGTGTGCCACCTGTCTAACAACTCATGATTAGGTCTAGTATTTATTAAAAATCTGAAAACCTTAAGATTAATTTTAATTTTAAAAGCCAAATTTGACCCCTTTGTTGATGTATCCGGATAACCCCCTCTAAAATCTATTAACTTCTTTAAACTCTAAAATTCTTTTAATAGGTCATTAAAATTCTCAACCAACCCATTAAAATCAGTAATCGATTCCCCTAATATTAATTCACTCCTTTAATTCCAACCAATTTAAAATAGCTTAATTAACCTAGACTTTTAGACTTCATGGCCTCGGTGTGAAACAAAGGTAGCAATCAATTAACTCTTAAAATACATTTAACTAAAATTCCTAATTTATTAATATTTGAAGTTCAATTAAAATCTCCCTTTCAAGCCTTAATAAACCTAGACTTTTAGACAACTTTGATTAGTCACCAAACTAGGATTTACCCCAGCCACACGACCTCTTAGACACACTTTAGATGATGTGCTAGAACAACCAACTCTAGATCTAGGTTAGGCCGGTGTTTACTTTACTGCTGTGTGCCAGATTTTTCGTGGTTTTCACTGCATGTTGTGGATGAAATTGATTTGTTGTGTCTGCTTACTTTTCTTCACTCTGTGGATGGATTGATGTGTTTGGAGATTTGATTACCCTTAGGTTAGGTACGATCTGGATGTTCATATAGTTTTCTGCAGGTGGCCACGCTCATGCAAGGCAATAAAAAGGGGGCTAAGTTAATAATAAATATTAATTGTTATAAATGCTTGCACAGGTGCTTCAGCTGCTAAAGCCCCCAAATAAAAAGAGCGTGGCCAGTGTGTTTTACTTACTTTTCTACACATATATATAACTGCATTGGAATAATTGCTTTTTTTATTAACTGCTTAGGATAACCCTGCAGGTGAGTCTAGATTTTTGATTTGCTATAAATGTAATTTGTATAATTGTCAAGTGTTATGAAAGTTAATTTGGGTTGGGATACATAGGTCCAAAGTTTGGATTCCAAAGAGGAAAGGATACCTTTTTGGGAACTATTCCTTTTCCATTTGGAAATCCAAATTTGGATCACACTATTCTTATACCCAAAGACGAAAGAGTGGCCTTCCCCTTTAAAGGGAAGTGCCCTCTTATCCATTTGGGTAGTTTACTACGAAGAATCCAAGGAGTTTGAAGAAAAGGAGTCCAAAGAAGAGCAAAATTGAAGACTTGAAGATTGAGAGTATCCCACTCAAAATAACTTGCGTCATTATTAGGCCTAGAATCTGGGTTGTTGTCAGTGGTGCCCGGCCACTTTACTTTCTGCAAAACTCTGGTTTGTAATAAACAAGGCATGCCTATGGACATTTATTAATTAGTTAATTTATATTTGATGTGATGAATTGATTGCCTTTAGGATTGCCTGCTTTTCTTAGTTTTTTGGCGATTGTGTGCCGCTTTTGTTTTCGCCTGGATACGTGAGACTCATGAAGGTGTGAAAGTTTTCTACTCATAACTTTAAAAGTCTAAAATTTTAGTGAGTCTAAATAACATAGAAAGATAACGAATCTAGGGAATTAGCCGGGGATAGACCCCGGGGTCGCATGTATATTTCTGCACTTCTTCTTTCCTTGTTTTAGACCCTTCCCCGCCTGCGGGTAGAGTCCGGATAGTCGGACCTATGAGGACGAGGTGCCAGACCAGGGGAAGCCCAGTCTTCTAAAAAAAAAATATTTTCTAAGCCTGTTTTTAAAATTTCAAGCATACTTGATTTTGAAGTTGTCGACCAGCATGCATTGTATTAGATACAAATTAAAAGAGTCAAAGAATTTTAATTACATCAGTTTAGCATTTTAGTACCCAACATAAGTTAAAGGGGCCAATTAGGAAAATTTCTAGATGTCGGCCTCGACTCTCCAAAACTTTAAATACAACGTCTCTACCACTCTTTCATAAAAGATCGGATTCATATATTTTAAATCGATTAGGTGGTTAGCTGGCTCCCCAATCCAGGCCGGGGTAAGTCCATGTTCTGCACTGCATTAGTTAGGTTCGGACGACTTTGGTCCAGCATCCAAATTAGATTTAGGATCTGGGGCAGATTTATGATTATAAGACCCCAATTTCGGGAAATAATCCTAAATTTCTAATAAAATGCTCAACTCAAATTAAATCTCTTTTCGATCCTAAAATGTAAAGCCCAACACTTAGACTAAGTTGGGACACTTTCGGATGGTTCTGGAATCTCAAAGTGTCCCCTACCTCTCTTCTTTTGATTCTGTTAATAACTGTTCAATCTTGATCCACTTCCTTTTGACTTTCCAAAAGATTCTATTCAATTTTTTTGATATCACTCCTAGAAAATCTAACAGAATTTCATTCTTATTTTAATCGAGAGTTTTCGTAGTGGATTCTATCTCCCTACGATGTAATTAACTACGAGGGCTTGCGCTCGTAGGAGATTTGGAACCACACACACCTGATTTCAAAATCAATCTTTTTAAAATCTCTTTAGATTTCTTTGGGAAAAGTTAAAGAGTGATTGCCGTCATCATATTAGAAGAATTATCATTGAAAGGTGTTATCTCCCTTTGGGGCGATACACCCTTCTTTGATAAGGCTTTGGATATGAATTTAGCAATCATACTCCTTGAATATCATAACTGGATTAGTTAATTGAACTCTACTTCGTCCCCTCGGGGCCGTGTCGAGTTCTCTTTAGAATCTAGCCATGATATTCAAGATGAATCACATAACTCTAAGTCTGAACGCTGTTACGGAATTCTATTTTCATCCTTCGGGGTGATATACTTTTTCGAATGAGTGGATTCGACTTCTAGAATTAGGATTGAATCTCAATTCTAAAATTCCTAAAGAAAACTAATAATTTTTCAAAACCTATTTTCAAAATTCCACCAACAAAAAATGGCACACCCGGTGGGACAAATCTCTCTCTCCATCTTTAATAAGAATGAAATTTTGTTTCATCGGTAGTCTAAACTACCTTCCTTCCGTTGGTTCCTCAATCCATTTCTTCCTTGGGGGAGTGTGGCCAACCTCTAAATAGCAATTTTAAAACGTTAAAGGAGAGGTTCTACCTCCCAAATTTTGTCATTTGCTAATTTGATCATCCTGATTTTGACTTTCTGCCCTGGGATTTCCTATGAGGCGACAGTGTCAAATCAGGTCCCTCAACATTCTTTTAAAATTTTGATTAGCAAATGTCACGTTCGATATATCTTTTCTTTTCAAATTGAAAGGAGTTTAAAATTTTTGACCTTAAGAAAGTTTTGAAGTATTTTAGTCTTAACCCCTTTACTCTCTTTGAACTTTTAGGAGTAAGGAGGGTTAGACTATTTACTTTACTTGGGTTTTATTACAATTCCACAAGCCTTCGGGCAAGGGGAAACTCTATTCGTTGTGTTTTGGATTCCGTAGAAAAACCCCATCTTAGGACATTTGAAATTCAAATTCCCTTCAAAATGTGGAAAGAAAGATAATAACAATTTTCTCCAAGTTTCAAACCTTCATATGTTACCCCATACAATCATCTTATGGGCTAACATATGTTGACCTTTTGATAAAACATTCCTTTCGGCATGTATTTAGTCTCTTTATCTTCCTAACGTGTGTTGGGTGTGTTTTTTTTTACCACTCAACATGTGTTGGAAGGTTGAGATTAGTCTACAAGCCTTAAGTTTCAAAATAACAACTTCTTTTCCACTCCTTTTAAAAGGAAATCTAATTTCAATCCTCTCTTTAACTTTCAGAAAATTCAAATGGCTGGCCAATTGATCTTCTCTTTCGACCGAGCATTGTCCTCAACTGTTAATGACCAAGGAAGCAGTATCATCTTTGGAATGGGATTCAGCACCCTTGAACTTTCTATGGATGGACACCAGATTGTTAGCTTGGATGCCAGTAAGGAAGTTCCTCCAGTGGTTGAGTTGATTGTGGGATCTGCACCCACCTTGCCAGTGATTACTGATGATCAGAAACAATCTGAGCCAGTCGTTGAGCCTCCCACTGAAGTCAAGTCTATTTTTGAGTAAGGATCTAGCTCTGGACTTAACTTTTCCACTAAGAATTAAAAGAAGAATTACTTGAGAAGACTTAGAAAGAAGATTTCCAAGGCAAAGAGAATCATGCCTTTTAAGACTTTAGCTCAAGTAAAGCCTGAGGCTGACGAGGAGCTACCTATTCCTGCTTCCTCTCCCCTTCTGAAAGGGAGCCGCTTTTACCCCTTAGCTTCTGCTCAAGGGGAGGAGAGGATAGCTAGGATAGCCCGTTCCCCACCATGCCCGGTCGACTACTCAACTAAAAAGACTTCAAAAGAAAAGCATCTGCAGAAAATAAGGGCTTTGAGAAACATAATTCATACCTGTGCTGCACAATCTGAGCAAACAAAAGAGCAGTACCTGAAACAGTTAAAGGGAGTGATCTCTCATCGCTTCCAAAAGGAAGTATTGAAAGAAGAGGCGTCTGAGGCAAAGAATTTGACTCCACAACCTGTTAGGAGAAACAAGAAGTATGTCAGACAGCCCGCTACTTCAGTGCTGGTTGATGGATACCACTGGGCGCCATGCCCTCCTTCTTCCAAGATGGAGGGCATTGTGTTGACTGTGTCCGAGAGAGGCCACCATTTTGTTGGTAGACCCCCGGTACCCCCTTCCAAAGCTGTGAGGTTGGCCTCAGTAGTTGTCAAACCAAAGGGGAATGAGACTTTAAAACATCCAGACATCAAGGGCAAGAGGCCCAAATCCCCTGAGAAGAAGTTTGTTCCAAAAAGGACTAAGTTAGAGAATTTACCACCACCTCCAAGAACCTCTAAGTTCATTCTCCAACTCCAACGAGTCCCAGCTAGACCTCCTCCAGTTTTGATTGAGTCGACGGATGTTCAATCCAGTACTCCAGCTGTTACAGTAGATAGTTCTCTTGCAGTCAGTCCAGTTCCTCATTCAGTAATGATTCCAGTTGATGATCCAGTGGTTGACAGCTTAGATCCCTGTGTCATTCCTAGGCTTCCTACACAAGAGTCTGAGGACCTTACCCTACCTGATGTAGGAACTATTTCCCTACAATCTCCTCCTTCACCTCAAGAGGTATATGTCCCTCTCCCTGTAGAGAATGGCACTTCTCCGACTACCGATCTTGGGATAGTTGAGAAGGAAGGAATTGACTTAGATCTTGAGATAGAAGAAGAGCTAGTTACAGAGTCTCATTCAGATCCTAACCCGAAACTTATAGAAATCATTACTCTCCTGGATTCTGAAGAGTTGTTTGATATGGCTGAATGTAAGGGATACTTACCCCTCGATCCTAAGTCAATTGGGGATAGACCAGTCGAGGAGGTAGTACAAGAGATAAGAAACATTCTGTTAGACAAAGAGGGAATGGCTTCTTTTGATCCAGACCTGGATGACCTCCTTGGAGAGGAAGATGACTATGTTGGCAGTGTCTCCATGGTCGAAACTAGAGGTTCCAACAAGGAGGCCGAACCTGGTAGGCGCTGGCTTGCTAGAGATGATGATCCCCAGGTTGCCAGGTCTGATTTAGATGAGTCCGTAAGGGCTAGGGGTGAAGAGCATATTAAAGATTTGGAGAACTAGTTGACAACTATGATGTCACAAGTCAGAGAAATGTAAGAAAGATTTGATAAGTCAGAGCAGGATTCACTTAAGATTCAACAAATGGCTTGAGAGATTGTCGAAAAAGTTAGAAAGACAGAATCTGGTCCCAAGCCTCCTGAGTCGACACCAGTGATTCCTCCTTGCCTATCAGAGGCATCTCCAGCAGCACCTACAGTTCCCCCTGTTCCTTCAACTCTGCCCCAGAAAGACATTAAGAAACTGATCGAGGACCAGGAAGAGGCTCATAAGATGCCATTCCTACGAGAGCAGTCTGAAGACAAGAAGGGTCCTAGATTGGTTAAGACTTTTGAGAAGAAGGCAGTAGTGTCGGCAGTTGACAAGGGAAAAAGGCCAATGACTAGTCAGCCCAGTGTTCCTCCACCACCGCCACCACAACCAGCTCAGAGACAGCCCTTTCAGATCACTCCTCAGTATACGAGAGATCCTAACTTTGTTCCTTTTAGAGAGAGATTGGCAAAACCATATCCATTTAAAAGGGAATCAGTTAAGAAGATTTTCAGGAGTTTGTTAAAGAAGCCAGATTTTCAGCTGCCAGAGGCCAGGAGGTCTGAGGATGAGAGTAAGAAAGATGATCCCAAGTATTGTCCATACCACCGGATGCTTAGTCATCCTCTTGAAGATTGTGTTGTGTTCAAAGACTGGCTTGAGAGGAACTACACCCAAGGTAACATCATAATACCTAAGGAATACTTGGAGGATCCAGAGAAAGCTTCAATTAAAACCATTTCAGGTAACCTTCTTAACTCTCTTTGTCTTGTTGAAGATGGTTGGGACATTGCTTTGTCTCGGGCACTTAAAAAGTCGATTAACAAGTCTGTTCGTCTTTCTCAACAGCTGACTACGATAGCCCAGGCCCCAATGTGGAAGGTTGACCTGGACGCTTCGCAGGAAGATGTTGAGCCACTTTCCTCTCTAGTAGTCACAGGAACTACTGTCAAATGTTTAAAAGAAAAAGAAGTTGATTTTGTAGAGAGGAAGTGTGTATATGAGAGATGTATTAAGATGGCGGATGGGGGAGTTAAAACCCTCTCCCCTCTTTTGTTATCTGACTTTTACTTTGCCCCATCAAAGGCGAAGGGTCAGAAGTTGAATAAAAAACATTCTTCTGCTTCTGTCTTGACGATTAACCATGAAAATGAAATGCAAGTTGACGACTCTCCTGTTTTAAATCAAAATTCTGGTGAAGAGAGTCTTAATATCAAAGAGATTAACCTTCCCGAATCAGCTATTCAAGAAGAGGTCGAATGTGAAGCTTTATCAGAAAGTGATTTCCCTCAAATCAATTTCCAAGATAATCCTATCTTGATAGAACTTTCAGATTCTAACTCGCTTTTGGGAAGTGATGATCCAACGCCTATGGTGTGCGTAGACACGTCCCTAGTTTTCCCTCCTGAAGATATCGAGCAGGTGCAACTCCGTGGCGGTAAAGTCTTACCCCCTAGGCTTCCCCCTCAGGAGAAAGGCAAGCAAATTCCCTTCGAAGATCTAAATCTAAATTCCCCTCAATAACCAGACTTTACTTTAATTCCTCCTGGTTTTGAATCTGTCGTTCCTAAGGTTGATTACAACGTTTTAGCCCACCTTAGGAAGTTGCCAGCGAAATTAAGTATTTATGACGCCCTCCTTCTCTCCAAAGAAATGAGGGAGTCTTTAATTAAAGCACTTCTTGACCCCGAGATTTGTTTAACCCAGTTAGTTGCAACTTCAAAAGGTGAGGCATTTTACTTCAAAGAAGTTCCTGGAGTTACCTTTTCAGATGAAGACTTGCTCTTGAGAACTGCTGACCATAATCGTCCCCTTTACATACTGTAGATGTGGGAAACTTTAAGTTATCAAGAGTCCTTGTTGATCCGGGTGCATAGGTCAACATAATGAACTTAAAGACCCTGGTAATACCTAAGAGTTGATACTAGCAAGCTCTCAACCGACAGGTTGGTGCTTCGTGGGTTCAATGAAAAGGGCGAGAGGGCTTTAGGTTCAATCACCTTGCTCTTACAAATAGGAGATTTGAAAACTGAAGCTAAGTTTCATATAATCGATTCGGCGACATCCTTTAATGCTCTTTTAGGTAGACCTTGGATTCATGAATATAGAATGGTTCCATCTACCCTTCACCAGTGCATCAAGTACCAACGAGATGGCATTGAACACGTGATTAACAGTGATCTGCAACCATTTTCTATTCAAGAAATTGGGATCTACGAAGATGCTACATATTTTGTTCCAAAAGGGTCCTCGTCCCGTTCTAAGCTATAGATCAAAATTGAGGAGAAGTTTGTTGGACAAAAGTCCAATCAAAAGAAAGAAAAAGAAAAAGAAAAATTTGTTGATCAAGAAATGATAGAATTAAGTGGTGAAGACGACTCCGACATCATTGTCCTTAGGCCTCCGAACACATTACCTCAAAGAGGTGGGAGGATGGCCTTAAGGGCACGAGGTCGAGGCCGTGCTTCATCAGAAAGGAGAACAACACCTCTTTATATTGATTTGGAATCAGATTCCGATATTGAGTCCAAGGACCAAGGTGCTGCCTTCTCCCTCAATTATAAGAATGCAAATACTTCTCCAAAATTTGATCTCACCTTAGAGGAGGATAGTGACATTGAGGAAGAAATTGTAAAGGTAAAAAGTGACGAGCCTGAATTAACAATGTACGAAAAGCTCAGTAGAAGGATTGAGGCCCTTTCTCTGACCCCACTGTCAGCTGGCAGGATTGTAGGGTTAGAAGTTAAAGTGGCCCCCAACTTGAACGGTGAAGTAAAGAAAGTCCCGAAATTCTTTCATGGCTCCTCCTCCGCAAGGGATGAAAGTGATGTAACCCTTGAGGAGACAGATTTTAATGAATTAATGGAATTACCTTTCGACTACTTCCCTGTCTGTGTGAAAAATACTTTCTCTAAAGGTTCTGTACCATACCGATGGACTAAGGGTCAGGCTAGATACCATGAAAATATTTGGAAAACAAGAATTAAAGATAATCCCACAAGTGGTATCGGCTTTGGAACTGTTAGTTCATTCGATGACGATGAGTATTGCCTAATGATAACTTACCATCTTGAATCGCCAAATGTACCTATAGATCCTTTCTGTGCTCTTGATGGGCTCTGTTTGGAGACTTTAGATGATCCCGATGACCTTCAAGTTTGGGATGCACCCCCTGAATTGGAAGAAGAAATTAAATCGACAATCGATGAATTAAAAGAAATTAACCTGGGAACCGATGATAACCCCCGTCCAATCTTCATAAGTGCTCTATTGAGCGAGTGTGAAACCAAAGATTTGATTCAACTTTTGTTTGATTTTAGGGATTGCTTTGCCTAGACATACGACGAAATGCCAGGTTTACCTGCTGAGATAACAGTTCATAAAATTGGAGTTCGGCATGATGCCATTCCTGTCAAACAAGCTCCTCGACGCATGCGCTAAGAAATTGAATAACAAGTCATTTCTGAAGTTAAGAAATTGGCCGAAGCTGGGTTTATTTGAGAGGAACAATACCCCTCTTGGGTAGCCAGCGTCCAAATTAGATTTAGGATCTGGGGCAGATCTATGATTATAAGACCCCAATTTCGGGAAATAATCCTAAATTTGTAATAAAATGCTCAACTCAAATTAAATCTCTTTTCGATCCTAAAATGTAAAGCCCAACACTTAGACTAAGTTGGGACACTTCCGGAAGGTTCTGGAATCTCAAAGTGTCCCCTACCTCTCTTCCTTTGATTCTGTTAATAACTGTTCAATCTTGATCCACTTCCTTTTGACTTTCCAAAAGATTATATTCAATTTTTTTGATATAACTCCTAGAAAATCTAACAGAATTTCATTCTTATTTTAATCGAGAGTTTTCGTAGTGGATTCTATCTCCCTACGATGTAATTAACTATGAGGGCTTGCGCTCGTAGGAGATTTGGAACCACACACACCTGATTTCAAAATCAATCTTTTTAAAATCTCTTTAGATTTATTTGGGAAAAGTTAAAGAGTGATTGCCGTCATCATATTAGAAGAATTATCATTGAAAGGGGTTATCTCCTTTTGGGGAGATACACCCTTCTTTGATAAGGCTTTTGATATGAATTCAGCAATCATACTCCTTGAATATCATAACAGGATTAGTTAGTTGAACTCTACTTCGTCCCCTCGGGGCCGTGTCGAGTTTTGTTTAGAATCTAGCCATGATATTCAAGATGAATCACATAATTCTAAGTCTAAACGCCGTTACGGAATTCTACTTTCATCCTTCGGGGTGATATACTTTTCCGAATGAGTGGATTCGACTTCTAGAATTTGGATTCAATCTCAATTTTAAAATTCCCAAAGAAAAATAATAATTTTTCGAAACCTGTTTTCAAAATTTCACCAACAAGAAAATGGCATGCCCGGTGGGACCTAGGACCTTCAAGCTCAACAAAGTTTAGAGTTATATAAGTCCCGTAGGGTTCAAGCCCATGATAAGCTAGTGCGACCTAGGACCGTCCAAGCAGGAGACTTGGTGTTGGTCCTTCGGAGGCCTATCTTAGCCCATCGAAAGTTGGGAGGCAAATTTGAACCTACGTGGGAAGGACCCTTCGTTATAGAGACTGTCTATGAAGGAGGCTCGTATCAGTTAGTAGATTGTAAAAGAAACAACCCAATGCTACCTATCAATGGGCGTTTCCTTAAGAAATACTATGCTTGATGTAGCTCATCTTATCAATTAATAAAATTTCCCTTTCTTGATGCGCAACTAGATTCTTTCCATTTTAAGATCTTTCACTTTTTGACGCTCTTCGCCTTCTCCTCAGGGTTGGATCATTCCCTCCCTTAGGATCGCACCTGCTAGTGGTGGAGTACGCCCTCTGTGGCACCACCCTGGCATTTGACCTAGGGATTAGTGGTGGAGTACGCCCTTCGTGGCACCATCCTGATTCCGATTCACTAATGGTGGAGTACGCCCTTCGTGGCACCATCCTAGTTTTCCAGTTTCGGTCCTCTGTGTGGAGCAAGTTTCCTCCCCACATGACCATTGCTAATGGTGGAGTACGCCCTTCGTGGCACCATCCTAGTTTGCCAGTTTCGGTCCTCTATGTGGAGCAAGTTTCCTCCCCACATGACCATTCGCTAGTGGTGGAGTACGCCCTTCGTTGCACCATCCTAAATTGCCAGTTTCGGTCCTCTGTGTGGAGCAGGTTTCCTCCCCACATGACCATTCACTAGTGGTGGAGTACGCCCTTCGTGGCACCAACCTAGTTTGCCAGTTTCGGTCCTCTGTGTGGAGCAAGTTTCCTCCCCACCTGACCATTCGCTAGTGGCAGAGTACGCCCTTCGTGGCACTATCCTATTTTGCCAGTTTCGGTCCTCTGTGTGGAGCAAGTTTCCTCCCCACATGACCATTCGCTAGTGGTGGAGTACGCCCTTTGTGGCACCATCCTACTTTGCCAGTTGATTTGTCAATTAGGAGTAAGTCTTCTATCAGCATCCTATGGACCTAAGGTTGGGTGATGCCCTTCCTTAGACCCAAAGTTAGGTATTCCCTACTTTGGTTTCCAGTTAATCTGCCTATTTGGAGTAAGTCTTCTATCAGCATCCTGTAGGCCTAAGGTTGGGTGATGCCCTTCCTTAGACCCAAGGTTAGGTATTCCCTACCTTGGTTTCTCCAGTTTCCTTGTCTACTAGGAGTAAGTCTTCTATCAGCATCCTGTAGACCTAAGGTTGGGTGATGCCCTTCCTTAGACCCAGAGTTAGGTATTCCCTACTTTGGTTTCCAGTTAATCTGCCTATTTGGAGCAAGTCTTCTATCAGCATCCTATAGGCCTAAGGTTGGGTGATGCCCTTCCTTAGACCCAAGGTTAGGTATTCCCTACCTTGGTTTCTCCAGTTTCCTTGTCTACTAGGAGTAAGTCTTCTATCAGCATCCTGTAGACCTAAGGTTGGGTGATGCCCTTCCTTAGACCCAAGGTTAAGTATTCCCTACCTTGGTTTCTCCAGTTTTCCTTGTCTAATAGGTGTAAGCCTTCCATCAGCATCCTATAGGCTTGAGTTTGGGAGATCACCTCCCTTCCATCCTTAAGATTCCACTTCTATTCGGTCAACGCCAATGTGTGCAGCAGAAGTTCCTTCTACCACACACATTGGGGGTCCATATGTTGACCTCATTTTTTTATGAGGTCACTAAAGTCCTTTCAAACTCCGGATTAATTCTAGATCCTAGGATCCACTCTAGACCTTAAGATCCTTTCTTAGAGTCAGCCCTCAGGATCCACTCTAGACTTTAGGATCCTTTCCTAGAGCCAGACCTTAGGGCCTACTCTAGAGCCTAGGATTCCCTTAGATCCTAGACCCTAGAACCCCTCTAGATCTTAGGACCAATCTAGACTCAAATCAATTTCCACCCTTGATCAACTTCAACCTCAATTCAATTCCTACCTTTGATCAACCCCAACTTCAATTTAATTCCTACCCTTGATCAATTTAAATCTCAAACTTCATTCAACTTAAGTCCCATTTAATTCAAATTTCAAACATATCCAAACTTTGATTCAATCCACTTGAGAATCCAAATTTCAATCTAGACTTTGATTCTACCTTTGATCTAGCCTTGACCCTACCCATTCATTAACAATCACCACATTATTGTAGATGAGTTGGATGCTCCAATCATTTAAATTTGAAATCCATTCCAAATCCAGAAAACCAGACTCAAAATCCAAGGTCTTAAGGCCTTGGCCTAAAGACCCTTTTCAAAGATTTTTCAAATACTTCAAAACCCAGTCAAATGGCCTCTGATTCAGGGTCTATCACTTGCAAAGTGGTAAGACATGTCTCTAGAGGCTACCCTCCAATTTTGAGCCCATTCTGAGGTCTCTAACCCAAGAATTTGAATTAAAATCCAAAGGCTGTAAAACCTTCAAATATTTATAGCCTATGCCACTGGACCTAACCCTTTGAAGATTTTGATCTTGGAGCCCTTATCAAAGCTTCCAATAACTTCCAAACTCTTGATTACAACCCATTGAGCAGTAAACTGCATTTTCCAGACCCATCTTTGATCCCAGTTGATCAATGGGTCAAAATTGACCAAAATACCCTAATGGCATTTCAAATGCCCATTTCAACTCAAATCAATTCCAAACTCTTTGAAACCACTTCAATGAGTCTCAAATATCGAACCCAACTTATTGAACTCAAATCCAGACCTTGGGTCAATCTGGTTGAGCAAGTCAACCAAGTTTGACCCATTGACCCATACACCCCTCCTCTTTAAATTTTTTAAACCAAGTCCATTCCAAGTCCTTTGAATGCATGGGATGACCCCTTGGGTACCCAAGAGACCCCTCTTGGTGACCCAAGCCTTGGGCTCATTTGGGTTAGCCATATGGCTTGACCCAAGTGACCAAAGAGAGGCCTCCCTTGAGCCATCTCTTGATCTTAACCAAATTGAATCCAAATCAAGGTGCCATTGAGTTCCCATTAACCCAATTCACCTTCCTTGACCAGCCCAAACCTTGGGCTCACTTGGGTCAAGAGTTAGGCTAACCCAAAGTGCCTAAAAGCACTTGGGATTGAGCCAACTCTAAACCTAAGTCAAATTGAACCTGACCAACACCTCCCATAGGTGGCCCTAGGTTCAATACACCTCCTCCAGCTAGCCCATGCCTTGGGCTAGCTTGGGTCAAGAGTTAGGCTAACCCAAAGTAGCAAAAAACAATTGGACCCGAGCCATCTTCCAACTCAGATCAAATTGGACTCAATTTCCGCTTGTATTGGGTGCACCAGACCCAGACCCACTTCCCACCTCAAGCCCAGGGTCTGGCCTGACCTGGGTTGAGCCCAAATCGACCAGAACCGAGCAGGTTTGGATCAACCCGAGCCACCTTTTAATCCAGATTAAATTGGACCCAATTGCCACCTCCATTTGGTGCACTAGACCCAGACCTATCTCCCATACCAAACCCAGGGTCTGACCTGACCTGGATCAAGCTCAATTTGACTCAAACCGAGCAGGTTTGGGTCCAATCTAGCCACCAATTCAATCCAGGCCTCCCCAGACCAAATTGACTCCACCCTTGGCTCTAGCATGTCCCCATCGGCCTCCCCCAGTCAACCTGACCCAGACCATGGCCGGCGGCGGTCGGATCCAATGGAATTTGAGTTCCGGTGGTCCCCCCTAGACAATTCCAGGCTCAAGGCTGTTGCCCATCGGTTTGATCTCCACGATCTCTCTTGGACGTCGCCATCGTCCACCTGGCAGTAATCTGAGCCTTCTCCAGTTCAATCCCGGCCGTCCAAGCTCCCAAAAGGTTGCCGAATACCTTTGAGCTCGCCAGGCCACCAGAGGCATTGGCATTCACTCTCATTCGATTCCCAGAGCTCCTTCGAACTCCCAGAAAATTCCTTCGAGCGCAGAGACCAATCCCTCCTTCCGTTCGAGCAAGCGCCCGTGAAAGCCTTCGGCATCCCGCTCGAAGTCGCACCTCCGGCCGTCCTCCGATCCCGACGCCTGAAGGAGAACTGTTTGCCACCGCCCCCTGAAGCTTCCTGATAGAGAAGCTCATTCGTTGAGGCCTTCTCTGCGGTAATCTCTCCATCCCAAGCTCCCTAGCTAGGTAGTTTGGTCAATTGTGAAGGAAACCTTCACCCCAATGGATCTCCACCGTTGGATTGGAGGTTCCCACCATTCTGATCCTCCCTGTGAAATTTCATTGGAGTTTGCCAGTGGGATCACCCTGATCAAGCCGGAGAAGCCCTGCGGTCTCGGATACGAGCGTGAGGTTGAAGACGAAATCCCAGCCAATAATCTTGATCAACGCCTCGGATTAAATCCCGCGGTATCGGAGCGCTGTTAATCCCAGCCGTTCAATCCGCCATCCAACGGTTGTGGCTAACCCGGCCGTTAACCGTTAGCACCAATCATTGCTTAGCCAATCAGCGCGCGGCGCGTGGTAACCACTGCTGACTGTGTAATTGCCGGATTAATAAATCCAGAAATTCAAGGGAACTTCAAAAATTCATAACTACCTGCACACTTGTCCAAATTAGGTGTTCTTAGGCTCATTGGAAAGGTCTCAGGGAGCTCTACAAAAGCTTTAAGGTTCCTGACCCTGGTTAGGTCAGTCTTAGGTTTAATTTTAATTTGAGTATTTTATGAATTTCTTTAATTACTTTTTAAATACATGTCCACCAAGTTTGGAATTTTGGGAGATTGAAATTGGACATGTTTCTAACATGTCCTAATTTTATCTCCCCATTTTAAGTTGTTCAAGGGCAATTTCCCTAATTTTTAAGTTTAAGGGTCATGGTTTGACCCTTAAATTCAAAAGGGGATATAGACCTATCCAATGGGATTTAGGGTGTGATTTTTGGTGTGATGATGATGTGTAGGATAAGGAGTGTAGAGCCACTGATTTTGCCCCAATCCAAACCTAGGATAGACCCCCATAGTGATTTGAAGGTGACTTAGAGCTCACCTTGGGTGGTTTGGTTAACCACCTTAGAGTACTCCATTTGACCTCAAATTTGGTGGGTTCAGTCCTTAGGGTCAGGTGATCCTATGGTCCAAATTTCATCAAATTTGGAGTTCATTTGGTTCCCCAAATAGGAGCCTAAAAAATCCTTCTTAGAAATGGCCTTAATCCTGATTAATTGATAATGAGCTGTTCTTAACCTGTAAAATCATTAAAATGTCCTTAATTATCCTTAATTGATCCCTTAACCAATAAGAATTGAAACCCTCTCAAGTTGATCTCTAGATTTGTCTTAGCTTGATCCTTAGGTAATTAGGGTCTAACAAATTTTAATTAAATCTTAAAAATCCCAAAAGGGTTCTAAACACTTGTTGATCTATCCTTAGGTCATTTATGGCCTTTAGAATTGATCTCAAAGAATTTAGGGCTCATTTAAGTTCAAATCCTTAAGTAGACCCCTTAGTCGTAGTAACTTGATAATCCCTACGAATGTGTAAAATTTTTGATTAATCAACTTAGTGGATAGTGACTCCAATTAGAATCCATTACTTTCTAGAAATATTAAACCTCCATAATCTAGCTAAAATCAAGTACTCAACATCTTAGGTGACCTTAGGTCAAAACGGGCCAGAACTTCTAAAAATCATAACTATTCATAGAAAACTCCAAATTGAGTGTGCCACCTGTCTAACAACTCATAATTAGGTCTAGTATTTATTAAAAATCTGAAACCCTTAAGATTAATTTTAATTTTAAAAGCCAAATTTTGACCCTTTAGTTGACGTATCCGGATAACCCCCTCTAAAACCTATTAACTTCTTTAACCTCTAAAATTCTTTTAATAGGTCATTAAAATTCTCAACCAACCCAATAAAATCAGTAATCAATTCCCCTAATATTAATTCACTCCTTTAATTCCAACCAATTTAAAATAGCTTAGTTAACCCCGATTGCTACTGGTAACCCAGGCCTACGAGGCTATTAGCTTAACCCCAAGGAAGATGAAATGAACTTTATGGTGTTTGTGTGAAACAAAGGTAGCAATCAATTAACTCTTAAAATACATTTAACTAAAATTCCTAATTTATTAATATTTGAAGTTCAACTCAAATCTCCCTTTCAAGCCTTAACAAACCCAGACTTTTAGACAACTTTGATTAATCACCCAACTAGGATTTACCCCAGCCACACGACCTCTTACACACACTTTAGATGATGTGCTAGGACAACCAACTCTAGATCTAAGTTAGGCCGGTGTTTACTTTACTGCTGTGTGTTGGATTTTTCATGGTTTTCACTGCATGTTGTGGATGAAATTGCTTTGCTGTGTCTGCTTACTTTTCTGCACTCTGTGGATGCATTGATGTGTTTGGCGACTATATTACCTTTAGGTTAGGTACGATCTAGATGTTCACATAGTTTTCTGCAGGTGGCCATGCTCATGCAGGGGAATAAAAAGGGGGCTAAGTTATTAATAAATATTAATTGTTATAAATGCTTGCACAGGTGCTTCAGCTGCTAAAGCCCCCCCCCCCCAATAAAAGAGCGTGGCCAGTGTGTTTTACTTACTTTTCTGCACATATATATAACAACTTGGGAATAATTGCTTTTTTTATTAACTACTTAGGAAAACCCTGCAGGAGAGTCGAGATTTTTGATTTGATATAAATGTAATTTGTATAATTGTCAAATGTTGTGAAAGTTAATTTTGAGTTGAGATACATAGGTCCAAAGCTTGAATTCCAAAGAGGAAAGGATACCCTTTTGGGAACTATTCCTTTTCCATTTGGAAATCTGAATTTGGATCACACTTTTCTTATACCCAAAGATGAAAGAGTGGCCTTCCCCTTTAAAGGGAAGTGCCCTCTTATCCATTTGGGTAGTTTACTACGAAGAATCCAAGGAGTTTGAAGAAAAGGAGTCCAAAGAAGAGCAAAATTGAAGACTTGAAGATTGAGAGTATCCCACTCAAAATAACTTGTGTCATTATTAGGCCTAGAATCCGGGTTGTTGTCAGTGTTGCCCCGCCACTTTAGTTTCTGCAAAACTCTGGTTTGTAATAAGCAAGGCAACTTTGCCTATGGACATTTATTAATTAGTTAATTTATATTTGATGTGATGAATTGATTGCCTTTAGAATTGCCTGCTTTTCTTAGTTTTTTGGCGATTGTGTGCCGCTTTTATTTTCGCCTGGATACGTGAGACTCGTGAGGGTGTGAAAGTTTTCTACTCATAACTTTAAAAGTCTAAAATTTTAGTGAGTCTAAATAACATAGAAAGATAACGAATCTAGGGAATTAGCTGGGGATCGACCCCGGGGTCGCATGCATATTTCTGCACTTCTTCTTTCCTTGTTTTAGACCCTTCCCCGCCTGCGGGTAGAGTCCGGATAGTCTGACCTATGAGGACAAGGTGCCAGGCCTAGGGAAGCCCAGTCTTCTAAAAAAAATTATTTTCTAAGCCTATTTTTAAAATTTCAAGCATACTTGATTTGGAAGTTGTTGACCAGCATGCATTGCATTAGATACAAATTAAAGAGTCAAAGAATTTTAATTGCATCAGTTTAGCATTTTAGTACCCAACATAAGTTAAAGGGGCCAATTAGAAAAATTTCTAGATGTCGGCCTTGACTCTCCAAAACATTAAATACAACGTCCCTACCACTCTTTCATAAAAGACCGGATTCATATATTTTAAATCGATTAGGTGGTTAGCTGGCTCCCCAATCCAGGCCAGGGTAATTCCAGGTTCTGCACTGCATTAGTTAGGTTCGGACGACTGTGGTCCAGCGTCCAAATTAGATTTAGGATCTGGGGTGGATCTATGATTATAAGACCCCAATTTTGAGAATATAATCCCAAATTTCTTATAAAATGCTCAACTCAAATTAAATCTCTTTTCGATCCTAAAATGTAAAGCCCAACACTTAGACTAAGTTGGGACACTTCTGGATGGTTCTGGAATCTCAAAGTGTCCCCTACCTCTCTTCCTTTGATTCTGTTAATAACTGTTCAATCTTGATCCACTTCCTTTTGACTTTCCAAAAGATTCTATTCAATTTTTTTGATATCACTCCTAGAAAATCTAACAAAATTTCATTCTTATTTTAATCGAGAGTTTTCGTAGGGGATTCTATCTCCCTACGATGTAATTAACTATGATGGCTTATGCTCGTAGGAGATTTGGAACCACACACACCTAATTTCAAAA
This sequence comes from Dendrobium nobile, assembly GCA_022539455.1. NCBI lineage: Eukaryota > Viridiplantae > Streptophyta > Magnoliopsida > Asparagales > Orchidaceae > Dendrobium > Dendrobium nobile. The sequence continues at coordinate 8,209,018 of CM039730.1, read as the reverse complement.
TCAATCTTTTTAAAATCTCTTTAGATTTATTTGGGAAAAGTTAAAGAGTGATTGCCATCATCATATTAGAAGAATTATCATTGAAAGGTGTTATCTCCCTTTGGGGAGATACACCCTTCTTTGATAAGGCTTTGGATATGAATTCAGCAATCATACTCCTTGAATATCATAACTGGATTAATTAGTTGAACTCTACTTGGTCCCCTCAGGGCCGTGTTGAGTTCTGTTTAGAATCTAGCCATGATATTCAAGATGAATCACATAATTCTAAGTCTGAACGCCGTTACGAAATTCTATTTTCATCCTTTGGGGTGATATACTTTTTCGAATGAGTGGATTCGACTTCTAGAATTAGGATTCAATCTCAATTCTAAATTTCCCAAAGAAAACTAATAATTTTTCAAAACCTGTTTTTAAAATTCCACCAACAATGACATAGCCTTGATGACCCGACAGTTCAAGAACTTTCTTAAAAGAAAACAAAAATGTCATCAGAATAACTAGAACAAAGGTAAAAGATCAAGTACTACTAAAGTTTCATCTAACAAGGTTTATTTTGAGTGCAAGAAACCAGGTCACCTCCAAGCTTATTGTACTAACTTAAAGAGTCAACTAACTAAGGAACAAGGCAAAGAGAAAGTGAAATATAAGAAAGAGAAGATGAAGACACAAAAGGCATTTTAGGCTGACTCTGCCTCATAATCATCAGAAGAAGTATAGGAGGAGGTAACAAATTTTTGTTTAATGGATAACGAAAATCTTGATCAATCAGATCAAGATAAGGTATGTTAACTTTTATATAAAGATTCGTTGGTTATTTTTGAGAAAATCCATGACTCGTATAGAATGTTAAAGAAAATAAATTCTAGTCTTAATATTGAGTTTAGTACTTTACAAACTGAGCATGCTTAGTTAAAGAAAATTCTGATTTATATAGAGATCACATGTCCCTGCTTGATAAGTATGATGCATTAAATAAGAAGCATATTGAATTAACTGATTCACACAAATCATTGAAAACATCGCATATTGAATTAAAAACAAAGTACAAGAGATTAGAGGAACTTGCATGGGAGATAAATAACAATGAACATTATTTGAAATTTGAAAATGTAAATCTTAAACATATAAATGATTACTTACAAGTCAAGATAAAGGCTTTGAATGAAAATAAAAAAAACCACCTTCACTTGAAGAATTTCCCAATCCGTCACAATAACATGAATCATTCAAACCTAGGAAGAGGCATCGCCACCGACATAGGTTAGTGAACCCTTTCCTGGTGTTAGGTGCTTCTCTTGTGGCGTGCTAGGTCACATAGCCTGCACGTGCATGATTTACCATAGGACATATCTAGTATGGAGATCCAAATTGCATTCATCACAACATAGATTGCATACATCTCATTCATATAAGCATAAGGAGAAACTCAAACTCACTTGGGTTCCCAAATCTAATCCTTGAATGACTTTATAGGGGTGCTCTCACAAAAGACCTAGTGAGAGCATGTGGTACCTGGACAGTAGCTACTCGTGACATATGATTGGAGTCATGAAGAAGTTGATTATACTGGAGACCATGACTGAAGGAAAAGTAATGTTGGGAGACAAAACCACAAGGAAAGTGGTGGGTTTAGGTATGGTTAGAAATGGTAAGAACTTTGTAATTGAGAATGTATTATTAGTTGATGGTTTGAAACATAATTTATTAAGCATTAGTCAGTTGTGTGACAAAGGTTCTGACATAAAACTTATTTCTAACAAATGCCTGATTAGTTAAAATAACAAACTTATATTAGAAGGAAAATGAATAAACAATATTTACATGTTAGATCTTGATTGAATTGAAAATTCAAATTCACTTTTTTTTCAAACAATAATTGATGACTCATTGCTATGGCATAGGAGACTATGCCATGCTAGTATGAAGACACTTAGAAATATCACCCAGAAATACTTAATTAGAGGCATACCTCAGCTAGACTTCACTAAGGACCATCTATGTGATACCTTCCAAATAGAAAAAAAATAAAATCATAATTTCTTTCAATCAAGGATGTGAATAAATCGAGGCCACTAGAAATACTTCGCATGGACTTATTTGGACCCGTTAGCATAGCTAGTCTAGGTGGGAAAAATTATAGATTTGTAATTATAGACAACTTTAATAGATTCACTTGGATAAGATTCCTAGTACACAAGAAAGAGTCTTTTGAGGAATTTAATACTTTCTCCCCATGGATTCAATGAAAATTAGGATGCGAAATCTCAACAATCCATACTGATCATAGGGAGAGTTACAAAATGGAAGATTTGAATCATTCTGTCAAGAGATAGGAATAGAGCACAATTTCTTAGCCCCTACAACTCCTTAGCAAAATGGAATAGCAGAAAGAAACAATAGAACCTTAGTAGAAGCTGCTAGGGAAATATTAGCTTTGTACACCCTTCCTAGATATTTTTGGACAGAAGCGGTTAACACGTCATGTTATATCTTAAATAGGGTGAACATTAGATCGAAGCTGAATAAAACTCCTTATGAACTCCTTAAGGGTTAGACACCGAATCTTTCACACTTACCTTAGTTAATGGCAAACTTCCCTTAGTAAAATTTGAACCCAAGTATGGTGACGGTGTCTTCTTAGGTTATTCATCTCTAGGTAAGACCTATAGAATTTTAAATAAAAGAACCCTAATAGTAGAAGAGTCCACCCATGTAGTGTTTGATGAATCAGATAAGCCTTCTAAATCTAAAATTGAAGAAGATGAAGTAGAGGCAATTCAGGGAGTAGAAACTATGACCATAGAAGAAAGGGTTGAACCTTATGAAGATTTGCCTAAAGAATAGAGATACTCTTCTAGTCATCCTAAAGAATTAATTTTAGGAGACCTATCGGAAGGTGTGAGAACTAGGCACGGACATAGGAAGGAGTTTAGTTATTTTGCATTCATTTCTATGATAGATCCCATAAATATAGGGCAAGCTTTAGGAGATGAATTTTAGATCCTAGAATTGCAAGAATAATTGAACCAATTCACCAAGAATGATGTTTGGGATCTAGTCAAGAGACCTAAAGAGAAAAGTGCAGTTGGAACAAAATGGTTCTTTAAAAATAAGGTGGAAGACTCAGGAATCATATTAAGAAATAATGCCAGACTAGTAGCTAAAGGGTATAACTAGATTGAAGGCATAGACTTTGAGGAAACCTTTTCCCCAGTTGCTAGACTAGAAGCCATAAGGGTGCTCTTAACCTTTGCTTGCTTAAAAATTTTTAAACTATATCAAATGGATGTAAAGTGTACTTTTCTGAATGGGGTAATTAAAGAGGTTTTTTACATTGAGCAACCCCTTGCATTTGAAAGCTCACAATTTCCAAATAATGTATTCAAATTAAAAAAAAGGTACTATATGGGTTAAAGCAAACACCTAAAGCCAGGTACAAAAGACTTAGCTCATTCTTACTAGATAGAGGATTTATTAAGGGTAGTGTGGACACCACACACTTTTTGTCGAAGGTTAAAGATAAAATTCTCATTGTTCAGATTTATGTGGATGACATTCTGTTTGGATCTTCGGATAACAATTTATTTGATGAATTCTAAAAAATAATGAGTAATAAGTTTGAAATGAGCATGATGAGAGAGCATAATTAATTTCTTTGTTTTAGTGTAAAGCAAATGGATAATGGAATATTTCTTAGCCAAATGAAATTCGTTAAAGATATTCTAAAAAAATATGAAATGGACTTTGCTAAGTCCATGAATACTCCAATGAGCTCTATAATTCAACTAGAGAAAGACCCAAATGGAAAATCAGTAGACTAGAAAAATATAGAGGAATAATCAGATCTCTCCTCTACTTAACTGCTAATAGACCAGACATAATTTTTAGTGTGTGCCTCTGTGACCATTTTCAAGCTGATCCTAAAGAATTTCACTTAACTACAACTAAGAGAATTTTTAAATATATACTAGGCACCCTAAACTTAGGAATTCGATATCCTAGGAACAACACATCTTTTGAAATCTTAAGGTACTCAAATTCTAATTTTGCAGGATGTATGGTAGATAGAAAAAGCACCTCTGGGACATGCCAATTCATAGGACAATCTTTAGTTTCTTAGTCCAGTAGGAAGAAAAATTTGATAGCTCTCACCATGGTCGAGGTAGAATATATTTTAGTAGGAAGTTGTGTTGCATAAGTACTATAGTTTAAATAATAACTTATTGATCTTGGATTACTCATAGGAATCATCCCAATCATGTGCGACAACATAACTGCAATATTCATTTCTAAAAATCCAATTCAGCACTCTAGAATAAAACCCATAGACTTTAGACATCACTTCATAGGAGATCATGTAGCTAAAGGAGACATAGAATTATATCACATAGTTATAGGAGATCAATTGGTAGATACTTTCACGAAACCACTAGCCTACGACACGTTTGGCACTTTGAGGATAAGACTTGGTGTCATAGACATTCATGCATAATCCAAAAAAAAAAATTAAAAAATACAAAAAATAATAAAAAAAAAGACAAAAAAAAAAATTTGTTCTAAGGTGTTTCCTGATCATCACACACTCAACACACAAAATTAAAAATTGATAATTTTTCTTCCATCATGTTGTATGATCCACAATCATACTGTATGATATATCAAATCACAACCCTCTATCAAACCAACAGCCCAGCTATAACTTTCTCTCTGCACGACCATAATCGTACTGTACGATACACATGGCTGTGCATATAAATTGTTTGGTACGTTATAATTGCACTTCGTACTGTACAATTTCACTACTTTGTACTGTACGATCCACTTTAGAAAAATGGATGAGGACAACTTTAAGTGGTTTGGTACTATATAATTATAGTTTGTACTATACGAACACCTGTTTGTACTTTATGATACTTTTCATCAAAGGTCATACCGACGACCCTCAGGATGATCATAATTCCTTCAGATCGTACTATACGATATGTATCGTACTGTACGATATGACCACCTTTTCCCAATCGTTCGTCCGGACGACATTATTGTACATCGTACAATATGATCCCCAATCATAATGTATGATAGTCCAAAAACTTTATAAAATGGCTATTGGCTAAGTTCTAAAATCATTTCACTCACTCCTTAGCCACCTTACTCACTCTCACCCATTTTCACTAAATGGCAAGCTCCAACAAGCATGGTTGTCTCCTCCTTGGAAGCTCATCTTCCTCTCGCTGTCCTAATGACCATTTCTTAACTGCTAAAAATTAAGAAGCCTACCATAAATACCAATCATGCAAAATTACTCTGTCTCGAATGTTGAATCAATCTGCCTTAAATTTTGAGGTAATGAGCTTATTCGCATCGACCACCTTGCATTTCCTCCTTGCCCTAGCCTTCCCGTATAATTCTAAACTTTTATTTGAATTCCTGGCCAACCTAACTATAAATTTACAAAACTTAACCATCACCTCCTGTTTTTGCTGATAACGTCTCAAAATCATTAAGGCAAACCTCACCCAATACATTGGGCTGTCTACTGAAGCTCCTAGAGCTCATTCCTTCCTTAAAAAAGAATTCGACTGGAGCGCCGTAAATCTAGTCCTTAGGAATGTAGCTTTTTACGAACACCAACCACTCATTAAGTCACTAACTGGAAATGCCAGAATTATTCAGCATGTTCTTTGAACTTCAATCATACCCAAACCTGATGTTAGAATCCATATGACCCAATCTTATATGTTGTTACCTACCATATTATGTCAAACACCAAATTTCATGAGACTAGTTTAATTATTGATTATATCTGAAACATGACTTTAGTTCGCCTCCCTACCACCCATAGAAAACAAAATCTAGCCCTTTGGCCACCTCATAGGTTACATTCTTCAAAATAAATATCATTTAACCTATCATGGTGAACCCGACAATCTACCCATTTTCTATATGGATGCCTCCTTAAGTATTTTATTTCATCAGGGGCAAGAGCTGGATGAACCAGATTTTGATGAAGAATAAGGAGAGACTGCTCCAGCAGGAGCTCCTATTCTACCAAGACAGCATGCCCCACCCTGAGGACCTACACCTACCTATCCTCATAATAACCTAGTCAAATGATTCGACCAACTACAAAGCCACCTTGATGCTCACATCCAATAATAGCATCAACAACACCAGGAAGACATGTGATGGTTTAGGGGATGCTTTACTTCAATTGATCAATAATTCGCATACATACACCATTAGTTCTAGCAACCTCCACCTTATCAGGATCCTACTTTTTGACTTGTTTCTATTTTATGCTTTATTTCTTAGTGTTGTTTGTTACTCTTCTTATTGGTGATGTCAAAACGGGGAGAAGTCTGTTGTGTGCTTTAGCTAGTTTGTCTTATTTATCATGATATTTTTAATTCTAATGAAATGCATTTTTTTCTTTCTTATTTCTATTCATATGATGTTTTATTTAATTAAAAACTGAATAACATAACAAAATAAAATATTTTTTTGCTAATTTTCTTATAAATAATATTATTTGACATCATCAAAGAGGGGAAGATTGTTGCAATCCAAGACCCCTAGTATGAGATTTTGATGACGAAAAATAATGTCGATTAAATTAGTATTATTCAGTGCATATTTTTTATTTTTGCTCTTATTTATGGGTACTAACATTTCAGGGAGATCACAAGTTACTCAAGACAAGAAGAATACTCAAGACTATGTAGAGTAGGATTTGGAGTTTATAATCTTATAGTTTTTCTTTTATTATTATTTTTCTTTTCTTGAGTCTGGCCATAAATTCTATGCAAAACTGAGCAACCATGTACACATACAGGGGGAAAGGTTTTTAAAATGAAGAATTTTTTTTCTCTATCGATTGTACTATACGAGTTTAAATCATACTGTATAATTTAATTTGGCTCAACAGCTATTTATAAATAAGTTGTACTGTATGATGTGTTTCTAATTTAAAACCTCAGCTGCCAGATTAATTTAAGCAAGCTCTTAATATAAAATTTTGAACTGATTGTATTGTATGATCCTATCATATCGTATAATATTTTGAGTACTTACCTAATTAAACCCCATGATTAGTCAGTAAATAAAGGATAAATTTCTAATTGGTTATCGTACTGTACGACATCGTTCCTATTGTATGATATACCGAGGCTATTTTTGATCATCCTAGACATCGTACTGGATGATCCCTTGATTTTGAACTTATCATACTGTATGAAGTGGTTCATACCATACGATGTACAGTGATGAGTTTTTGTTTTCTAAGCAATCATCCTATACGAATAGAAGGATTTTATATATCATAATAGACATTATATCATACTGTATGATATTATTCAGAAATATTGCCTATTCGTAATCCTTTATACCATGATGAAGGCTATTTTGAACTATTCATACTATACAATATTGGATCATACTGTACAATAATAATGGCTAAATTGAAATTTTTAGGGTTTCTTGGAGATTACATTAAATATCAAAATTTTTGTCTTTTGAAATCAATCTGCGAGAGAGGAACGTGATTAGAGGGAGATTCCTTGAGAGAGCTCTTTACAAGATTTTGGGGCTTGTGAGAAGTAGGAGAAGGTGGGCTTTGTGAGTGAGAAGGAGTGTGATGGAGATCACATGGTTGCTCCTAGATTGTTGCATATTGCTCCTTCTGTGGCCAGAGAAGATCTTATGAGAGGCTCTCAATGGGGGAGATTCTTCTACATCCATGTCCTCTAAGGTACTCTACCTTCTCCAGGAGGGAAAAAAAAGAGAAGGTTTGTTGCTGTCACCAGGAGGGTGACATAGCGCTGGCACTCCGCCATGCCGTGTTGGTGAAAGTGAAGTTTGTAAAGGCCTCTCTGCCTTACTGTGGGGGCAAAAGGAGAATTACTGTTTAGTAGTGAAATTCTCGTAGTGGAGGATTCCAAGGAGTGGACATAGTTCAAGTGACCGAACCACTATAAATTCTTTGGAGTGATTTTTCCCTTACTGCACTTTATTCACATTTTGCATTTTATTTTCTTTAAAATTTCTTGGTGAAAATCATAGTAAAATTCTTTGTTGAGCAAGTTAAATTTTGAACACCTATTTGTTGCAATTGTGTTTTAAGTATTCACTTTCGTATTAATTAATTTTCTTGTTTAAAAATTAAAAAAAAAATTAAAACTATTTAGAATTGTCTTTTTATTGCAACAAATTAGAACTATATAATATCAATAGCATTAAAATCCCTATGAGTCATTATTTAATAAGCTGTGATTGAGAGTAGAGGAGTAATGTGAACACAATCACCAATTTTTGGAATTATAGAAGTTCTAAGGACTTGTTAGATGGTCCTAGCATTTTTGACTAATGAACTGGAGGCACCGTCATAGAAAATTATATTGGTGTGCCTTAGATACTGACTAACAGGGCTCTAGTTGAAATCAGGATCTAAAGCCAAGATAGAAAGCTTGTCTCTAGTGGTGAAAAGTTAAACAATTTCATGCCAGTCATATTAAGTTATTTCTATAAGTCATTTATTGACATATAATTTAAGTGCAGTGTAAGCAGAGTTATATCTAAGACTAACAAATAACTCATACAGAAGTTTAGAATTGAAATGGGAATGGGAGGGTTAGAATGAAGGTATGGGTTGTATGGACAAACATATCTATTATCAGATAGGTCAGTATATGGTGATTGACTATCTTTGACGATATAATCCATATAGATTTATATCAAAGGTAAGCAGCCTGATCAGCTGCCTCGATGAAGTGAGGGTCTACAATTCCCCTCGAGGAACTTCCAATCAGCACCCTATATGTTTACCACCAGCTATAGAGAAGATTTTAGTGCTATGGATTGAGGAAAGAAGTTTTTGGGTTTAAAAAAAAAAAACTTAAAATGGGCTTGTTTATAAAGATTTTTTCAGATCATCCAGGACGATCATTTTATTGTCAAGGATAATTTAAAGCAATAATGGTGTCTAAGATGATTGATTCAAAAGGTGGTCCTATCATCCAGGATGATCAGCAATTGTCTAGGATGATTAGAGACAAGCAATAGTCCCGAGGAGTAAGCCAATACGTCTAAGAAGATTTGCAATTATGGATCATACTAACCAAATTCAAAACGCCTAATCATTTTTGCCATGTGGATCGTCTAGGATGTAGATGAAATCATCCAGGATGATCACTAATAATTGGGTCAAAATTTGATCATATCATCAAAGATAAAGTGGATCATCTAGGATGATCACAAATAATAAAGTTGGGTCAGTAGTCAGATGGATAGCATTGAATTAATGGTATCATCTAGGTGATATTATATAATCAAGGATGATTTGAATAGAAAATTAACAATTTTGAGGATTAGAAGAGGTCCCAAAAACAATATGTAAAAAATAATAAAATAAGAAAAAATAGAATGAAAAGATGATAAAAATAATAAAAAGAGTAGAAAACAAGAGTTTTTCTATCACTCAATACCAGGAAAAAATAAATTTCCCTTGTGATTGAATTAAAAATTAGTAAGAAAAGAATTAACATCATTGAAATCTAAAAATGATTGAATAACCAATTTTGTTAACCCAAGCTTAGACTCCTTATAGGGTAAAAATCTTTTAAAAATAATAATCTAACTCAAAAAAGAAATCAAATATGAAAAGTGATATATTCAAAACCTCATTTTAGAAAAATACCTTATAGAATAATATAGCAAAGTAATTAATTGCAATTATTAGTTTTAAAAATCAAGTGTTTGAAGATATCAAGTGACACATGTATTCTTCTAATATTTAAAGGTTTGAAAGAGAAGGAAGCTTATTTCTTTGTGGTCTCATTTTGTGTCTCTTATTAGTTGTTTGGCTCACTTTGCACATCTTTTTCTTCATGATACACTTTCTATATCTTTTAATTATTTGGAGATCATTACACATCTTTTTAGTTTTTTTTTGGCTCATTTTATATCTCATATCATTTTTTGTGAGCTAGCTCCTTTTTGTAACCTTTAAAGACTCTCAATTATGAGAATATATTCCAGATATAATAGAATAAAAACTCACTCTCTAATATAAGAAATAGTAAACCACAAAGAAGAATCATATTCATATGGTAAATGCTACAACTTGATCAAGAAAACTTGAAAATGATTTAAGGACTTTGAACATTATTCATATGTGTTAGATTACTGTAAGAAAATATGAAAGATCTTAATTTTAAAGTCAAATTTTTAATTTGAAATATATTTTTTGCTTCAAAGAGAAAAAAACACTGCTAAAGGAGTTAGAAGAATAGAGAAACAATTAACAGTGTTTCTTCGTTTAATTGATTTAGGGAGGTTAATCATTGTTTACAAATTTCAAAACCAAAAGCAAGGCAAAAAAATCTCATTCTACCAGTGAGCATTTTAAAAAAATAAGAGAAAAATAACATAACAATGAAAAATATAAAATAGAAGCACATAAACATAAATAAACATGCATTAAATAAAAGAATTATCAGAAAATAGAAAGTAATGATTTCAATCATTATTATTTATGACACCTATTTGGTCCTTAAGATGCTTAAAATTTCAAAGACTAGTAGTTTAATAAAGATGTCAGCCAGTTAGTTTTTAGTTACTACATTGTGTAGGTCAATATCTTCTTAGTAGCATGGTCCCAAATAAAGTGATATCTTATGTCAATGTATTCTATTCTAGAATGTTGGATAGGATTTTCAGTAAATTATGGCAATAGTATTATCACATAGGATTGACAATATGTTTACAAGTAATCATAGATACAAAATTTTTTGCTTTAACTAATGGACTTGGGCTACACAACTTCCTAAGGCTATATATTCAGCTTCAATAGTGGAAAGTGCAACTGAGTTTTATTTTATGCTGAACCAAGAGACTAAGGATTATCCTATGAATTGACACATTCTAGAGGTGCTCTTTTTATTTTTGGGACCTCTCATATTTCTAAACTCTCTTTCCAGTAAGAATGTGCTAAGCCTCTCATACCATGCCCTAGATACATGTTTTAATCCATTTAAAACATCTTTTAATTTGAAAACATGATTTAAAAATTGGAATTCTCAAAGCCTCGAGGTTGCTCTATAAATATATATTCTTTTATTACCATATTTAAAAAGGAACTCCTGACAGTCATTTGGAAAAGCTTAAATCTCTTATAACAGGTAAAGGCTAGTAGCACTCTGATAACTTCCAATCTAATTACAGGTGCAAAAGTCTCCTCAAAATCAATCCCTTATATTTTATTGTACCATTTTTCCACCAATCTTGCCTTACTCCTAACCACCACATAAGAATCATTCATTTTATTCTTAAAGACCCATTTAGTTCCTACTACACTTTGGTCCTTAGGTCTTTCTATTAGCTCCCAGACATCATTTCTAACAAATTAGTTTAGTTTCTCATGCATAACTACGATTTAGAATTCATCAAAAAGTGCTTGATTGATTTTGGTGGGTTCAATCTGAAAGTTCATTAGGGATGTTAAGCCCTATAGAACTGGCCCAATGCTAACCAAGAGGGGGGGTGAATTGGTATTTAAAAATTTCTTTAAGCAAAGCACGAATACAAACTAAATCACCACAAAAAAATAAGTGCGAAAGAAAATAAATACGGAAGCAGTAAAAAATAAGAACACAAGGGTTTATAGTGGTTCGGTCAACTCGACCTACGTCCAGTCCCCGGAGGCGCCCTCTAAGTATTGCACTACAATCGTGACTCTCTTTTAGCCCCCACAGCTAGGCGGAGAAGCTTTTATAAATGCCTCCTTTTGCCACACCCGACAAGGCAGAGAACCTTCCTCCTTTTGCTTCTTTCTGAAGCAGGCAGAGAACCTTGATCACTTGCTGAAACTTACCTCTCCCAATCCTTCCAATGATAAGAGACTCTAGGGAAGAAGAAGTGGAACAATGCTTGGAGCAACCCTTGTGAATCCCCTCACAAGCTCCCCATCACAAGATCCTCTCTCTCTCTCTCTCCTTTAGGTTTTCTCAGGTCAAGACAGCAGCCAAGGATGTTCTAAAATATTGAACAAGACCTCTTAAATAGAAGAGCTTCAAAGGAGCTCATTAATTGCAAGTTGCCAACTATATCGTCCAGGACGATATAGAAATCGTCCTGGCCGATCAGTACAACTCCCATTAGATCAGCTAGAGCATCGCCCTGAATGCAAACTCGATGATTGAAAATTTACTTGATCGTCCAGGACGATCTGATGATCATCCCAGATGATCAGTTCAAATTAGAGGAAAATCGTCCAGAGCATCACCTTGAATTCAAGCTGTCCGATCCAGATCGTCCAACACATCGCCTTGAATTTGTGCTGGCCAATATTTATCGTCCAGGAGTAACTAAGGATTTTAGAATAGATCGTCCCAGCCGATCTTACGATCATTCAGGATGATATGATCGTATCAATCATCCTTAATTACCTCCTTGCTTGTCTGATCAACTAAGGCATAATTGTGAATATCGTCCAGGCCGATCCGAGATCGTCCTGGCCGATTACCAAAAGTACCGAATACCTCAATTGTTTATGGAGAAAATTTCTTTATGTTTTGAGCCTATTATCCTGGTGGATACAAGTAACATCCAGGCCGATTTGCTAATAACAGCTGCCTTAATTCAGAACCCCTGATTAGATTTTCTGTTTTAAGCCAGATCGTCCAAGACGATATAAATTTCGTTCAGGCCGATATGAGTAAAAACAAGAATTCTAAGTCTCTCAAATGTGTGTGTAAGGTTACTTTGCATTAGTCACACCAAAGATTACAATTGACTCAAGAAGAGAAAAAATAAAATTACAGACTAACTCAACCTAAATCTACCCATTCTTGAGCTGGCTCTGCTTTTTCGTCCGATCTTTGATTCCTAAAAAGTCAGTAGTAAAAGATAGTCCAAGACAAGTAAGAGTGTTTGCCAATCATCAAAACATAGTTCATAGACCTGAATTTACAACAATCTGCCCCTTTTTGATGATGGAAAAACACTACAACAAAATTTTAAAAAACAGCAGTGTAACACACGGAATCGAAAGTGCATGAAACATCCTAAAACTACTCCCCCTTTTGACATCACAAAAATAAGAACAAAAGCAAACCACAAAACATCCTTTTTTTTACCAAGGCATGAGATAATATAGTATTCATGTGATTGATTTTAAATACTTGTGAGTTAATGAGTTAACAACATCAATAATCCAAAGAACGATAGAATATCCGATCATGATTACCCTTAGCTCAGACTTTTTCTTAGGGTAGAATCACCTTTTGAAATCAATGACCTAACTCAAAAAATCAGTTGGATATGAGAAAAAAAAGAATCCATTCATCACTTGGTTTAAAGAAAAAAATATCTTGTAGAATAATGAACCACAGTAAATTTGTCACAATTGCAAAACAATCGAAATCAAGTCTTTGATACATGAGAACTTCTAAGTTTTAAAAGATTTGAAAAGAGAGAATAGCTTACCTTTTAGTGGACTCATTTTATGCCTCTTGTCACTTTGATTGGCTCTTTGAGCATCTTGATTTTTTATACACTTTTGTGTCTATATTTTTTTTTTCAATTTGGCATCATTGGCCTTTTTTTTTTTTTTTGCAAGCTAAATTTTCTTTTTCAATCTCTTAAAAAAGACTTCTTAGTTGTGAGTATATCTTCTAGATATTAGAGAATAGGAGCTCTCTCTCTAACATAGAGAAGAACTATCCTCAAAACAGAATCAATAACTAATGACAAGAGTAACGAGGAATCTTGATGTGAAAAAAAAACTTTAAGCATTATAAATACATGATAGATTTGCTTAAGCAAGCTTAAAAAAGATCTTAATTTCATACGCAATCTTTAATTTGAAATAGATTTTTGATTAGAAAAGAAAACTATGCCATTAAAATAGGTTAGAGAAGGAGACACAATCAATAAAATATTTTTACCATCTAATAGATTAAGAGATGTAAAACATTGACAACAAATTCTCAAAAGCAAGGACAAGGCATACAATATCATTTCAGCGATGATTTTTCGAAAGATAAAAAATTAAGAAAGAAAAGAAAAAAAAGAAAGTAAGCCAAGTCAAATAAAACAAAAAAAATTAAAAGAAAACAAAGAGCAAAAAGGAAAAGCAACTTAAAAGAAAAAGAACAAAAACCAAGTAAATCAAATAGAAGATCACGTTTATGCAGTTATGTCAATCACACCCAATCTGGTCCTTAAAGAGCTGAAAGTGTCGAAGGCCAGTGGTTTAGTAAAGATGTCAGCCAATTGATTTTCAGTTGTCACATGGTGTAACACAATGTCTCCCTTAATCACATGGTCTTTAATGATGTGATGCCTAATGTCAATGTGCTTAGTCCTTGAATGTTGGATAGGATTCTTAGAGATGCATATGGAACTAGTGTTGTCACAAAAGATTAAGATGGTGCCTACAGGTAATCCTAAATCCAATACCTGTTATTTCAACCAAAGGACTTGGGCCACACAACTTCCAAGAGCATTGTACTCAGCTTCAGTAGTGGAAAGTGCAACAAAATTTTGCTTCTTACTAGACCATGAGACCAAATATTATCCTATGAATTGATAAGTTCCTGAAGTACTTTTTCTATCCATCTTGCATCCTTCAAAATCAGAGTCAGAAAATCCAATAATCTCAAAAGAAGTGCTATGTCTAGGATACCAAATCCTTAAGCTTTGGGTCCCCAAAAGATATCTAAAAATTCTCTTAACAGCAGTCAGGTGGGATTCCTTAGGGTCGGCTTGAAATCTAGCACAAAGGCAAACACTAAACATTATGTCGGGTCGGCTCGCAGTCAAGTAGAGTAAAGATCCAATCATGCCTCTATACTTCTTCTGATCAACAGACTTACCACTTGGGTCCTTATCCAATGGAACAGTAGAAGTCGTAGGAGTATTAATTGGCTTAGATTTATCCATCTCATACTTCTTCAAAATGTCCTTTATGTATTTTATTTGATTAAGAAAGGTTCCATCATCCAATTATTTTATGCTACACCCCAAAAAATAGGATAACTCTCCCATCATACTCATCTAAAACTCTCTACTTATTGTCTTAGAGAACTCATCACAAAGTTTTTTATTAGGAGATCCAAAGAGTATATCATCCACATAAATCTGAACAATGAGTAAATCATCTACAATTTTTCTAAGAAAAAGGGTTGTGTCTACGCTCACCTTAACAAACTCCCTTTCTAGTAAAAATGTGCTAAGCCTCTCATACCATGCTTTTGGTGCCTGCTTTAAACCATACAAAGACTTTTTTAATTTAAAAACATGATTTGGAAATTGGGAACTCTCAAAACCTTGGGGTTGTTCTACAAACACATCCTCTTTTATTTCCCCATTCAAAAAGGCACTCTTGACATCCATTTGATAAAGCTTAAATCCTTTATAACAGGCAATGGCTAATAGCACTCTATTAGCTTCCAATCTAGCTACAGGGGCAAATGTCTCCTCAAAATCTATCCCTTCTGTTTGGTTATACCCCTTAGCCACCAATCTTGCTTTATTCCTAACCACCACTTATGAATCATTCACCTTATTCTTAAAGACCCACTTTGTCCCAACTATAATTTGTCTCTTAGGTTTTTCTACAAGCTCCCAAACTTCATTCCTAACAAATTGGTTCAACTCCCTCCTGTATGGCTAAAATTCAAAACTCATCAGTAAGGGCTTGATTTATGTTGGTGGGTTCAGTCATTGAGATAAAGGCAGAGTGGTTCACCTCCTTTCTAAGTCCATGTCTAGTCTTAACTCCATTAGAAGGGTCTCCTAAGATCAAATCCTTAGGGTAACCTGTAGAGTATCTCCAATCTCTAGGTAAGGTCTGAAAAGGTCCAACCCTTTCCTCCAGATCTAAATTTTCTACTCCTTGGGTGACATCTCCTACTCCTTCTATATTTTGGTGACCTACTTCCTTCTCCAAATTTTCTACTCCACTAGTAATCTCTCCAATATCATCATCATCCTCAACTCCATGCTTTTTAGGATCAGACTCATCAAATACTACATGGGTAGTCTCTTCCACCACTAAAGTTCTCTTGTTAAACACCTTAAAAGACATCCCAACACTAGAATATCACAAGAATACTCCATCAGATTTAGGATCAAATTTTCCCAAGTGAGACTTCCCATTGTTGTGAATGAAAACCTTACAACCAAAGACATGAAGATCGGAAAGATTGGCTGTTCTACCCTTAAGGATCTCATAGGGTGTGTTTTTCTAATTTGACTCTAATGTTCACCCTATTCAACACATAACAAGCTGTGTTAACCACTTCAGCCCAAAAGTATTTTGGAAGTGAATACTCAACAAGCATAACTCTAGCGGCTTCCACCAAGGTTCGGTTCTTCCTTTCAACTACCTCGTTCTGCTGAGTTGTCCTAGGAGCTAAGAAATTAAGGCTAATCCCATTATCCTCAAAAAAATCTCCAAATCTTTTATTCTCAAACTCTACCCATGATCATTATGGATGGTCAAGATCTCACAACCTAGCCTTTTCTGAATCTAAGTAGAAAATGTTTAAAACTCCTCAAAAGACTCATTTTTATGTGTAAGAAATCTAGTCCAAGTGAACCTTGAGTAGTCATCAACAATCACAAAACCATAGACTTTCCCTCCCATGCTGGCAGTGCTAATGACTCCAAACAAATCCATGTGAAGTACTTCTAAAGGTCTAGAGGTGCTAATTTCTTTAGTGGGGTGAAAGGTGGAGTGGACTTGATTTCCTAGTTGACAGGCATCACAAAAGTGGTCTTTTGAAAACTTAAGTTTGGGGACACCTCTAACTAGGTCTTTTTGGGTCACTTTCCTAAGGGTTTTCATACTTGCATGACATAGTCTCCGGTGCCACAACCATGAATCATCAATCACTATTTTTAAGTAAAATTAAGCAACACATTCAATGTTATTTAAATCAAGCATGTAGACGTTGTTGATCCTCTTTCCCTACAAACTAGTGTTGTTATTTAAACTTAAAATGTATGAATTTGCAAAGAATTGCACGATGAAGCCTTTGTCACAGAGTTAACTGATGCTGAGCAGGTTGTGCTTCAATCCATCTACAAGCAAAACATTTTCAATCATAAGGTTCTTGGAATTACCAATTATACCTGCGCCTACCACCTTGTTGGTGGTGTTGTCTCTAAAAGTAACCTTGCCTCTAGTCCTGGACTCCAGCGAAATAAATTGATTGGCGTCACCAGTCACATGTCGAGAGCAACTGCTGTCCAAGTACCACATACTCTCATGAGGCCTTTTGTGAGAGCCCGCCTACAAAATTATCAAATGTTAGACTTAAGAACCCAAGCAGGTTTGGGTTCCTTCTTATGAAAAGTAGAATGCAATGCATGTGTGGTATGATGTGAATCATGCACCTTGGGTCTCCACACCCAACGTGTACTATAGTGAACAGTGCAAGTGTGTTAGATATGTCTTAGCATGCAACATGAAAAACATCTAACACCTGGAAAAGGATTTCTTAAATGGTTTGAGTTATAATGCCTCTTCCTAGGTTTTTGCTTTTGATCAAGTGTTGGTGTCATCCTAGTTTTCTTAAATGTATCCAATTCATTTTGAATCCTCAAGTTAGTAAATTTTAAGGCATCATTATCAATCCTCAAATTTTTCTCTATCTCTTTAGACTTTTTAAAATTAGATTCAAGTGACTTTTAGTGACTTTTAGTGTATCAAATTTATCAAATTTTGAGGTGTGTGTGACTTTTAGTGACTCATGCTCTTCAATTAATTCACAATGCTTTTTATTTAACTCATTAAATTCATCAAGTAGAGCCATATGATTTGAATCAATTGTTGGGTGATCTTTAGTCATAATTGTATGCTCTTTTTGTAACTCCAAAAATTCCAATTTTAAGCTTGCATGTAATTTCTTGAGTTTCCTATATGATGCATGAATTTTTTCAGAAACTTCAAGCAGTTGATTGTAGGAAAGTACACATACCATTTCTTGATAAAGATGATCGTCTGCCATCAAGCACAGTTTTGTTGTCTCATCTTCTGGTTCTGTCTCCGATTAATCCGATGCAGAATCCGCCCAAAATGCCTTTTGGAGTCTTTTCTTGTCCTTGCTGAACTTAGGTTTCTCCTCACCCTTTCGTTTGCTTGAGTGATCTTCAAGTGTAGGACAATCAGTTCTCACATGTTCGGGCTTCCTGCATTCATAACATACAATATCAGAAGATCCTTTAGAATAGTTGTTATCCTTACCTTTTCTCTAATGATGCTTTTGTTTCTTCCTTAGAAAGTTTCTGAATTGCCTTGAGATGCAGGCAACTTCATCGCTCTCAGACCCGAGAGAATCAGAGTCAGATTTGTGTGCCTTCAGTGCCACCATTGTTTCTTTCTTTTTCTCACCTGCATCAAGATTTTTTTAATTCACCCCTTGGTCGTAAGCAATGAGTGAGCCAAGTAAGTTGTCAATCGAATAAGTGTTCAAATCCTTAGATTCAGTTATAGAAGTAATTTTAGCATCAAAAGAGGAAGGTAAGCAGTATAAAATCTTTTTTACTTTTTCAAAGTTCGAAAGTTCTCTTCCTAAGGCATGCAAAGAAGTAACAATCTGAGTAATTCTCGTATATATTTTAGAAATTGATTCATGAGGTTTCATACAAAAAAGTTTGTAGTCATGTAAGAGAATTTTCAAACGGGATTGTTTAACTTCAGTAGTGCCTTAATAAGTGATACACAATTTATCCCAAATTTCTTTATCAGTTTTGCAAGTGGAAACACACATGTAGTCTTCTGATTTTAAAGCATAGAAAAAGCAATTAAGACATTTTGCATTCAATTGAGCCAAATCCCTATCATCTAAAGTCCATTCAGTAAAAGAAAGTGGAACAGTAATGTCGTTAAGTTTACTAGTTGGAGGTGTGTAACCATCCACAAGAAGCATCCACATGCGATAAGCAGTAGATTGTAAAAATATAGACATGCAAGTTTTCCAAAAATTAAATGGGATATTATCAAACAGAGGTGGTTGGGTAATAGAGTACCCTTCCAGTGTATTACGATTCCCAAAGTTAGCCATGAATCAAAATTCAAAAAGTTTTCAAACTTAGTTTTTATGAATCCTGCTCTGATACCACTTGAAAGTTTGTTAGGGATGTTAAGCCCTATAGAACTAGCCCAAGGCTAACCAAGAGGGGGGGTGAATTTGGTATTTAAAAATTTCTTTAAGAAAAGCACGAATACAAACCAAATCACCACAAAAAAATAAGTGTGGAAGAAAATAAATGTGAAAGCAGTAAAAAACAAGAACACAAGGGTTTATAGTGGTTCGATCAACTCGACCTACATCCACTCCCAGGAGGCGCCCTTCACGTATTGCACTACAATCGTGACTCTCCTTTAGCCCCCATAGCTAGGCGAAGAAGCCTTTACAAATGTCTCTTTTTGCCACACCCAGCAAGGCAGAGAACCTTCCTCCTTTTGCTTCCTCCTGAAGCAGGCAGAGAACCACGATCACTTGCTAAAACTTACCTCTCCCAACCCTTCCAAGGATAATAGACTCTAGGGAAGAAGAAGTGGAACAATGCTTGGAGCAACCCTTGCGAATCCCCTCACAAGCTCCCCCTCACAAGATCCTCTCTCTCTCTCTCTCTCTCTCTCTCTCTCTCTCTCCCTCTCTCTCTCTCTCTCTTTAGGATTTCTTAGGTTAAGAAAGCAGCCAATGATGTTCAAAAATGTTGAACAAGACCTCTTAAATAGAAGAGCTTCAAAGGAGCTCATTAATTGCAAGTTATCGACTATATCGTCCAAGACGATATGGAAATTGTCTTGGACGATCAGTACAAATCCCATGAGATCAGCCAGAGCATCGCCCTGAATGCAAACTAGACAATTGAAAATTGGCTTGATTGTCCAGGACGATCTCACGATCGTCCTGGCCAATTAGTTTAAATCAGAGGAAAATCATCCATAGCATCGCTCTGAATTCAAGTTGTCCGATCCAGATCGTCCAGCGCATTGCCCTGAATTTGTGCTGGCCGATATTTATCATCCATGAGCAACTAATAATTTTAGAATAGATCATCCTGGTAGATCTTGTGATCGTCCAGGACAATATGATCGTATTAATCATCCTTAATTACCTCCTTGATTGTCTGATCAATTAAGGCATAATTATGAATATCGTCCAAGCCAATCCAAGATCGTCTTGGCCAATTACCAAAAGTACATAATACCTTAATTATTTATGGCGGAAATTTCTTTCTATTTTGAGCCTATCGTCCTAGCCGATACAAGTATCGTCCAGGCCGATTTGCTAATGACGGCTGCCTTAATTAAGAACCCCTGATTAGATTTTCTATTTTAAGCCAGATCGTCTAGGATGATGTAAATTTTGTCCGGGTTGATATGAGAAAAAACAGGAATTCTAAGTCTCTCAAGTGTGTGTGTGTAGGGTTACTTTGCATCAGTCACACCAAAGATTACAATTGACTCAAGAAGAGAAAAAATAAAATTACAGACTGACTCAACCCTAATCTACCCAGTCTTGAGCTGGCTCCTTTTTTCCGTCCGATCTTTGATTCCTAAAAAGTTATTAATAAAAGACAGTACAAGACATGTAAGAGTATTTGCCAATCATCAAAACATAGTTCATATACCTGAATTTACAACACAATCATTTAAACAATGGCATAGTATTTTACTTCCTTTCTAAGTTCATGCCTAGTTATAACATCTTTAAGTGGGTCTCCTAAGATCAGTTCTTTAGTTTGACTCGAAGAATATCTTCATTCCCTAGGCAAATTGTTTTGAGGTTCTACCATTTTCATTGGATTTATAGTTTCTACTCTTTGGGTAATCTCACCTACTTCATCTTCTTCCTCAATTCTGGACTTCTCAAAATTAGATTCATCAAACACTACACGCGTAGTCTCCTCCACTACCAATGTCCTCTTATTAAACACTCTATAGATTTCCCATACAGTTGAATAGCCTAAGACACTCCTAGATTTAGGGTTAAATTTTCCTAAGAGTGATTTTTTATTAATTAGAATAAAAACCTTACATCCAAAGACATGGAGGTGAGAAAGGTTGGGTGTCCTACCTCTAATGATCTCAAAGGGTATCTTATTCATTTTTTATATAACATTCATCCTATTCAACACACAACAATATATGTTAACCACTTCTACCCAAAAGTATTTTGGAAGTGAATACTCAACAAGCTTGGCTCTAGCGACTTTCACTAAGGTCTTATGTTCTTCCTTTAAACTACCCTATTTTGCTGAGGGGTCCTAGGAGGTGAGAAGTTGTGACTAATCCCTTGCTCCTCACAGCAAGTTTTAAATCTCTCATTTTCAAACTCTTCACCTATTTAATTAAAAATTGTTGTTTTGAAAAATAATAATTTTATTTAGGAATTATTAATTTCATGAATTTTGAAATTAAATGTATCATTATGAATGATATATTACCTTGGAAAGTGAACATATCATTCCCTAATGGGTTCACATTACAAAACTTTGAATTCATCATGATTATCATAGTCAAACTTAGGAAATAATTACATATGACCTCGGCGGATCAAAGTAATATTTGATCGAGTGTTTGATTATGTTAATATGGATAAAAGGATAATTAATTTCATAATCAAAATTATGATATTTGAACGATATATTATCCTAGAGAAAGAATATATTATTTTCTATCAATAATTTAAGAATGATAATTTTGATTGTTGTATTTGATTTTCCTAAAGATAATTAATTAAAGTTTTAAAATTTTGATATGAGCTTCTAAATTGCTTATTAACACAAGCCCTCGTAGTTAATTACATCATAGAGAAACTGAAGTTTCCTATGAATACTCTTGATTAAAAGAGTGTTATGAATTTTATTTAATGATTCAAAGCTCGATGTTAAAGGAGATAAGGGTTGGAATTTCAACAGGGATTGGATCAAGGTTGAAGACTTATTTCTAGAGTCAAATGAAGAAGGGTAAGAGGTGCTTTAGGATTTTGAATCACTTCTGAAACACCCCAACCTATCTTAAGTGTTGTACTTGAATTTGATTCAAAAAAATTTAAATTTGAAAGATCAATTTTATTAGAAAATTGGGATTCAATTCTCAGAGGTTGAGGTCTTTTAGGTTGAGTCAGCCTCAAAACCTAAATCAAAATTGGGTACTAAAAATCACTAACCTGAACCTAGCTAATGTAATGTAGATCTGAACTTTTCCTGGCCTGGATTGGAGAGTCAGCTAAACCCCTACCTACTTTAAAACCATGTGTTTGCTCATTAATGAAAGAGTGGTTAAGGATATTAATTAGAATGAGTTTAATGAAAGTGGGTCGACATTTACAGCAGATCCTAATTGGCCCCTTTGACTTATGTAGGGCATTAATGCTTAAAGTAAATTGTAATTAACAATTTAGATAGTTTAAAATTGATTACTAATACGATGCATGCTAGTTGACTCGATCAAATGCTTAAATCAAATTGAAGTAGTTCAAAAATTAGGCTTAAAATAAATTTTTCCCTAGAGATTGCATTACATCCCTTTGACAGGGTCACACCCTAATAAGTTAGGTGGTCTACCACAAATTAGAAGCGGGGAGGTGCCTAACAAAGTTGACAAAAGTACAATTTCATGGATAAAAAAAACCCTCGACGAGTCCGAGCTTACTCCTTGAGACCATTAGATTTTCTATATGAGCTAAAATTTTTAATTGGTTTAAGTAAAATAATTTTTTAACATACCCTCACATGCCTCCGATTGAGATCCAGGCTAAAGCAAAATCGACATGCAAGAATTTCCAAAAAACAACTAAAAATAGGTAGATCCTAATCGCAATCAACACATCAATCAATAAATAAATAAATCAAATTAAACTAATATCAAATTTAAAGTCCATGTGTTAAGTGTCACTTAAGGTTATAAACCAGGGTCTACAAAAAAATATAAGTGCTTGGGCATCACTCACAACTAACCGGATTCTACTCCTAATACATAAGTGACTCTGAGAATTAGGATTCTTCTCAATATCCACTTCTTTATCCTTTTATAGGGCTCCTTAAGTCATTAGGTCAGGATATCTAAATGAAAAGAAACTCCCCTTGAGAGGGGTGTAATCTTTTCTCTTTGGATACTTTAAGATCATCCTAATTTGGATCTCTAAATAGAAAGGTGCTGACCCCTAAGAGATGTCCCTTCCTCTTTGAATTTGAAATTGTATGATATTGAAAGTTTATTAGGGATGTTATGCCCTATGAACAGGCCGATGACTAATTAAGAGAGAGAGATGAATCGATATTTAAAACAAAACTCAAACTTAAAATCAAAACCAAGATTCACCACAATGAAAACACAATGCGGAAAAATAAATGTTGAAATAATAAAGGAAATAACACACATGATTTATAGTGGTTCGGTCAAACCTTGACCTACGTCCACTCCTTAGATGCACCATCCAAGTATTGCACTAAACTAAGTGTCTCTCCTTTAGCCCCCATAGCTAGGCGGAGAAGCCCTTACAAAATCACTTTCACCTTCCCCAGTGCGGCAGAGTCGCCTGGTCCTTTGACACCAAGGAGATCTTCTTCTTTGGTGAACTTCCCTAAAGACAAGCCTTGAATCTAACAGTATTCAGAAGCTAGTTTGTCGGGGTAATCGTATGGAACTCGCTCCACACTCCCTTGAGTCCCCCCTCATAGGAACTTCTCCCTCTCAAACTCCACCCTTTCCTCACTCTCTTTCAAACTCTCTCTTTAAGTTTCCCCCCCACAAGAACGAAGCTACAATGATTGCAAAGGACACTTACAGAAAGTGTCATGCAAAAGCTTAAATAGAAGATCTCAAAACGAGCTCATTAATGCAAGTTGCCGACATTATCATCCAGGATGATAGACATATCATCTTGGCCGATCAGTATAAATTAAGCTCAATCACCCCAAGACGATTTGGGACGATCAAAAGAAAATTGGTTACATCAACCAACTGATAAGATATCATCCTGGCCGATTAGTTTAAAATTGATTTCAATTGTCCTGATCATCACCCGGAATAGATGATGGCTGACGTAAATCATCCAGGACATCGTCCTGGCCGATCCTGCTATCATCCCGGACGATGTGATCGAATCAATCAGCCTTTAATGCTTTCCAAAGATACCAGATTAATTTAGGCATAATTAAGTTAGATCAGCCTGGATGTGTGTATATTATTCTGGCCAATTTCTTAAAATAAAGAATACCTAAACTGATCATGGAGGCTGATTCTTTCTTAATTGAGCTTACCGTCTTGGCCAATACAAGTATCATCCAGGCCGATCTGCTTAATGACGGCTGCTTTAATTAGAAGGATGCCCTAATAAGGGTTTCTATTTTTGAACCGATCATCCAGGCCGATATAAATATCGTCCCGAATGATGTTACTAAAAATAAAAAACTCTTAGGAATAGTCAGAAAATCTTCCAAGTTATAAAGCATCAGGAGCCACACCCAATACAATAGACTCATGAATGGAAAAAGGGTACAAACTGACTCAGACCTAGTCTGCCCAATCTTAAGCTGATTCCAAATTACAGTCTGATTGTGTGGACCTAAAATTTCAGTAGCTAAGGCAGTCATAGAGAAATAAGAGTATTTACAATAAGAGTGTTTGCTATCATCAAAATTATAATCCATGAAAATAGATCTGCAATAATCTCCCCCTTTTTTATGATGACAAACATTATGATTTGAATTTGTAAAAGAGAAAAATATTATCTCCTAGTCTCCCCCTCACTAGAATAAAACTTTTAAAAATAGGGGAGATAAAAAATTTTTTTGTTGTTTTTAATTTTTTGAAAGAAAAAAAAATCAAGAAAAAGGACACAAAATCAACAGTACATTCTCCCCCTTTGATATTATCAAAAAGAGGACGACACAAACAATCAGAACAATAAACACCAAAAATGATCCCTGATCTAGTGAACAAAATAAATATTCTTAAAATGAGAAAGTTACCTCTTGATTTTATTAAAAAACTTAGTAAGGAATGAATTGACAATGCCTAATCTAGAAAAAGTAATAAATTAATAAATTATTAATTCAAGCTCAAATTCTTTATAAGGCTCAAAAGCTTTTTAATCCAATATCTAAATTAAGGAATAAATTAGAAAAAAGAAACACTAATTTTACCAAAACTCTTTTCATAAAATATATCTAATAGAAGATCAATGCACGAATTGCTGAGTTAGGAACCATGATTTTCAAGCACAAGTTTCGAACATATCAAGGAATTGCTTAGGCTTTTAGTAGTATAAGAAAAAATAAGCATTTATATATATATATATATATATATATATATATATATATATATATATATATATATATATATATATATATATATATATATATATTTTTTTTTTTTTTTCTGGGCTCATTTTATGCCCTTTATTACTTGAATGGCTCTTTGAGCATCTTTTAATTTTTAATAGACTTTGTATATTTTTTCAATTTGGCATCACTTCGTATCTTATGGTTTGGCATCATTGGCCACTTTTTTTTATTTTCAATCAAAAATATGCTTTCTTTCTTATATTTTCAAAAATAAAGTAAACCCATATTATTCACAGAATGAACTACTTGATTCAGAAAATTTTGAGTTGGATTCAACAATCTTGCAAAAGATTCCTATTTGATAAAAAAAATGAAGGGAGATGATAAAGATCAGTTTCAAAATCTAATTTAGAATATGAAAAATATTTTGAATCAAAAGTAAAATAACCTCTTTAAGAAGAGAGAAAGAGAAACAAAATCATGAGTTTCCTTCCTCTGACTATTTTTAGAGAAATTAACCACAACTTTCATAGGAATTCAAGAAACATATAGGAGGTAGATTTTTCATTTCTAGAAAAGTGATCGTGTGTGTTGATCAGAGAGAAACCAACTAAGGAAAGAAAGAAAAGATAAATAAAAAATAGAAAATAACAAAAACAAAATAATAAAACAAAACATGCAAAACTTAAAAAATACAAACAAAGGATTAAGCACCATCTTGCTCCTGGTCCAATGCTTTAGAAACCAAGTATGCCCAATAAATTTTTGCTTTTTATTATTTGACTAATTTATAATTTGCTTTGTTTTACCCTTTTATTTTGTAGGAACAGTACTCAAATTAGTGCACTAATTTTTCATATGTCTAAGCTTCCTACATCCAAAGCAAATAACATCAGAAGAAATCTTGACATTCTTACAATTTTTACCTTTATTCCATTTTTGTTGATTTTTATGCTTGTGCTTTAGTGGGCTTGATAACTCATCACTTTCATCATTCATTAAGTCACTTTTCTCCATGTCTTCAGCTTTTAGTACTATCGTTTCACCTGCATCCAAAAGTCTTTGACCCAAACTTTGCTCGTAGGAAATGAGTGAGCTAGTCAAATTATCAATAGAATACTCATTAAAATTCTTTGATTCACAAATAGCAACAACTTTAGCATCAAACTTATCTACTAGACAACGAAGAATTTAATTAACTTTTTCAAATTTTGAAAATTCTTTACCTAAAGCATGCATTGATGTAACAATTTGAATAAACCTAGTATACATGTCTAAGATCGTTTCATAAGGTTTCATGGAAAACATTTCATAATCATGCATTAACATATTCAAGCTGGATTGCTTGATTTCACTAGTGCCTTCGTATATGGTGTGTATTTTATCCCAGATTTCCTTACCAGTAGTGCATGTGGATACTAACATAAAATCTTCATAATTTAAAGCACAGAAAAAGAAATTTAAAGATGTTTCATTCAATTGAGCATTGATTTGTTTTTTCCTATTCCATTGATTAAAAGGAATATTAGGTTTAACTCCATCAAAACCTTGTAATGGTAATGAATAACCAGTTAAAATCATATGCCACATACGAAAACTAATCGATTGCAAGAAAGTAGACATGCAAAATTTTCAAAAATCAAATGTAATATTTTCAAACAAAGGTGGTCTGGTGATTGAATAACCTTCCATAATATTATTTTTAGAAAAATTATCCATGGATCAAAAATTTAAAAGTTTTTAAAAACTTATTTTATGAATCCCACTCTGATACCACTTGAAAGCTCATTAGGGGTGTTAAGCCTTATGAACCAGCCCAAGGCTAATTAAGAGAGAGAGAGAGGTGAATTGGTATTTAAAATAAAACTCAAACTTAAAACCAAAACCAAGATTCATCACAACAAAAAACACAATGCGGAAAAATAAATGCAGAAGTAATAAAAGAAAGAACACACATGATTTATAGTGGTTTGGTCAAACCTTGACCTACGTCCACTATTGGAGGCACCCTCCAAGTATTGCACTAAACTAAGTGTCTCTCCTTTAGCCCCCACAGTTAGGCGAAGAAGCACTTACAAAATCACTTTCATCTTCCCCAATGCGACGGAGTCGTCGGATCCTTTGAAATCACGGAGATCTTCTTCTTTGGTGAACTTCCCTTATTGCAAGCCTTCAATATGACGGTATTCAAGTTTTAGCTTGTCGGGGCAACCGTATGGAACCCCCTCCACACTCTCTGGAGTCTCCCCTCACAGGATCTTCTCCCTCTCAAACTTCACCCTTTCCTCACTCCCTTTCAAGCTCTCTCCTCAAGTTTCCCCCACAAGAATGAAGCTATAATGGCTGCCAAGTATACTTACAAAAAGAGTCATGCAAAAGCTTAAATAGAAGATCTCAAAATGAGCTCATTAATACAAGTTGCCGAAGTTATCTTCTAGAATGATAGGCATATCATCCCGGCCGATCAGTATAAATTAAGCTCAATCAGCTTGGGACGGTTTGGGATGATAAAAAAAAAAATTGGTTACATCATCCTGCCGATAAGATATCAGCCTAGCCGATTCGTTTAAATCTGATTTCAATTGTCCTGATCATCGCCCGGAATAGATGTTGGCTGATGTAAATCATCTAGGACATCATCTTGATCGATCCTGCGATCATCCCAGATGATGTGATCGAATCAATCAGCCTTTAATGCTTTCCAAATATACCAGATAAATTTAGGCATAATTGAGTTAGATCATCCTGGATGATGTGTATATCATTCTGGCCGATTTCCTAAAATAAAGAATACCTAAACTGATCATGGTGGCTGATTCTTTCTTAATTGAGCTTATCGTCTTGGCCGATACAAGTATCGTCCAGGCCGATCCGCTTAATGACGGCTTCCTTGATGAGAATGATGCCCTAATTAGGGTTTCTATTTTTGAACTGATCATCAAGGTCGATATAAATATCGTCCCAGATGATGTTACCAAAAATAGAAAACTCTTAGGAATAGTTAGAAAATCTTCCAAGTTACAAAGCATCAATAGCCACACCAAATATAATGGACTCAAGAAAGGAAAAAGGGTACAAACTAACTCAGACCTAGTTTACCCAATCTTGAGTTGGTTCTAAGTTACAGTCTGATTGTGTGAACCTAAAATGTCAGTAGCTAAGGCAGTCATAGAGAAATAAGAGTGTTTGCTATCATCAAAATCATAATCCATGAAAACAGATCCGTAACAGATATCTCTTTTCAAATATCACTTTTAAAAGTTCATCTCAATGCTTAAATTAATTTAAAGTTAAAAAAATAAAATTTTAGACTCAAACTCAAGTTACAGAGTTATCTTAAGCAGTTCTAACCAAATTCAAAATCTCAAGCAGTTATATTTATCAAATATAAATTACTCAAATCACAACCATACTTGGCCATGCTCTTTTAATTTAAAGGGAGACTTTAGCATTCTAAAGCACATATATAAAGCCTATTAATTTTTTATTTATGCCCCTTTATTTTATAACCCTATATAAGCATGGTCTCCTACATAAGATTTAAAAAGTATAAAGCGTTCGTAACCTAATAGTAGATCTAACACATAATCTGAAAGTTCATCAAGGATGTTAAGCCCTAATGAACTAGTCCGGAGGCTAACCAACAGGGGAGGTGAATTATTATTTTAAAAATTTCTCCAAAAAGAAGCACAAATACAATTAAACCAAGATTCACCATAAGAGAAACAAAGTGTGGACATTAAATGTGGAAGCAATAATACGAAAGAACATACCAAATTTTGTAATGGTTTGATCAACTTGACTTTTGTCCACTCCCTGGAGGCACCCTCCGAGTATTGCACTAAATCTCTCTCCTTTTTTCCCCCACAGCAAGGAGGAGAAGCCCATACACAAACTCCTATTTACCAACCCCGATGAGGTAGAGAACCTAACTACTTTTGCTTCCTCCTGAAGTAGAAAGAGAACCCAACTCCTTTTACTTCCTCTAGAAGCAGGTAGATAACCTTGATCAGTTGTTAAAGTAGACCTCTCTTAAACCACCAAGGAACAAAGGATGACAATCAAAGAAGATGATTCGGTTCCTTGCTTGGAGCAACCTTTGTGAACGCCCTCATAAGCTCCCCCTCACAAGATCATCTCTCTCTCTCTCTCCCTTGCGAGCTCAACTCTTGGCTCTCTCAGGTGAGGACAGCAATGAAAGATATTCTCTTGAGAAAATAAGAAATCATTTAAACCAGGGTTCTAAATTAGCCCTAATAAGTAACTAATTGTCAAATATCATCAAGGACAATTGACCAATCACCTCGTACGATCAGTTCAAATTTAACTCAATCAGCCAAGACAATTTGGAAAAGTATGGATGATTAGAAGGTTACTTTGTATAAATCATCCAGGATGATAAGATATCATCCTCTATGATTAGTTCAAGACATCGAATATCATCCAGACCATCACTTTGGATGGATGTCTAGACTGAAAGTTTGTTAGGAATGTTAAGCCCTTATGAACTGGCCAAAGGCTAACAAAGAGAGAGGTGAATTGGATAACGATAAAACCAAAGATAAAACTCAAACCAAAATCACCACATAAATCAAAGTGCGGAAGAAAATAATGCGGAAGCAATCATAAGAAAGAACACACCAGATTAATAGTTGTTCTGTCAAACCTTGACCTACGTCCACTACTTGGAGGCACCCTCCAAGTATTGCACTAAACTAAGTGTCTCTCCTTTAGCCCCTACAGCTAGGCGGAGAAGCCCTTACAAAATCACTTCCACCTTCCCTAGTGCGGTGGAGTCGCCAAGTCCTTTGACACCAAAGAGATCTTCTTCTTTGGTGAACTTCCCTCAAGATAAGCCTTGAATCCGACGGTATTTAGGTGCGAGCTTGCCTGAGCCACTGTATGGAACCCCCTCCACACTCCCTTAAGTCCCCACTCAGATGATCTTCTCCCTCTCTCAAACTCCACCCTTTCCTCACTCGCTTTCAAGTTCTCTCTTCAAGTTTCCCCCAAAAGAATGAAGCTATAATGGCTGCCAAAGACACTTACAAAGTACCTTGCTAAAACTTAAATAAAAGATCTCAAAATGAGCTCATTAATGCAAGTTGCTGACTTTATCATCCAGGACGATAGACATATCATCCTGGCCGATCAGTACAAATTATGCTCTTCAGCCCGGGACAATTTGGGATGATCAGAACAAAATTGGTTATATCATCCTGGACGATATAACGATCGTCCCGGACGATTAGTTTAAAACTATTTTTAATTAACCTGATCATCACCCAGAATAGATGCTGGCCGATGTCAATCATCCAGGCCATCGTCCTAGCCGATCCTACGATCATCTCGGACGATATAATCATATCAATTAGCCATTAATGCTTTCCAAATATACCAGATCAATTTAGGCATAATTGAGTTAGATCATCCTGGACGATGTGTATATCGTCTTGGTCGATTGCCTAAAATAAAGAGTACCTAATCTGATCATGGCAGTTGATTATTTCTGAATTGAGCCTATCATCCTGGCCGATACAAGTAACGTCCAGGCCGATCAGCTTATGATGGCTACTTTAATGAGGATGCCCTAACTAAGGTTTCTGCTTTTGGACAGATCATCCAGGCCGATATGCATATCGTCTCGGACAATGTTACCAAAAATAGAAATCTTTAGGGAACAATAGAAAATCTTCCAAGTTACAAATCATCTGGTGCTACACAAAATACAATAGACTCAAAAAAGGAAAAAAGATACAAATTGACTCAGACCTAGTCTACCCAATCTTGAGCTGATTCCAAATTGCAATCTGATCGTGTGAACCTGAAATGTTAGTAGAAAGCAGTCGAAAGAAATAAGAGTGTTTCCTATCATCAAAATCATAAACCATGAAAACAGATCCACAACAATCTCTTCCTTTTTGATGGTGGCAAACACTACAATTTGAATTTTTAAAAGGGTTATTTTGTCCTAATCCCCCCCTCACTAGAATAACACTTTAAAAAATAGGGGAGAGAAAAAAATAAATATTTTTGTTGTTTTAAATTTTTTGAAAGTAATAAAAAGGATATAATACAATTTCAACAATACGCTCTCCACCTTTGACATTATCAAAAAGAGAGAAGGCATAATCAAAAAAATAAAATGAATAAAAGATAAAAAATGTTCCCTGATCTAGTGAAAAAATAAATATTCTTAAAATGAGAAAGTTACCTCTTGGTTTTAATAAAAAACTTAGTAGAATTGGATTGACAATACATAGCCTAGAAAAGGTTAGAAATTCAGAATTTGATGATTCAAACTCAAGTTATTAAAAAAGGTTAAAAAACTTTTTAATTCAATATCTAAATCAGGGAATAAATTAGAGAAAGAAACAGTCATTTTTCAAAAACTCCTTCCATAAAATATATCTAATAGAAGATCAATGCACGAATTATTGAATCATGAATCCAAAATTTCAAACTTAAGTATCGAAAGTATCAAGGGTTTTCTTAAGCTTTAAGAAGTACAAGAATGGTAAGCATTAAACTTTGTGGGCTTATTTTATGCCTCTTGACAATTGGTTGTTCCACTGCGCATCTTTTGATACACTTTGTGTATTCTATTTTTTTAATTTTGGCATCTTTGAGTATCTTTTATTCTTGGCATCATTGACCAATTTTTTTAGTATGCTACCTTTTTGAAATCTTAAAAATCAAAAGTAAACTCATACTATTGACAAAAATGAACATTCTTGATTAAGACAATTATGAGGTAGATTCAACACCTTGCAAAAGATTACTATGCAAAAAATAAAATGTAGGGAGATAAAAAAATTTGTTTCAATAACCAATTTAAAATATGACAAAGATTTTAAATCAAAAGTTAGAATAACCTCTCTTAGGAAAAAGAGATTGAGAGTC
Organism: Dendrobium nobile; assembly: GCA_022539455.1. Taxonomy (NCBI): domain Eukaryota; kingdom Viridiplantae; phylum Streptophyta; class Magnoliopsida; order Asparagales; family Orchidaceae; genus Dendrobium; species Dendrobium nobile. The sequence goes on along the minus strand of CM039730.1, from coordinate 8,176,804 downwards.
AAAAATATGAGTTTCCTTCCTTTGAATGTTTTTAGAGATGTCAATCACAACTTACCAAATATTTTAAGAAAAAGCAGGAAGTAGATTTTTCGTTTTTAGAAAAATTAATGTGTGTGCTGATCTGAGAAAAAATTTAACGAAATAAAAATTTCAAAGAATAAACAAAATAAAAACACAAATTAAAAAATAAAAACATAAAATAACTAAAAATATAACACAACACAAAAACACGAATAAGGCTGTTAACCATTATCTTTCTCCTAGTCCGTTGCTTCAGAAACCAGGTCTGCCTAGGAGATTTTTTGATTTTCATTATTACCCCAGTTTAAAATTTGCTTCACTTTACCCTTTTCTTTTGTAGGAAGAATTTTTAAATTAGGGCACTAATTTTTCATATGTCCAAGCTTCCTACATCGAAAGTAAATAACATCAGAAGAAATATTAACATCGTTACCATTTTTACATTTCTTCCATTTTTGTTGATGCTTATGCTTTGGTGGGCTTTTAATTTGCTTGTCAAGTCATTGCTTTCGTCACCAACTAAGCTATCTTTTTCGGTATCTTCAGCTTTTAGAATAATTATTTCACCTGTATACAAAAGTCTTTGACCCAAACTTTGCTCGTAGGTAATGAGTGAGCCAATCAAATTATCAATAGAATATTCATTCAAATCTTTTGATTCACAAATAGCAACTACTTTAGCATTGAACTTATCTTGTAGACAACGAAGAATTTTGTTAACTTTTTAAAAATTTAAAAATTCTTTTCCTAAGGCATGCAATGATGTTATAATTTAAATGAACCTTGTATACATGTTTAAGATCGTCTCATAAGGTTTCATAGAAAATAGTTCAAAATCATGCATTAACATATTCAACTTGGACTGCTTGATTTCACTAGTACATTCATATATGGTGTGTAGTTTATCCCAAACTTTCTTACCAGTAGTGCACGTGGATACTGACATAAAATCTTCATAATTTAAAGCACAAAAAAAATAGTTTAATGATTTTGTATTCAATTGAGCATCGATTCGTTCATCTTTATTCCATTGACTAAAAGGAATGTCAGTTATAATTCCATCTACAATACGTGATGGAAATGAATAACCAGTTAAAATCATATGCCACATACAAAAATCAATCGATTGCAAGAAAGTAGTAAGGCAAATTTTCGAAAAATCAAATGTAATATTTTCAAACAAAGGTGGTCTGGTGATTGAATAACCTTCCACAATATTATGATTTGAAAAATTAGCCATGAATCAAAATTAAAAAAGTTTTCAAACTTAGTTTTTACGAATTCCGCTTTGATACCACTTGAAAGTTCATTAGGTATGTTAGGCCCTGTGAACTAGTCCTTCAGGCTAATTAAAATGAGAGGTGAATTGGTAAAGAAGAATCTTTAAACAAAGCACAAGCTAAAACCAATATCACCACATAGAAAACAAATGCGAAATTAAAATGCGGAAGTAATAAAGAGAAAGAACACACCGGATTTATAGTGGTTCGGTCAAACCTTGACCTACATCCACTCCTTGGAGGCACCCTCCAAGTATTGCACTAAACTAAGTGTCTCTACTTTAGCCTCCATAGCTAGGTGAAGAGGCCCTTACAAAATCACTTCCACCTTCCCTGGTGCGACGGAGTTGCCGGGTCCTTTGACACCAAAGAGATCTTCTTCTTTGTTGAACTTCCCTCGAGATAATCCTTGAATCCGACGGTATTCAGGAGCAACCGTGTGGAACCCCCTCTACACTCCCTTGAGTCCCCACTCACAGGATCTTCTCCCTCTCTCAAACTCCACCCTTTCCTCACTCCCTTTCAAGCTTTCTCTTCAAGTTTCTCCCAAAAGAACGAAGCTACAATAGCTGCAAAAGACACTTACAAAGTGCCTTGCTAAAACTTAAATAGAAGATCTCAAAATGAGCTCATTAATACAAGTTGCTGACTTTATCGTCAAGGACGATAGACATATCGTCCTGGCCGATCAATACAAATTAAGCTCATCAGCCCAGGACGATTTGGGACGATTAGAAGAAAATTGGTTACATCGTCCTAGACGATATCAGGATCGTCCCGGAAGATTACTTTAAAACTAATTTCAATCGTCCTGATCATCGCCCGGAATAGATGCTAGCCGATGTAAATCGTTTAGGCCATTGTCCCGGCCGATCCTATGATCGTTCCGGATGATGTAATCGTATCAATAAGCCATTAATGGTTTTCAAATATACTAGATCAATTTAGGCATAATTAAGTTAGATCGTCCTGGACGATGTGTATATCGTCATGGCCGATTGCCTAAAATAAAGAGTACCTAATTGATCATGGCGGCTGATTCTTTCTGAATTGTGTCTATCGTCTTGGCCGATACAAGTATCGTCCAAGCCGATCAGCTTATGATGGCTACTTTAATGAGGATGCCCTAACAAGGGTTTCTGCTTTTGGACAGATCGTCCAGGCCGATATGCATATCATCCCGGACGATGTTACCAAAAATAGAAATCTTTAGAAAATAGTAAAAAATCTTCTAAGTTACAAATCATCAGGTGCCACACCAAATACAATAGATTCAAGAAAGAAAAAATGATACAAACTGACTCAGACCTAGTCTACCATATCTTGAGCTGATTCCAAATTACAATCCGATCGTGTGAACCTAAAATATTAGTAAAAATCAGTCGTAGAGAAATAAGAGTGTTTGCTATCATCAAAATTATAAACCATGAAAACAGATCCGTAACATAGATGATGAAAAAATAAATAGATCATCCGGGCTGATTTGTACAAAATGACAAATATCATCCAGAACATTGCTCTGAATGGATGTCTAGATGATGGAATATCTCTTGATCATCTCGGACAATTAGTTCAATTCAGTACATATTGTCCCGAGCATCACTCTGAATGGAACCATGCCAATTTTTATTCATCTAGGAAGAACTAAGGTTTGTTAACTGATCGTCCCATATAATCCTGCGATCATCTAAGATGATATGATCAAGCAATCAAATCTTAATTACTTTTTTTAATTACTAGATTAATTTAGGTATAATTATACTGCATTGTCTAGGACGATGTCCAAAATAAAAGTTGCCTAAATAGATATGGTGGTTGATTCTTTCTTATTGGAGCTTGTCATCCTGAATGAAGTAAATATCATCCAGGATGATTCTCTTAATATGACTACCTTAACCAGGATGCCCTAATTAGGATTTATATTTTTAGTTGATCGTCTAGAACAATTTTTGGATCATTCTAGACAATGTGAACAAAATAGAAAACTCTAACTAATAGATAAAGTTTTGCCCCAAGTGTGTGTATGCAAGGTTAATTAGCATCTGGATCCACAACTTTTATAATTGACTCAAGAAAGTGTGAAAGACACTTGACGCATGTTACAAACTTACTCAGCCCTAATCTACCCATTCTTGAGCTGGATTGATTTGCAATTCGATCTTGCGGACCTAAAATGTTAGTAGGCAAGGCAGTTATAGAAAATAGAAATATTTGCTATCATCAAAATTCTATTTCCTAAAACCAGATTTGCAATAATCTCATCCTTTTTTATGATGAAAAATAATCAAAACAAAATAAAACACGAACAAGTGAAATAGTATGATGAAACAAACTCAAACAAACACTACTCCCCCTTTTAACATCATAAAAAGGAGGAGGAAAAACTAGAAAATTAAAGGAAGATGAAAAAGAAGAATAAAAGCAAGGTTTTTTTTATCAAGGCATGAAATGATAAGTTCTCCATATGATTGAATTTAAAAAATTTGTAAAAACAATGAGTTAACATCATCGAAATCAAAAAAATGGTAGAATAACCAATCCTGTTAGCCCAAGCTCGGACTTCTCTCAGGGTAAATCATCTTTTAAAAACAAAAGACCTAACTCTAAAAATCCAATTGGATAAGAAAAAGAGATCTGTCCGCAACTTGGTTCCAAAAAAATATCTCATAGAATAATATTCCAATGTAATTTGTCACAATCACAAACCTCAAAATCAAGTCTTTGAAAATATCAAGTGACACATGATTTCTTCTAAGATTTAGAAGTTTGAAAGAGAAGATAGCTTGCTTTTGTGGCTCATTCGATGCCTCTTGTCAATTGATTGACGCGCTTTATACATCTTTTGATTTTTGATACACTTTGTGTATCTTTCAATTCTTTTTTAACAATCAATAAGCATCTTTTCATTTTTCTTTTCTTTTTGTGGCACATTTTATGCCCCTGACATTTTTGCAAGCAATATCCCTCTAGAAACTCTTAAATACTCTCAGTTGTAAGTTTATCTTTCAGATATTAGAGAAGAAAAGCTCACTATCTAATATAGGGAAGAATAAACAATTATAAATGCAACGATAAGATTTTAAAGAATTTGAAAGTAATATAAAGACTTTGAACATTAAAAATATAAGATAGATTACTATAACAAGATAGAAAGATCTCAATTGCAATGTCCAGTTGTTAATTTGAGATAGACTTTTATTTAGAAATGAATATTACACCACTAAAAGAGGTTAGAGGGAGGGAAATAATCAACGGTGTTTCTGCCTTTAACTGATTTAAAATTATTAAACATTGGCTACAAAGTTTTCAAAAACAAAAATCAAGGCATGAAAATATCACTTTAGTAGAGATCACAAAGATAAGAAGAAAAACTAAAATAAAAAAAATAAAGACGAAAAACAAAAGAAGGTAAAAAGTGAAACAAATAAATCTGAAATAAGCAAAAGAAAAAAAAACAAGAAACAAAACATAAATTCCAAAATTGAATAAACATAAAGTTCATGCATTTATGTTAATCACACCCAATCTGGTTCTTCAGATGATAAAAGTGACCAAATCTAATGGTTTAGTAAAGATGTCAACCAGTTAATTCTCAATTATCATATGGTATAATTCAATGTCTCCTTTGGTCACATGGTCTCTAATAAAGTGATACATTATGTCAATGTGTTTGTGTTGCAAATCTTTTTTTATGACTTATGTTTTGATGATTGACAAATACTTTTAACTCACTTGGACTACCCGTTACTTCTAACTTTTCAGGAATTAAAGATCGGACGAACAAACGAAGCCAGATCAAGATTGCGTTGGTTAGGGTTGAGTCAGTCTGTAATTTGCTTTTTCTCTTCTTGAGTCTATTTTTAATGTTCAAAGATACTGATGTTAAGTAACCCTGCACACACACACACACACACTTGAGAGACTTAGAATTTCTATTTTTACTCATATCGGCTAGGACGATATTTTTATCAGCCTGGACGATTTAGTTTAAAACAGAGATTCTATTCGGAATTCTTAATTAAGGCAGCCGTCATTAACAGTTCGTCATGGATGATACATGTATCAACCAGGACGATAAGCTCAAAACAGAAAGAAGTAGCCGCCATAAAAAATTAAGGTATTTTGTAATTTTTGGTAATCGGCCAGGACGATCTTAGATCGGCTTGGACGATATTCACAATTATGCCTTAATTAATCAAAAAAATCAAGGAAGTAATTAAGGATGATTGATATGATCATATCGTCATGGATGATCGCAGGATCGGCCAGGATGATCTATTCAAAAAACCTTAGTTACTTTTGGACGATAAATATCGGCCAGCTTGAATTCAGGGCGATGCTCTGGACAATTTTCCTCTGATTTGAACTGATCGGCCGGGACGATCGTGAGATCGGCCTGGATGATCAAGCCAATTTTAAATCATCCAGTTTGCATTCAGGGTGATGCTCTGACTGATCTTCTGAGATTTGTACTGATCTGCTAGGACGATGTACATATCGGCCTGGACGATATTGTCGGCAACTTGCAATTAATGAGCTCCTTTGAAGCTCTTCTATTTAAGAGCTCATTGTTCAACGTTTTGAATAATATTTTGCTGCTGCCTTGACCTGATAAGACCTTGAGGAGAGAAAGAGAGAGAGGGAGAGAGAGAGGATCTTGTGAGGGGGAGCTTGTGAGGGGATTCACAAGGGTTGCTTCAAGGATCGCTCTACTTCTTCTTCATCCAGAGTTTCTCGTCCGTGAAAGGGTTGGTAGAGGTAAGGATTTAGCATCTGATTATGGTTCTCTGCAAGCTTCAGGAGGAAGCAAAAGAAGATAGGTTCTCTGCCTTGCTGGGGTGGCAAAAAGAGATTCTTTGTAAAGGCTTCTCCGCTTAGCTGTGGGGGCTAAAGGAGAGTCACAATTGTAGTGAAATACTCGGAGGGCGCCTCTAGGGAGTGGACGTAGGTCAAGTTAACCGAACCACTATAAATCTTTGTGTTCTTGTTTCTTGCTTCCACACTTTCATTCCGCACTTTTTTTTGTGGTGTGATTTTGGTTTATATGTTTTTAGTTCTTTGTGAAAATAAATTTTTTTAAAATACCAATTCACCCCCCCCCTCCCTCTTGGTTATCCTGGGCCAGTTTTGTAGGGCTTGACATTCCTTACGAACTTTCAGTTTGGTACTTAAATGTTGGATAGGATTTTTAGAGATGCAGATGGCACTAGTGTTGTCATAAAGGATTGAAATTGTGCCTATAAGTAATCCTAAATCCAGAATTTATTTCTTCAACCAAAGTACTTGGGCCACACAACTCCGTAAGGCAATGTACTCATCTTTAGCATGGAAAGTGCAACAAAGTTTTGTTATCTACTAAAACACGAGACTAAAGACTATCCTATGAATTGGTAAGTCCTAGAAATGCTCTTTCTATCCATCCTACCTCTTGTAAAATTAGAATATCTAATAATATCGAAAGAAGTGTTGCCTATGATACCAAATTCCTAAGTTTTGGGTACCCAAATAGTATCTAAAAATTCTCTTAAATGCAATCAAGTGGGATTCTTTAGGATTAGCTTGAAATCTAACATAGAGATAAACACTAAATAACATATCAGGCCGGCTAATAGTTAGGTAAAGTAAAGATCCAATCATTCCTCAGTATTTCTTTTGATCAACATATTTTCCATTTAAGTCCGTATCCAACTAACCACTGGAAGTAATGGGAGTATTCATTAGCTTTGTTTTATCCATTTCATATTTCTTTAAGATGTCTTTTATGTACTTTAATTGATTTAGACAAATTTCATCATCCTATTTTCTTATGCTAAACCCCAAAAAATAGGACAACTCTCCCATCATGCTCATCTTAAACTCCTTATCTTTTTAGAAAACTCATCGCATAGCCTTTTATTAGAAGATCCAAAAAGTATATCATCAATATATATCTGAATAATGAGTAACTCATCTTCAAACTCTTCTCCATGGTCACTATGGATGATCAAGATCTCACAACCTAACTTTTTCTGAATCCAAGTGGATAAGAATCTAAACTCATCAAAAGACTCACTCTTATAAGACAAAAAATTAATCCAAGTGAACCTCGAGTAGTCATCGACAATCATAAAACCATTGACTTTTTCCCCTAAGCTACAGTGCTAATGAGTCAAAATAAATCCATGTAAAGGACTTTCAAAGGTCTAGAGGTGCTAATGGCCTTAATGGAATGGAAAGAAGATTGAACTTGCTTTTCTAATTGGCAGGCATCATATAGGTGGACATTGGTGAACTTAAGCTTGGGGACACCTCTAACTAGGTCCTTTTGGCATGACATATAGGTGGTCAATCATCTAAAAGATTTCATATTGGCATGACATAACCTCAAATGCCACAACCAAGAATCATCAGTAATAATTTTTAAATAAAATGAAGCAGCTCATTTAATATTATTTAAATCAAACATGTAAACATTATTGATCCGCTTTCCCTTCAAAATAGTATTGTTATTCAAGCTTATAATGCATGTATTTGCTAAAAAATTTATGATGAAGCCCTTAACATATAGCTTATTGATGCTTAGCAATCTCTATTTCAATCCATCTACATGCAAAACATTTTCAATCAAAAGGTTCTTTGAGTTTTTTATTATACCTACGCCCACCACTTCTTGGTGGTGTTGTCTCCAAGAGTAACCTTGGTTCTAGCTCTAGCCTCCAGTGAAACAAATTGGTTAGCATCTCTAATAATGTGTTGTGAGCATCCGATATCAAGGTACTACATGCTCTCATGAGGCCTTTTGTGAGAGCAAGCCTCTTCTTGGTTGGACTGACCAAGATGATCATCGACCATCAAGCACATGTTTGTTGTCTCCTCCTCCACTTCAGTCTCAGATTAGTCAGAAGCAGAATTTGCCCATAATGTCTTTTGGAACCTCTTCTTGTTCTTCCTAAACTTGGGTTTCTCCTCACCCTTCTTAGCTTTGACATGTCCAGGCTTCTTACATTCAAAACAAACCATATCAGATGAACTTTTAAATTTTTTGCTATCCTTACCTTTTTTCTACTTCTGATTATGCTTGTGATTCTTTCTTAGAAAGCTTTTAAATTGCCTTGTGATGAAGGCAACGTCATCGCTTTCAGACCTAGAAGAATTTGTATCCATATCGTTAGCTTTCAGCACCATAGTTTTATCCTTCTTCTTCTCACCTGCATAAAGTTGTCTTTAGTTCACCCCTTACTCATAAGCAATGAGTAACCCAAGTAAGTTATCAATAAAATAAGTATTCAAATCCTTAGATTCAATAATTATAGTAATCTTAGCATCAAAAGAAGAAGGCAAGCATCTCAAAATCTTATTGACTCTTTCATAATTTAGTAGCTCTCTTCCTAAGGCATGCAATGATGTGACAATTTGAGTCAACCTAGTATACTTGTCAGAAATTGATTCGATGGGTTTCATACAAAAAATTTCATAGTCATGCAATAAGTTGTTCAACCGAGATTATTTAAATTCCTTTGTTCCTTCATAAGTGATACACAATCTATCCTAAATTTCTTTAACAGTAGCATATTTAAAAAAGAATATTACACCGCTAAAAGAGGTTAGAGGGAGGGAAATAATCAACGATGTTTCTGCCTTTAACTGATTTAAAATTATTAAACGTTGGCTACAAAGTTTTCAAAAACAAAAATCAAGGCATGAAAATATCACTTTAGTAGAGATCACAAAGATAAGAAGAAAAACTAAAATAATAAAAATAAACACGAAAAACAAAAGCAAGTAAAAAGTGAAACAAATAAATCTGAAATAAGCACAAGAAAAAAAAAACAAGAAACAAAACATAAATTTCAAAATTGAATAAACATAAAGTTCATGCATTTATGTTAATCACACCCAATCTGGTTCTTCAGATGATAAAAGTGACAAAATCCAATGGTTTAGTAAAGATGTCAACCAGTTAAGTCTCAATTATCATATGGTATAATTCAATGTCTCCTTTGGTCACATGGTCTCTAATAAAGTGATACATTATGTCAATGTGTTTGTGTTGCAAATCTTTTTTCAAGACTTATGTTTTGATGATTGACAAACACTTTTAACTCACTTGGACTGCCCGTTACTTCTAACTTTTTAGGAATCAAAGATCGGACGAACAAACGAAGCCAGATCAAGATTGTGTAGGTTAGGGTTGAGTTAGTCTGTAATTTGCTTTTTCTCTTCTTGAGTCTATTTTTAATGTTCAAAGATACTGATGTTAAGTAACCCTACACACACACACACACTTGAGAGACTTAGAATTTTTGTTTTTACTCATATCGGCTAGGGCGATATTTTTATCGGCCTAAACGATTTAGTTTAAAATAGAGATTCTATTCGGGATTCTTAATTAAGGCAGCCGTCATTAACAGATCATCATGGATGATACATGTATCGACCAGGACGATAAGCTCAAAACAGAAAGAAGTAGCCGCCATAAAAAATTAAGGTATTTTATAATTTTTGGTAATCGGCCAGGATGATCTTAGATCGGCTTGGACGATATTCATAATTATACCTTAATTAATCAGAAAAATCAAGGAAGTAATTAAGGATGATTGATACGATCATATCGTCATGGATGATCGCAGGATCGGCCAGGATGATCTATTAAAAAAACTTAGTTACTTTTGGACGATAAATATCGGCCAGCTTGAATTCAGGGCGATTCTCTGGATGATTTTCCTCTGATTTCAACAGATCGACCGGGACGATAGTTAGATCGGCCTGGATGACCAAACCAATTTTAAATCGTCTAGTTTGCATTCAGGGCGATGCTCTGGCCGATCTTCTAAGATTTGTACTGATCGGCCAGGATGATGTACATATCGGCTTGGACGATATTATCGGCAACTTGCAATTAATGAGCTCCTTTGAAGCTCTTCTATTTAAGAGCTCATTGTTTAACATTTTGAATAATCTTTTGCTGCTGCCTTGACCTGAGAAGACCTTGAGGAGAGAAAGAGAGAGAGGGAGAGAGAGAGAGAGGATCTTGTGAGGGGGAGCTTGTGAGGGGATTCATAAGGGTTGCTTCAAGGATCGCTTTACTTCTTCTTCGTCTATAGTTTCTCATCCATGGAAGGGTCGGTAGAGGTAAGGATTCAGCATCTGATTGTTGTTCTCTGCAAGCTTCAGGAGGAAGCAAAAGGAAATAGGTTCTCTACCTTACTAGGGTGGCAAAAAGAGGTTCTTTGTAAAGGCTTCTCTGCCTAGCTGTGGGGGCTAAAGGAGAGTCACGATTATAGTGCAATAATTGGAGGGTGCCTCCGGGGAGTGGACGTAGGTCGAGTTAACCGAACCACTATAAATCTCTGTGTTCTTATTTCTTGCTTCCGCACTTTAATTTCTGCACTTATTTTTTTTGTGGTGTGATTTTGGTTTATGTGTTTTTAGTTCTTTGTGAAAAGAAAATTTTTAAAAATACCAATTCACCCCCCCCCCCCCCCGCCCCTCTTGGTTTTCTTGGGCCAATTCTATAGGGCTTAACATCCCTAACAAACTTTCAAGTGGTATCAAAGCAGGATTCAAAAATTTAAGTTTGAAATTTTTTTGAATTTGATCCATGGCTAACTTTGGGAATAGAAATACTACTAAAGGTTATTCAATTACATGACCTCCCTTGTTTGACAACTTACCTTTTGATTTCTGGAAAACCCGCATGTCAACATTTTTACAATCAACTGATTATTTCATATGAATGCTTATCAAACAAGGTTATTCTCCACCATCTTGTGAAATTAATGGTGTTAAAATAGAAGTTGCTTTTACTGAATGGACTTTCGATGAACGAGATTTAGCCCAATTAAATGCAAAATATTTGAACTGTTTTTTCTGTGCTTTAAAACTTGAGGATTACATGCGTGTCTCCACTTGCAAAACTGGTAAAGAAATTTGAGATAAATTGTGTATCACTTATGAAGGCACTAATGAAGTTAAACAATCTCGTTTGAACATTCTCTTGCATGACTACAAACTTTTTCGTATGAAACCTCATGAATCAATTTCTAACATGTATACTAGGTTTACTCAGATAGTTACTTCACTACATGCACTAGGAAGAGAACTTTCATACTTTGAAAAAGTAAACAAGATTTTGAGATGCCAAGATTTTGAGATGCTTGCCTTCATCATATGATGCTTAAATCACTGCAATCAGCGAATCTAAGGATTTGAACACTTATTCTATTGATAACTTACTTGGCTCAGTCATTGCTTACGAGCAAGGGGTGAATCAAAGAAATCTTGATGCAGGTGAGAAGAAGAAAGACAAAACAGTTGCACTGAAGGCACACAAATCAAATTTTGAAACTTCCGGGTCTGAAAGCGATGTAGTTGCCTTCATCACAAGGCAATTCAAAAGCTTTCTAAGGAAGAAGCAAAAGCATCATTGGAGAAAAGGCAGGGATCATAAACATTCTAAAGGATCTTATGATGTCATTTATTATGAATGCAGGAAACCAGGACACATGAGAACTGATTGCCCTACAATTAAAGATCAATCAAGCAAAGGAAAGGGTGAGGAGAAACCTAAGCTAAGAAAGGACAAGATGAGAGTACAAAAAGCATTTTGGGCAGATTCTGTATCGGACTCTTCAGAGACGGAACCAGAGGAAGAGACTACAAATCTGTGCTTAATAGGGGAAGATCATCTTGAGCAAAGTGATGAGGAAGAGGTATGTAAACAAACCTATGATGAATTGTTTGAGATTTGTGAGAAAATCTATGCATCATACATAAAACTTAAGAAGACTCATGCTAACTAAAAATTGGAACTTATAAATTTGCAAAAAGGGTATGAAGTTATTCTTAAAGATCATTTAACATTTGATGATTTGAATAAAAAACATTCGAAATTAATTAATGAGAATGATGCATTAAAAGTTTCACAAACATCACTTGAATCTGATTTCAAGAAATCTAAAGAGAAAGAAAAAAACTTGAGGGTTGAGAATGATGTTCTAAAAAATACAAACTTAAGGATTAAAAATGAATTGGACACACTTAAGAAAACTTGGATGATGCCTACTCTTGACCAAAAGCCAAGACCTAGGAAGAGGCATTATAACTCAAACCATTTAAGAAATCTTTTTTCTGGAGTTAGATACTTTTCTTATGGCATGCTAGGACACATCTCACACACTTGCACTGTTCACTATAGTACACATTGGGTGTGGAGACCTAAGGTACAAAACTCACAGCATACCACACCTAAATTATATTCTACTTTTCCTAAGAAGGGACCCAAACTAGGTTGGGTTCCTAAATCTGACTGTTGTTGAGTTTTGCAGGTGTGCTCTCACCAAAGACCTCGTGGGAGTATAGGATATTTGGACACATGGAGGCTCACAGCTCAAAATTGCTTAAACTTGCTGCTTCATAATTTCTTGAAATATTTTTTTTTAATTAGTTTTGTGTTATTTTTATTGTGTGCTAGCTTTGTGTTGTTCTAGATTATTTTGTTTTTATTTTGCTTTTTATGTTTGGTTTTCCATATGATTATTTTTTTCAATCTTTTAGATTTTGGAGATTTAAAGCCATTGATTATCATATCTAAATTAGTTAAAGGGAAAAACCCCGTTGATGGTTTCCCTCCCTCTAACCTCTTTTAGTGACATAATTTTCTTTTCTAGACAAAAGTCTATCTCATATTGACAACTGGTTTTTGAAACTAAGATTCTTTTTATCTTGTTACAATAATTTATCTTGTGCATAATATCAAAAGTTTTTATATATCTTTCAAGTTAAACGAAATCTTGCCATTGCATTTATCACATGATTATGATTTTTTTTTGTGGGTTGTTCTTCCCTATGTTAGAGAGAGAGCTCTTATTCTCTAATATTTGGATGACATACTCACAACTAAGGTCCTTTTAAAAGTGTTTGTGAAAGCGTTTTTTAGCTTGCAATAATTAAAAAGGAAAGAGGCCAATGATGCCAAATTGAAAAGAAAACTATATACACAAATGTGTATAAAAAATCAAGATGCTCAAAGAGCCAAATCAAAGATACAAGAGGCATAAAATGAGCCCACTAAATACAAGCTATTATCTCTTTTCCAAACTTTTAAAACTTAGAGAACTCATTGGTTATGTGATGCTTCCAAAGGCTTGACTTCAAATTCCATGATTGAGACAAATTACTTTGGTATATTATTTATAAATTATTTTTTTGTATAACCAAGTTTTGATTGAATCTTATTTTTACCCAGTAAAGTTTTTCTGAGTTAGATCTTTTATTTTTATTTTTTTTAAAAAAAAGACGATTATTGTCCTGAAAGAAGTCTGAGCTAGGGATTAACAAGATCGGATATTCTGCCTTTTTCAGATTTTTGATTTGTTAAACTCTTTGATTTTTTAAATCTCTAAAATTTAATTGTTTGAGAAATTTGACGTATAGATTCCATGTTAATAAATAAAAAAATTCTTTCCTTTGTTTTTTAATTTTTAGCCTTTTTTTTATTTTTTGTTATTTCTAGCTTTGAATTATGAGTCATTTATTTTGGAGGGCTTTGATAATCAACATCTTTTCATTGGATTCAAATTTCTTGTCACATCGTCCTGGTCAATTTTCATATCATCCTGGACGATGGGACACATTTTCTACAAAATTTCATCTGCTGAACTTTTCTGTGCTTTTAATAACTCTTCGTCCTGGATGATAATTTATCATCCTGGATGATCTGTTCGAACTCTATTGTAATCATGATGATAGTCTTGGCCGATAACTTATTTCATCCTGGCTGATGCATTTTATGGTCATCGTCCTGGCCGATACACTAGATCTTCCTGGACGATCCACGTGTCAGCATGTTCAAATCCTTAAAATAGGCCCCGGATGATCCATTATTGGACAATCGTCCTGGTCGATCCACTGTTCTTCCTGGACGATACATGTGGCACAGATTTAAAATGTTTTAACTTCGGCCGGTACGATCAATTATTATGCATTGTCCTGGACGATACACCTAATCGGCCCGGTCGATCTGCTTTTTTAATGGTCATCCTGCTTGACTCCTCGGGACGATCGCCTGTGTCTAATCATCCTGGCCAATTTCTGATCGGCCCGAACGATCAGACCGCCTTTTTGACCAATCAACCTGTACGCAACTATTGTGCCATATCGTCCTGGACGATTCTGCGATCGGCCTGGACGATATGGCCATTTCTTTAAATCCAGGCCATTCCAGCCATAATTTTAACCTCACACCTCTTCTCCTCTTGTGTTTTCCTTGCTAACTCCTTACTATGGATGGTGGGAAACGAGTTCGACAAACTTCTGGGAGTTCTTCGAGGGTTAGGATTGACCCTCATTTCAGGGAGGCAGAAGATGAAGCTTCTTACCATCGATATAAAGAATGTGGGATAACTGTCTCCAGAATCATCAATCCTGCCCACATTTCATATCCGGTAATGGATCTTTTTGCTCACACTTCCCTTTGCTTCATTCTGTCTCTTGCTTTCCCCCCTTTAATACTGAGCTCCTTCGTGAATTCTTCGCAAATTTTGCATAAATCCTACCTTCACAGCCCTAACCTCCTATATGAATCAACATCTGGTCGAAATCACATTTCAGGACTGTATTAACTTTTACAGCTATCTACCACTGGAGATAAGTTGCACATAATCGTTTTAGATCCTGACTTTGACTGGTCCATGGCAAATCATTTCCTTCGCCAGACCAATGCACCTTTTCATGTTTGAGAGACTAGCTCTTTAGTCAAAGATGCTAGGACAATCCAACATGTCCTTCGCACCTCCATAATTCCAAAAGCCAGGGACCAAATCCACATCACTCCTCTAATTTCTCTGACTACTTTTTACATCATGACACATAGAGAATTCAATTCTACAGACTTAATTTTTTTGTACATTGATCACTTAACCACAATCCGTGATCCAGGTCATAAGAGGAAACCTAATCTAGCTTTAGGACACCTCATAGCCTATGTCCTTGAAACTAAATATAACCTTCAATATCCTGTTCCACCCAACCTCCCAACTCTCTTCTAGTCAAATAGTTCCTTCAGTACCCTTCACAGTACTCGTCTCCACCTTGGGGATGAGGAACCTCGGGGGGCTGAGGAGGAGGAGGCTCCCGCTCTTGTTCCTGTTCCTGATCCTACTCCTCTTTGCCAGCACTCTCAATTTGATCAGTTAATAGAAAGGTTTGATCAATGGGAGACCCGTTTCGATGCTTATGTTGCTGCATAGGAGCAGCAACATTCTAAGGATATTGCCCACTACGAGCAGCACCGCACAGATGACTTAGCCCGTTTTGATAGCTACATTACTCACCAGCAGCAGCAGCATGACCAGGACATCATCTAG
The DNA here is from genome assembly GCA_022539455.1 of Dendrobium nobile. Taxonomy (NCBI): domain Eukaryota; kingdom Viridiplantae; phylum Streptophyta; class Magnoliopsida; order Asparagales; family Orchidaceae; genus Dendrobium; species Dendrobium nobile. The sequence continues at coordinate 8,161,158 of CM039730.1, read as the reverse complement.
TTCAATGCTCAGTTTACTTTGCTAGCTAGCTACTTTTAGCAGCCACCTCCACCACCTCCATCTGATGATCAGGGTCCCTCATTTTTCTAGTTTTTTATTTTTTGTTTTCTATTTTATGTAGTTTGTTTTAGTTTCTACTATTTTTTTTCTTTTTTTTCTTATGTGTGTCTTGGACCCTCTTTTTGTGATGACAAAAGGGGGAGTAGGATGTGGGTAGGAAAAGTTGGTGCGCTTGTATCTTTGAAATTTTAATGAACTACTATTTTTTCTGAGTTTTTTATACTTGTGTTTGCCATCATCAAAAAGGGTGAGATTGTTGCAAATCTTTTTTCATGACTTATGTTTAGATGATTGACAAACACTTTTAACTCTCTTGGACTGCCTGTTACTTCTAACTTTTTAGGAATCAAAGATTGGATGAATAAATGAAGCCAGTTCAAGATTGCGTAGGCTAGGGTTGAGTCAGTCTGTAATTTACTTTTTCTCTTCTTGAGTCTATTTGTAATGTTCAAAGAGACTGATGCTAAGTAACCCTACACACACACACTTGAGAGACTTAGAATTTTTGTTTTTACTCATATCGGCCAGGACGATATTTTTATCGGCCTGGATAATTTAGTTTAAAACAGAGATTCTATTCGGGATTCTTAATTAAGGTAGCCATCATTAACAGATCGTCCTGGACAATACGTGAATTGGCCAGGACGATAAGCTCAAAATAGAAATAAGTAGCCATCATAAACAATTAAGGCATTCTATAATTTTTGGTAATCAGCCAAGACAATCTTGGATCGGCCTGGATGATATTCACAATTATGCCTTAATTAATCAAACAAATCAAAGAAGTAATTAAGGATGATTGATACGATCATATCATCCTAGACAATCGCAGGATCGGCCAGGACAATCTATTCAAAAAACCTTAGTTACATCTGGACGATAAATATTAGCCAGCTTGAATTCAGGACGATGCTCTGGACAATTTTTCTCTGATTTGAACTGATCGGCCGGGACAATCGTGAGATTGGCCTAGATGATCAAGCCAATTTTAATCATCCAGTTTGCATTCAGGGTGATGCTCTGGCCGATCTTCTGAGATTTGTACTGATCGGCTAGGACGATGTACATATCGGCCTGGATGATATTGTCGGCAACTTGCAATTAATGAGCTCCTTTGAAGCTTTTCTATTTAAGAGCTCATTGGTCAATGTTTCAAATAATCTTTTGCTGCTGCCTTGACCTGAGAAGACCTTGAGGAGAGAAAGAGAGAGAGGGAGAGAGAGAGGATCTTGTGAGGGGGAGCTTGTGAGGGGATTCACAAGGGTTGCTTCAAGGATCGCTCTACTTCTTCTTCGTCCAGAGTTTCTCATCCATGGAAGGGTCGATAGAGGTAAGGATTTAGCATCTGATTATGGTTCTCTGCAAGCTTCAGGAGGAAGCAAAAGAAGATAGGTTCTCTGCTTTGTCGGGGTGGCAAAAAGAAATTCTTTGTAAAGGCTTCTCCGCCTAGCTGTGGGGGCTAAAGGAGAGTCACGATTGTAGTGAAATACTCGGAGGGCGCCTCGGGGGAGTGGACGTAGGTCAAGTTAACCGAACCACTATAAATCTTTGTGTTCTTGTTTCTTGCTTCAGCACTTTAATTTCCGCACTTTTTTTTTGTGGTGTGATTTTGGTTTATATGTTTTTAGTTCTTTGTGAAAATAAAATTTTTTAAAATACCAATTCACCCACCCCCCCCCTCCCTCTTGGTTATCTTGGGCCAGTTCTATAGGGCTTAACAATCTTTACGAACTTTCAGTTTGGTCCTTAAATGTTGGATAGGATTTTTAGAGATGCAGATGGCACTAGTGTTGTCATAAAGGATTGAAATTGTGCCTATAAGTAATCCTAAATCCAGAATTTATTTCTTCAACCACAGTACTTGGGCCACACAACTCCCTAAGGCAATGTACTCATCTTTAGCGTGGAAAGTGCAATAAAGTTTTGTTATCTACTAAAACACGAGACTAAAGACTGTCCTATGAATTGATAAGTCCTAGAAATGCTCTTTCTATCCATCCTACATCTTGTAAAATTAGAATATCTAATAATATCGAAAGAAGTGTTGCCTATGATACCAAATTCCTAAGTTTTGGGTCCCCAAATAGTATCCAAAAATTCCCTTAAATGCAATCAAGTGGGATTCTTTAGGATTAGCTTGAAATCTAACATTGAGATAAACACTAAATAATATATCAGGTTGGCTAGTAGTTAGGTAAAGTAAAGATCCAATCATTCCTCAGTACTTCTTTTGATCAACATATTTTCCATTTAAGTCTGTATCCAACTAACCACTGGAGGTAATGGGAGTATTCATTGCCTTTGTTTTATCCATTTCATATTTCTTTAAGATGTCTTTTATGTACTTAAATTAATTTAGACAAATTTCATCATCCTATTATCTTATGCTAAACCCCAAAAAGTAGGACAACTCTTCCATCATGCTCATCTCAAACTCCTTATCATTTTAGAAAAATCATCGCATAGCCTTTTATTAGAAGATCCAAAAAGTATATCATCAATATATATCTGAATAATGAGTAACTCATCTTCAAACTCTTCTCCATGGTCACTATGGATGATCAAGATCTCACAACCTAACTTTTTCTGAATCCAAGTGGATAAGAATCTAAACTCATCAAAAGACTCACTCTTATAAGACAAAAAATTAATCCAAGTGAACCTCGAGTAGTCGTCGACAATCATAAAACCATTGACTTTTTCCCCTAAGCTACAGTGCTAATGAGTCAAAATAAATCCATGTAAAGGACTTTCAAAGGTCTAGAGGTGCTAATGGCCTTAATGGAATGGAAAGAAGATTGAACTTGCTTTTCTAATTGGCAGGCATCATATAGGTGGTCATTGGTGAACTTAAGCTTGGGGACACCTCTAACTAGGTTTTTTTGGCATGACATATAGGTGGTCAATCATCTAAAAGTTTTCATATTGGCATGACATAACCTCATATGCCACAACCAAGAATCATCAGTAATAATTTTTAAATAAAATGAAGTAGCTCATTTAATATTATTTAAATCAAACATGTAAACATTATTGATCCGCTTTCCCTTCAAAATAGTATTGTTATTCAAGCTAATAATGCATGTATTTGCTAAAAAATTTATGATGAAGCCCTTAACATATAGCTTATTGATGCTTAGCAATCTCTGTTTCAATCCATCTACATGCAAAACATTTTCAATCAAAAGGTTCTTTGAGTTTATTATTATACCTACGCCCACCACTTCTTGGTGGTGTTGTCTCCAAGAGTAACCTTGGCTCTAGCTCTAGCCTCTAGTGAAACAAATTGGTTAGCATCTCTAATAATGTGTTGTGAGCATCCGATATCAAGGTACCACATGCTCTCATGAGGCCTTTTGTGAGAGCAAGCCTCTTCTTGGTTGGACTGACCAAGATGATCATCGACCATCAAGCACATGTTTGTTGTATCCTCCTCCACTTCAGTCTCAGATTAGTCAGAAGCAGAATTTGCCCATAATGTCTTTTGGAACTGCTTCTTGTTCTTCCTAAACTTGGGTTTCTCCTCACCCTTCTTAGCTTTGACATGTCCAGGCTTCTTACATTCAAAACAAACCATATCAGATGAACTTTTAAATTTTTTGCTATCCTTACCTTTTTTCTACTTCCAATTATGCTTGTGATTCTTTCTTAGAAAGCTTTTAAATTGCCTTGTGATGAAGGCAACGTCATCGCTTTTAGACCTAGAAGAATTTGTATCCATATCGTTAGCTTTCAGCACCATAGTTTTATCCTTCTTCTTCTCACCTGCATCAAGTTGTCTTTAGTTCACCCCTTACTCATAAGCAATGAGTAACCCAAGTAAGTTATCTATAAAATAAGTATTCAATTCCTTAGATTCAGTAATTATAGTAATCTTAGCATCAAAACAAGAAGGCAAGCATCTCAAAATCTTATTGACTCTTTCATAATTTAGTAGCTCTCTTCCTAAGGCATGCAATGAGGTGACAATTTAAGTAAACCTAGTATACTTGTCAGAAATTGATTCGATGGGTTTCATACAAAAAATTTCATAGTCATGCAATAAGTTGTTCAACCTAGATTATTTAAATTCCTTTGTTCCTTCATAAGTGATACACAATCTATCCTAAATTTCATTAACAGTAGCATATATTGAAACACGCATATAATCTTCTGATTTCAAAGCATAGAAATAGTTCAAATATTTTGCATTTAGTTACGCTAAATTCCTATCATTAAAAGTTCATTCAGTAAAAAGAAGTTCAGTTTTAATGCCATTGATTTCATAAAATGGAGGTGAATAACCATCTTTAACAAGCATCCACATGCGATATTCAATCGACTGTAAAAATATAGACATACAAGTTTTTCAAAAATTAAAAGGAATATTATCAAAAAAAGATAGTCGGGTAATAGAATACCCTTATGTAGTATTATGATTACCAATATTAGTTATTGATCAAAATTCAAAATTTTTCAAAAACACAATTTTATGAATCCTGCTCTGATACCACTTGAAAGTTTGTTAAACCCTTATGAATTAGTCCTGATGCTAACCAAGAGGGCGATTGAATTGGTACTTTAAAATTTTTTCTATATAGAAACACAAACACAATTAAACCAAGATTCACCACTACAAGAGAAACAAAAAGCAGAAATTAAATGTGAAAGCAATAATAAGAAAGACACACATAAGGATTTTATAGTCGTTCAGTCAACTTAACCTATGTCCACTCCACAGAGGCACCCTCCGAGTATTGCACTAAAATCATTCTCTCTCATTTTTCCCCTACAAAAAGGAAGAGAAGCCTGCACACAAACTCCTTTCTACCAACCCTGGTGAGAAAGAGAACCTAACTCCTTTTGCTTCCTCCTAAAATAGGCAAAGAACCCAAGTCCTTTTGCTTCCTCCAGAAGCAGGCAGAGAACCTTAATCAGTTGCTGAAGTAGACCTCTCTCAAACCCCCAAGGAACCAGAGATGATGACCATAAATATGACTCAGATCCATGTTTGGAGAAACCTTTATGAATCCCCTTACAAACTCCCCCTCATAAGATCTTCTCTCTCTATACCTTTCTCTCCCTCTCCTCTTGGCTCTCTCAGGTCAGTACAATAGCAAAAGATGTTCTCTTGAGAAAATCAGACATCATTTAAACAAGGGCTCCAAATTAGCCCTAATTAGTAACTAATTATTAAATATCATCCAGGTCAATTAACCGAACGTCTCGTAGGATTAGATTAAATTTAGTTCAAATAGTTAATATAATTTGGAAAAGTCTTGAAGATTAGACATTTACTTTATTCAAATGATCCAGGATGATATGATATCATCTTGTATGATTAGTTCAAGTTGTCAAATATTGTCCAGACGATTGCCTTAGATGGATGTCTGGATGATGGAAAAAAACTAGATCATCCAGGATGATCTCACAGTCGTCTAGGCTAATGAGTACCAAATGATGAATATCGTCCAGAACATTGCCCTGAAGGGATGTCTAGATGATGGAATAATAACTTGATCATCCGGATGATCTCCCTATCGTCCCGTATGATTAGTTCAATTCAGAACATAATGTTCAGAGTATTGCCCTGAATGGAACCAAGCCAATTTTTGTTCATCCAAGAAGAACTAAGGTTTGTTAACTAATCATCTCGTACGATCTTACGATCTTACGATCAAACCTTAATTACTTTCCTTAATTACTAGATTAATTTAGCATAATTGTACTGCATTATTTAGGACGATGTCCAAAAATAAAAGATGCCTAAATAGATATAGAGGTTGATTCTTTCTAATTTGAGCCTCTCATCCCAGATGATGCAAATATCATCCAAGATGATTCTCTTAATTGCGGCTACCTTAACTAGGATGCCTTAATTAGGGTTTTTATTTTTAACTGATAATCTAGGATAATATTTTGATCATCTCGAATGATGTGATCAAAATAAAAAACTCTAACCAATAGTTACATTTTTTCCCAAGTGTGTATGCAATGTTACTTACCATCAGGATCCACAACTTTTATAATTGACTCAAGAAAGCGTGAAAGACACTTGATGCACGTTACAAACTGACTCAGTCCTAATCTACTCAATCTTGAACTGGTTTAATTTACAATTTAATCTTGTGGATTTGAAATGTTAGTAGGCAAGGCAGTCATAGAAAACAAAAATGTTTTCTAATGTCAAAATTCAATTTCCTAAAATCAGATTTGCAACACAACCAACAAAAATATAGAGTTTAGAAAGTAAGTAAATAATCAGTCAATATAAGCTAGTAAACAAAATACAGTAAAAGCTTAAAAAATTTAGCACGCACAAGTAACAGAAAAGGAAACATCGGCCTAGCTTAAGACAAGAGTTGGTTGTCCTAGCAAACCTCTAAAGTGTATGTAGAGGTTGTGTGCTTTTGATATATCCTATATAGTGCACTTGATTAAAGTTGCTTAAAGATGTGATAGGTTGAAAGGCTTCAAGAAACATATTGTTTAAAGACTAAGTCTTAATGATTTGAAATTGATTTTACGATTGATTTTAATTGTTTGTTGGATACAACCTTTGTTGTTCACCAAGGTAATAAAAGTTATTCCACCTACATTAGAGCTAATTTAATAGACACGTAGGCCTGAGTTACCCAATAATAACTGGTATATTTAACTATTTTAGTTCGATTTAAAACTTGAAATTTGTTGAATTTTAATTAAGGTTGATTAATTGCTAGTTTTAGTGTTAAATTAATGTTTTCTTGATTTTTAAGAGATTTTTTAATTTTAAAAATTTTGTGGATTATTTTAATCATTTAATTAAGGGGTCAAAAATTGACTTTTTGAATAAGGCTGAATTTTAGAAATTTAATATTTTTATAAAATAATAGACCTTAATATGATAAGTTAGATTGTAAGTATACTTGATTTAGATTTTTTTATATTTTAGTTATGTATATTTGAAGTTTTGACTTAATTTTAACTTAAGTTTGACCAGATTATTGATTTTTTGATTTTGACTAATTTTTGTAAGTTTAATATTTTTTATAATAAATATTATATTTTCATATGAGTTTAATGCCTTTGATTTTGATCAATTTAGAATTTTTTGGAATTAGTTATGATTTTTTAAATTTGATAATTATTTGAATTTTAAAATTATTTTTTATAGTTTGAAAACTAATGAACTCCAAACTTCTTGAAACCACTTCCAAAGATCATATGTGATTTAAGGAGGGATTATCAAGTGTTTGAGAATTTTTTGGAATTTTTAATTATTTGTAATTAATTAAATTAATTAAATATTTAATTTTTAAATTAAATTAAGCTTAAATCTAGAATTAAATTAAAGGGGTTTTGATTTTCTTAAGTTAGAAATTGAATTTTGGTCAATTTAAGATATTATTTGTTTGTAACACTGCCATTGCCAGGTCCCAAGTCCTGGATGAGAAAAGTGGAGGGTTGCGTTAGGTAGTCGACAGCCAGCGTAAAACTTGTCGAACAAAAATGACATGAATCCTTTAAGAAATTGTGTTAATGCTAGGGCGTCCCCTGGAAGCGACGCGCTGTATGGCCTGAATACAGTGACAAGTGTGCAAGGGCCGCTGCACCGGCGCCCGGGTGCAGTGTTAAATAGGCAAGGGTTCCCACATCAAGGACGGATGTGGGCAAAGAAGCTAGTCCATGAAACTAAAATTAGGATAGGAACTTGGAATATAGGTTCCCTTACTGGAAAATTAATGGAATTAATAGATATTATGATTCATAGGAAGTTAAATATTTTGTGCATTCAGGAAACTAAATGGGTTGGTGAGAAGGCTAAGGAAATTGATAGTTTAGGATTTAAACTTTGGTATTCGGGTAGGAGTCGTACTAGAAATGGTGTAGGTGTTATTATAGATAAGAGTTTAAAGAATAATGTTATAAAAATTAACAGGATTGGAGATAGAAGTATAGCTTTAAAGATTGTTGTTGATGATAAGATTGTTAATATTATAAGTGCTTATGCTCCTCAAGTAGGTTTGGATATGAGTTCTAAATTAAATTTTTGGAATGACTTAGAAGAATTAATACAAAAGATACCTCTTGAAGAAAGTGTTTTGATTGGAGGAGATTTAAATGGACATGTTGGTAGAGAGGTAGATGATTTTAAAAGCATTCATGGTGGCCATGGATTTGGAACGACGAATGAAGGTGGCAAGACCATATTGGATTTTTGTTTAGCTTATGATTTTTCAATTGTTAATACCTTATTTAAGAAAAGAAATGAGCATCTCATCACTTATAAAAATGGATATAGTACAACACAGATTGACTATTTTCTTATTAGAAAACTAAATCGTTTAGATTGCAAAGATTGTAAAGTTATTCCGAGTGAAAATTTATGTACCCAACATCGATTATTAGTTTTTGATTTTAAGATAAAGGGGCATAAAATAAAAAATAAAGTAAAATGATTTTCTAGGATTAGATGGGGGCATTTAAAGAATATTAACAAAAATATTTTTGGAAATAAGATCTTAGATCTTAAGATTTTGTCTGTGCATGAGGATGCTAATATTATGTGGGAAAAAGTGGCTAGTGATATTAAGAATATTGCAAAAGATATCCTTGGAGTATCAAAGGGAAAAGCTCCTAATAGTAAAAGTAGTTGGTGGTGGAATCAAAATGTGCAAGAAAAGATTAAAAATAAGAAGCTTTGTTATAAAAATTGGTTTAATTTTAAAAATTCTGATAATTGGGAAATTTATAAAGTGGCTCGTAAGGATGCTAAGAAAGCAATATGCGATGCAAAGACATTAGCTTTTAGTGATTTATATAATAGATTAGATACTAAAGAGGGAGAAAGATATATGTATAGGTTAGCCAAACAAAGAGATAGGAATAGTTAGGATTTAGTTCAAGTGAAGTGTATTAAAGATGAAGATCAAAAAATACTTTTCTTAGAAGATGATATTCAACAAAGATGGATGAGATATTTTGCTAAACTTTTTAGTGAAGATTGTGAATATAAGATTGACTATAATGACCTTAGCACCCTAAATGAAAATAAAGATTTCTGTTTTTATCGGCGTATTAGTAAAACTGAAGTTAGAGAGGCTTTAAAGAAAATGAAGGGTGGAAAAGCTGTTGGACCTGATGATATTCCAATAGAAGTGTGGAAATGCTTAGGAGATGAAGGAATTTCATGGCTTACTAAACTTTTTAATACTATTTTGAAGACTAAAAATATGCCAGATGAGTGGAGAATGAGTGTGTTAATTCCTATTTTTAAGAATAAAGGTGATGCACAAGATTGTGCGAATTATAGAGGTATTAAGTTAATGTGTCATACTTTAAAACTTTGGGAGCGAGTTATGGAGCATAGGTTGCGGCGTGATACTAATGTTTCTCATAATCAATTTGGATTCATGCCGGGTAGGTCGACTATGGAAGCCATTCATTTATTAAGAGGTTTGATGGAGAAATATAGAGAAAATAAGGAGGATCTACATATGATATTTATTGATTTAGAAAAAGCATATGATAAAGTTCCAAGAGAAGTGCTATGGAGAGTTCTTGAAAAGAAAGGAGTCAATAATGCTTATATTCAAATCATTAAAGATATGTATGCAGGAGCTATTACTTGTGTTCAAACACAAGGTGGTTTGACCAAGTATTTCCCTATTTCGGTTGGGTTACATCAAGGATCAGCCTTAAGCCCATATCTTTTTGCTTTAGTCATGGATGTTCTCACTAGACATTTGCAAGAGGATGTACCTTGGTGTATGCTTTTTGCTGATGATATTCTTCTTGTTGATAAGACTAGAAAGGGAGTTGAAGGTAAACTTGAATTATGGAGGTCAACCTTAGAGTCTAAAGGTTTTCGCTTGAGTAGATCTAAAACGAAATATATGGAGTGTAATTTTGGTAGTAATAGACCTAGTGAGGGGATTGTGACTTTGGGCGATCAAGTCATTAATAAGAGTACACGTTTTAGATATCTTGGATATATTGTTCAGAGTGATGGTGAAATAGATGGGGATATTATCAGCAGAATTCAAGTTGGATGGTTGAAGTGGAGGAATGCATCAGGCTTGTTATGTGATAGAAATGTACCCCTCAAACTTAAGGGAAAGTTCTATAAGATGGTAGTGAGGCCTGCAATGCTTTATGGTGCCGAATGTTGGCCACTAAAAGAGAAGCATAATACTAAGTTAAGTGTGGCAAAGATGAGGATGCTCAGGTGGATGAGTGGCTTTACCCTTAGAGATAGGATACGAAATGAGCATATACGTGAAAAGGTTGGAGTAGCTCCAGTAGAAGATAAGATTAGAGAGAGTCGCCTTAGATGGTTTGGTCACATAAAACGGCGGCCTTCCGATGACCCGGTTAGGAGAGTAGAGGTATTAGATTTGACTTATGTTAAGAAAGGTAGGGGTAGACCTAAAAAGACTTGATTAGAAAATATTAAGAATGACCTTTCTTTATTAGATTTAAACGAAAATTTGACTTTTAATAGGACACAATGGAGAAAAAGGATTCATGTAGCCGACCCCACGTAGTGGGATAAAGGCTTGATGTTGTTGTTGTTGTTGTTGTAAGATATTATTTGTATTTTTTTATTTAAATTTAATCTATTAAAAATTTTAGAAGTTTCAAGGGCTTAATTAAAGGATTAATTAAGTAAATATCTTAATGATTTAAAAAATTAGTGAATATTTTTCTATTGGTTGTGTATGTCACTATGTTCAAATGATTCAAGTTTCATGGCAGTAGGAGTTTTATCCTATTTTCTTGAATTATTCTAAATTTTCTAGATAAATATCCTTAATTATTATCTTTAATGATGTCACTAAGTTTAAGTGGGTTTGAATCAAAGTTTATAACCCTTAGAAAAGCACATGAATACACATACACAATCACAATCAACTCCTAAATCAATGAGCGCCTAAGTTAAGTTCAAATGTGTGCACCTTAAGCATTTAAGGAAATATTTAAGTAATAAATAAATTATAGAATTTTCAAGACATGATTATCACCTAATCATCTCCCCACTAATGCTATAGAATCAAACTTAATCTATGCTTAAAATTTTAATAGAACTCTCAATTATTCAAAAATATAATATACATATGTAATTATATATATATATATATATATATATATATATAATTTTAAAAATATTTTATTTATTTAAATATTAAATAATCAAATAATTCAAAAAAAATAAAAATTAATTAAAAATGGTCCTTAGTGAATTTAAGCTTGGGGATCCCTCTTACTAAGTTTTTTTGTGTTACTTTTCTAAGTAATTTCATGCTAGCATGACACGACCTCCTATGACACAACCAACTCATCAACAACAGTTTTCATGCAAAGGGTATTATCAGAATTAACAAAATTTAAATATTACATGTAAACATTATTCAATCTTTTTCCATTAGCAGTTAGAAATTTAATTGTGTAGTCTTTATCACACAGTTGGCTTAGGCTTAGTAGATTATGTTTTAAGCCATCAAAAAGTAAAACATTTTCAATCCAAAGGTTCTTGGAGTTTTTTATTATACTTGTGTCCACCACTTTCTTGGTGGTGTTGTCTTCAATAGTGATCTTGCCTCCAGCCCTTGCCTCCAATGAAATGAATTGATTAGTATCTCAAGTCATATGGCATGAGAATCCATTGTCTATGTACCACATGCTCTCATGAGGTCTTGTGTAAGAGCATGCCAACAAAATTATCAAAAGTCAGATTTGGGAACCCAAACAGGTTTGGTCCCCTTCTTATGGAAAGAAGAATGTAATGTATGCATGCTATACTGTGAGTTTTGAACTTAGGTATCGACACCTAATTTGTATTATAATGAACGGTGCAAGGGTGGGAGATATGTCCTAACATGCCATAAGAGAAACATCAAACAGAAGGAAAAGGGTTTACTAGTCTACTCAGGTTATAGAGCCTCTTTCTATGTTTGAATGATGCATGCTGATCTGATGGATTGTTAAACTTAAGAATTATGGGTGGTTTTTTATTTTCTTTGAAAGATGTTAATTTAGCTTCTAAAAATTTATTTGCATTTTAAATAATTAAAATTTCTATTTTCAAAGCATGCTCCCTACTATCTAAATTAGTTGAAAGAGTATCTAAGTCCTTATATTCTTTTTCTAGCTCAACATGTAAACTTTTCAAGGAATCATGTTCATTTGTTAAATCAAGATGCTTTGCATTCAATGAGTAATATTCATCCAATAATTTCATGTGATTGCTATCAAGTATAGGATGATCTTTATTCAAAACTACATGCTCTTTTTATAAGGTCAGAAATTAAAGTTTTATGCTAGTATGAGATCTTTTAAGCTTTTTATAAGATGAATGAATTTTCTCAAAAACTTTAAGAAATTGATCGTATGTTAATTCATATACCTCTTCTTTCCAAGAGTGACCAAGATGATCATCCGCCATCAAACACAAGGTTGTTATCTCCTCTTCAGCTTTAGTTTCAGAGGAGTTAAGTGTAGAATCCGCCATAAAGACTTTTGGGTTCTTAGCTTGCCCTTGCTGAACTTGTGTTTCTCCTCACCCTTCTCCTTGCTTGGATGAGCCATAAGTGTAGGGCCATCAGATTTTATATATCCCATCATCCAACATTCAAAGAAAATCACATCAAAAGAACCTTTAAAATTCTTGTTCCTCTTACCTTTGTTCCATTTCTAAGGGTACTTTTTCTTCTTTCTCAAAAAGCTTTTGTATTTCCTTATAATTAAGGCAATAACATCATTCTGAGAACATGAAGTATCAGTGTCAAAATCATCAGCCTTTAAGGTTACAATTTTGTCCTTATTTTTCTCCCCTTCATCATATTATCTTTAGTTCACTCCTTGCTCATAAATAATGAGTGATCCAAGTAAGTTATCTATAGAATCCTTTGATTCAGTTATAGCAGTAATCTTAGCATCAAAAGAAGAAGATAAAAAGCTCAAAAGTTTATTAACTTTATCATAATTTGTTAGCTCTCCTCCTAAGGCATGTAGGGAGCGGTCTATTTGTGTAAACCTAGTATACATTTCATATATTAACTCATTAGGTTTCATGCAAGAGAAATTGTAGTCATGAAATAAAATATTTAACCTAGATTGCATAACTTCACTTGTGCCTTCTCAACTAATGCATAATATATTCTAAATTTCTTTTTCAATTGCACAAGTTAAAACACGCATATAATCTTCAGATATTAGAGCACGGAAAAAATAATTTAAATATTTTTGCATTAATTTATGCTAGATCTCTATCATTAAAAGTCTATTCAGTAAAATGAAATTTAGTGTTCACGCCATTGACAAGTTTAAATTGTGCAGAATATCTCCTTAACAAGCATCCATATGAGATAATCTATAGATTACAAAAAGGTGGATATGCGAGTTTTCAAAAAATCAAACTGTATATTATCAAATAAGGGTGGTCGAGTAATGGAATAACCTTCCGCCGTATTCTAGTTACCAATGTTAGCCATAGATCTTTAATTCAAAGTTTTTTAGAATTTAATATTTTGAACCTAACTTTGAAATTGCTTGAAAGTTTTCCAGGGTTTTTAAGCCCTTATAAACTAGCCTGAGGATAACCAAGATGGGGGGGGGGGGGTGTGAATTGGTGTTTTAAAAATTTAACTTAAATAACGAGGAAAATCTTTTTGAGATTTTTAAAACAAATTACTTTAATCCCAAGGCGGAAGTAGAACATTTTCATATAAATAGAATTACGATACTTCAACCACACAAATAATCAAGTGTAAATAATGCAAAAATTAAGTGCTTGAATAAAAATAGAAAGAACACACCTTATTTTATAGTGGTTCGGTCAACCTAACTTACATCTACTCCTCGGATCCACCTCCAGGTTGTTACAATTCTATTTTCATGACTTATGTTTTGATGATTGACAAACACTATTAATTTTCTTGGACTAATTGTTTCTTCTAACTTTTCAGGAATCGAAGATCGGACGAACAGACGAAGCCAGTTCAGGATTACGTAGGTCTAGGGTTGTATCAGTCTGTACTTTATTTTTCTCTTCTTGAGTCAGTTTGTAATGTCAAAGAGACTGATACTAAGTAACCCTACACACACACACTTGAGAGACTTAGAATCTCTATTTTTGCTCACATCGGCCGGACCGATGCTTGAATCGTCCTGGACGATCGAATTCAAAATAGAGACTCTAATCAAGATTCTTAATTAGGGCAGCCGTCATTAACATATCGGCCTGGATGATACGTTTATCGGCCAGGACGATAAGCTCAAAATAGAATGAAGTTGCCGCCATACAAAATTAAGGTATACTGTATTTTTAAATTATCGGCCAGGACAATCATTGATCGACCTGGACGATATTCACAATTATGCCTTACTTAATCAGACAAATCAGGGAAGTAATTAAGGATGATTGAAATGATCACATCGTCCTGGACGATCGCAGGATCAGCCAGGATGATATACTCAAAAACCTTAGTTACTCCTGGACGATCGGGATCGGCCAGCTTAAAAATAGGGCGGTGCTCAGGAAGATTTGCATCTGATTTGAACTAATCGGCTTGGACGATTGTGAGATTGGCCAGGCCGATCAAGCCAATTTTCAATTGTCCAGCACCCAAAACAGGGCGGTGCCCCGGCCGATCTTCAGAGTTTTGTACTGATCGGCCAGGCCGATGTCCATATCGGCCTGGACGATATAGTCGGCAACTTTCAATTAATGAGCTCCTTTGAAGCTCTTCTATTTAAGAGCTCTTGTTCAATGCTTTTCATAACCTTTGTGCTGCTGCCTTGACCTGAGAAGGCCTTGAGGAGAGAAAGAGCGAGAGGGAGAGAGAGAGGATCTTGTGAGGGGGAGCTTGTGAGGGGATTCACAAGGGTTGCTTCAAGGATCGCTCTTCTTCTTCTTCGTCTAGTGTTTCTCGTCCGTGGAAGGGTCGTTAGAGGTAAGGAGTCAGCATCTGGTTGTGGTTCTCTGCCAGCTTCAGGAGGAAGCAAAAGGAGATAGGTTCTCTGCCTTGCCGGGGTGGCAAAAAGGAGTTCTTTGTGAGGGCTTCTCCACCTAGCTGTGGGGGCTAAAGGAGAGTCAAAAGTTTAGTGCAATACTCGGAGGGCGCCTCCGGGGAGTGGACATAGGTCGAGTTTACCAAACCACTATAAATTTCTGTATTCTTGTTTCTTGCTTCCGCACTTTTAAATTTCTGCATTTATTTTTCTCACATTGTGATTTTGGTTTATGTGATTTTTGTTCTTTGATAAAAGAATTTTTTAAAATACCAATTCACCCCCCCCCCCCTCTCGGTTAGCTTGGGACTAAGTTCATGGGGCTTAACATCCCTAACGAACTTTCACAGGTATTGCACTAAAACTATAGTTTCTCTCCTTTCGCTCCCACAACAAGGTGGAGAAGCCCTTACAAAATATTTTCACCAACCCCGGTGATGCAGAGAGCCTAAACTCCTTTTGCTTCCTCCTAAAGAAAGCAGAGAACCTAAACTCCCTTTTCTTCCTCCTGAAGTAGGCAGAGAACCTTGATCTTTTTCTAATGAATACCTCCCTAGAGCTACCAAGGAGTTAAGGACTATGATTTGAGAAGACAACTTGAATCCTTGCTTGGAGAAACCTTTGTAACTACATCACAAACACCCCTTCATAAGATTCTCTCTCTCTCTCTCTCTCTCTCTCTCTCTCTCTCTCTCTCTCTCCCTCTCTCTCTCTCTCCCAAGCTCTCCTTCTCCTTCTCTGAGCTCTCTCTGGCCAGGATAATAGCAAAAGATTTTATCATCAGCAAATAAGAGAGATTAAATAGAAGTCCTTCAAAAATGCCCTAATTTTCAACTTGTCGTCAAAGATCGTCCAGGACAATATTGTAAAATTAGTTTAAATCAACCCTTCTAACATGGATGATCAGGGTTTCCTGTATGATAATAACATGAAGTTTGTTCTGATCGTCTAGGGTGATGTGGGCATCGACCTATACAATTAGCTCAAAATCACATATTATCATCCAATAGATAGTTCAGGACGTCCAGGAGATAAATCAGGATGATGTAGAAATATAACTAATCATCCATGATGATGATTCAATCATCCTGTATATTATTTTAAAATTAGACATTATCATCGAACAGATATTTCAGGACGTCCAGAAGATTTAGGAGAAGACTATGGTTTTACTTACAAATCATCCTGTACGATTCTGCAATCATCTCGGACAATATGATCGATCAAACTAACCTTAATTACTCTCTTAATCACTGATAAATTTGGGCATGATTGGTACAAATCATCCAAGATGATCAAGATTGTTCTATACTATTAGTGCAAATTTGAGAGTTTTAAATTCTTGCCTAATTGAATTTGGCGGTTAGTTTTTGTGATTCAAGCATATCATCCAGGATGAATTTCTTAATCAGGTTTACATGATTCATATGCCCTAGTTAGGGTTGTGAGCATAATAGATCATCAAGGATGATCTAAAATTGTCATGTACGATTTGGTTAAAAAATTTAATTTTATCTATCTCCCTTTACTCACTCCCTTGAGTAAAGTAGAGTTCCTTTTGTTATTTTTTGTAAGGATATATTATGGGTTTCTTTTGTCATCTAGGAAATAGAGTTTTATTCAAGAATGCAATAGAGTTTATTTTGTAATGTGATGCCTATTAGGTGGTGAAGGCAAAGCATCAACAATTGGGTGGTTAAGTATTCGAAAATGGAAATGGGAAAAGGTGACAATGTATTTTGTGATGGGATTCCCTAGATCAAGGCAAGGGAATTATATTATTTAGGTCATTATCGATCAATTGACCATGTTTATGCATTTTATTCTAATTTGATAGACTGATCTAGTAGATGCATTGACACAAATTTATATCAAGGACATTACCATATTCTTTAGTGATGGGTGGCTTACATTGAAACAATATATGACTTGCTGATATTGAAATATGCTTGAGCACCTTGGTGTTACATCTTCAAGAAGCACAGTGTTAAATAAGTTATTTTAACAATAAATGTGGTAGTTTGGTCAATGAACCATACAGATCATAACTTCTTCATTATTACACTTTTGTGAGGGCCACAGTGATCAGAAGTGTATGCTAGTTGAATTTCAAGTTGGTGATTTTATTTATATCAAAATCAATCCTATGAAAGGTGTCAATAGATTTGGGAGAATCAGCAAGTTGTGTCTAAGGTACATTGGACCTTTTAAGATTACTAAGAGGATTAGTAGTTCTTCCTAACGGTTTTTATTGTCTAAACATATATTAGATATACACAATGTATTTAATGTATCTTCTCTGGGGAAGTGGGTGTCAAATTATGAAAAGATATTATCTTCTTATGATGATGAGGCTCACACAAGTCTACATTAGAGGGAAGAGCAATAAATGATTCTAACAAATGGTATGAGAAAATAATGGAGTAAATATATTCTTATGGATAAGTTGCAGCAAAAAAATAGAGTGGCTATAAAGGATACTTAAGAGAAGAAATTTTAGATGAGATAATTATATCCAGGATTATTCTGACGTTATTTTATTTGAAAATGTCATGGAAGATATTTTTCTAAAAAGCAGAGAATTGTAAGATATTTGTGTTTAGAGTACAGATTAGACTAGTTGACTCGATTGGAAAAATGTAACTATATGAAATTTTATGTTTTTAACTCATTTTCATGTGTTTGGAAGTGTTTTAATGCTTGAAAGAATATTTAAAGAGTTCTATAATAAGTCTCAATGCCTTAATGATGGAGTGAATTTTGGCAAAATCTAAAAAATGTTTCTATTTATACATTCTGCAGTTTGTAATAATTTATTTATCTATTAATTCAATTTCATCTTTTAAAAGAAATCCCCAAAAACCTAATTGAAATCCATAGACTGCAAAACCTTCAAATATTTACAACATATGCCACTAGACCTGCCTCCTTGTGTAATTTGACCTTGGGATCCTTCCCAAAACCCTTGACCATGTACATAACCTTTTTTATGACATGTTAAATATTGCATTGCATTCGGGTGGACCAAGTTTGACCCTCAGTTGACAGGGGGTCCAAAAGACTAGAATGTCCTATAATGGCAAAATTGGAATTTTCTCCAAACCTTAATATGGCCAAGATAAATCAAACTTTGAAACCTTTTCCAATGGATCATAAATATCATTAGGATTGTATTGGACCTAAATCAAAGTTTTGGTTTGACCCTGGTTGACCAAGACAACTATGGTTGACCAAAATGTCCCTCAAGGGCCCAAATAGCATTTCAATCTGAATGACCATTCTAGTGCATAAGACTATCTCCATTTGTCTCGAATCAGTCAATTGAGCCTATTGGTCCCAAACCCAGCTTCTTCTTAACTTGGTTGACTAAGTCAACCATGGTTAACCAGATCACTTAGAAACCCCAATTCATATTTAATCAAGCTCCAAATCATATATAAATTTCAATAAGACCTTTTAATCACCTCTTCTAGTGATTTGGACTTTTTTAGACACTTTGACCCAATCAATTGTTGACTTGGTTAATTGGACCAAGGTTTGGTCAAACTTGACCTATTTTAGTCAAATCTTTCTACCTAATCAAATTAACTACTCTAAGGCCTCAAACTTATCCCAACTTTTGATGTGATGGCCTCCAAACCCATCATGAATGAAATCCTTATGAGTTTGACCAAGTCAACACATTGAATCTGGTTAAACTCCCATGTTTTTTATTAAACCACCACATGCACTCAACCAAACCCTATGAAGCCCTCAATTATACTTTAATTCATGGTATAAATAGATTCAAATTCACCCTGACTCAAACCAAGTCAATCCATGCATTTGGTCAAACCTGTCATTCATTCATCCATGCCTTGGAATCAACACCCCTAGTCCTTTCCACACCATCTCAAATTACTCCCCACATCCTTTCAAGTCCACCTTAATAATTGTTAACCAAGTTGACTGGTCAAACCAATCAACAAACACTAAAAGCCCTTCAAATGGTCAAACTCACTTAAGCCTTCCCTCTCCTTTAAACTAATTGGTCCTAAGCTTTCCGAATGAAACCCAAAGCCCTCTTTAGATCCAAGGGCATGGTTTAACCTTAAGAGGAAGGAAATGGAACCCCTCTCCAAAAGCATCCAATAGGAGTATGGCTTGGCCCAACCTTTCCCACATCCTTCTAACCATCTGAGACATGTGTAAGGCATTTAGGCAACTACTCTAATGTATAACAACCATATGTTTCAAACCCTAAACTTGAAATGAGCTAAGGGATCTCATGTCACCATTGGCATTCTATCTCATTTCCCAAAGCCCCTCCAGCTAGAAACTACTTTTGTTCAGACTCTCCACATTCCCCTTTCCATCTCCCTAGTTCAATCCTGCCAGTGAAATGATGTCGGTGATGAGATCTCCCACCAACTAAGCCTTTATTCCATCAAACTCAAATATCTATTGATCCAGACATTTCCAATCATTGACTTCTTCTAGAATATTAATCTTGGATAATCTACAAGCTCAAGAAGCCCATAAACACCCAAATTCATCAATACAATCTTGATATATCTCAAACCCTAGTTTAAACTTATTAGGCTTAAATAACTTTTTGAAAAATGAAAAAAAAAAAAAGCTATGTGAAAAATGAAAAATACCAGTGAATGGTGGATTTTGAAAGATTTTAGAGAGAGAAAGTCTGAGATTTTAGAGAGAGAAAAGTACAAATTTTAAAATTCTGTTTAGCGGTTTTGTTCGCCTTCGCAAATGGCGGAGGATGATCGACGGCGCTCTGCCGGCGATTGTCCCAGGATTGATCGAATGTCTTCACTGAAGAAGATAGACACCAACAATATCGTCCGGCGAGGTCAGTTTTTGGAATTCTATAATCCTTCTTTTTCTTCAAATCCTATGTTGGTTGCAGGAAAATTGAACAGCTCCGGTATTGACGATGGTTCAACAAACTATAATTCAATATATCGAATTCAATCACGAAGTCTGAATCATCAGGGAGCTTTGGTGATCAAAGAAAATTCTAATCCATCTCCAAAAACTATCAAATATGTGGAAGGTAAAGGCAAAGGCATCATTCAGTTGGAAGAATCAGAGACTCCTAAAAACTTGAAATTATCTGAAGCTACACATGATACTAACACATCTTCTTCTGGAATGAAGATCTTCGTTAACCAATTTGTGAACTCGAATGCAATCCCTAGACCTTGTCGCAGCGCGATAAATGAGAGTACTCTGAATCTGGTTAACGATAATCAACATTCTGAACTTTTTAAGGATAAAATATTGGGTGTAGTTAAGATAATTGATGTTATGCCTAAGCCTATGACATCATATTAAGTTAATCCATGGAGCAAAAAGCCCTACATTAAGTTGGATTTCAAAGAAGAAGAGGTAATGTTTTAAGAAGATGGAAAAGCTGTTAAATTGAATTGAGAATTGGAGGAGAAAAACTCTGAAATCCTTTCCAAATCACTGGTTGTTAAAATTTTTGGAAGAGAATTACCTTCAAACATAGTGGCATGGGAACAAAGGAAACAATGGAGGCTATTTGGACAATTCCACTTTACTAATTTGGGTAAAGGTTGGTATTTGTGTTCTTTCTCTTCGGAGGAAATGGTGGAAGCTGCACATTCAGGAGGGCCTTGGTTTGTTAATGAACACATTGTTGAGATGGAAAAATGGACTCTAGGATTTAACTCATCATCTATGGAAGGCCTTACTTCTCCTATCTAGATTAGATTTCCACATTTACCCTTGCAATGTTGGGATGAGAAGAATGTGGCTTGCAGTGCTTCAAGAATTGGTAAACCAATTATGCTAGATGGAAATATGTTCCATTGGGGAAGAAGAGAATTCGCTAGAGTTTGTGTGAGGATCAAACTCGGTCAGCAACTTCCTTTAGGAGTTTGGGTGGACAGCATGAGAGGAAGATTCTTTCAAAAAGTGGAGTATGAAAAAATTTCAAAGTTTTGCTTTTTATGTGGAAGAATAGGCCACATAGAGAAGGAATGTTTCCATTCTAATAAAAATCTTATTAACTTGGAGAAAGAAGAAAACAATGGTGCAAGGAAAGCTGATTTTACAAATCCTGAAATTCAAAATAATACTACCTATGGGCGGTGGACCTTAGTTACCAGTAAGAAGGCTAAATTTTCAAAGCAAAAGAACAACTTGAAGGTTCATAACTCCTACAGATATGTGAAGAAAATGGTGGCTCCAAATACAAATGAGGTTGTTTATAAAAATTCTAAGACAGTTGGTTTAGGGAATGATCTCCCTGGGAGGCCAATTAGTACTAATTCCAAACTACCTGAAGGTGATAACAATATAGAGATAGTAACTGTGGAACTAGTTAATCTGATTTATGCTCAAAAGAATCAGAACTTGCTGATGGAAAACAAATCTATTTTAACAGAACCTAATCTTGGTTCTACTGAAATTACTAATGGGAAGGTTTGCTTGCGAACTCAGGTAGATCTTATGGGATTATCTGCGAACTCAAGTACTCCCTATGATAATTCAGATCTCAATGTTCAGTATAATCCTCTAAGGCAATTAGAGATTCCATATCAAGGTGGACTTGACAAAAACACTACCATGGAACTCAATCAAATAGAAGTTCAAAAATTTGGAGATGCAGAATTGAATTCAGAATCTATTTTCAACACAGTTAAAACTACAACTTTAACTGAAATTAGAAATCCTAAAGGGAATCTAGAGGCTGATCAAATCAGAATTGCTTCTGTTACTCAGAGTAATAAATTTGAACTGCTAAATGAATTACATGAAGAAGGAATTGGTGAAGAGCTTCACACAGGACAATTGGTGAATGAATTAAAAGAAGGTGAAATTTTAGTAATAAAGGAAGAATGCCATAGTAAAACTGAGCCTACTATTTCTCAAGGAAGTATTGAGAGTAAAATCGAATCATCGCATGGTTTTTACAGTTCTATGAGCAGCGGGAATCTTCACCCTCAGAAAATCAAGCTAGCCAAAGAAAAGAAATTCCTGGGTCCTCTTAACTCAACTTCTAGAATGACAAGAAACATTGCCAACAAGACTAAGGGTTGGGGAATCTCCCCATTCAAGTCAAAATGAATTCCATCAGCTTTTGGAATTGTAGGGGGGCTAATAAGAAGGAGGCCTCTTTTTACTTGAAAGTTTTTATAAAAGATTGGAATGTATTCTATGTAGGCATTGTAGAAACAAAGTTGACTTCTCTTTCTAACAAAGATTTTTTTAAAATTATGGGAAATGATTGGAAGTTCATACTTCATCCTTCTAGAGGAAACTCTGGAGAAATCATGGTGATTTGGAACTATAAAGTAGCAGATTTTTCCTTAATTGATTGATCGGATCAATGTATGATAGGTGATCTGGAAATTTTCAATAAAGGGAAGTGGAAAGTGGCTACTATCTATGGTAGCAGAGATGTCCAAGGCAGAAGAGAATTATGGAGAATTTTTGATGAAGCAGCTGATCAAAAAGTCCCCTTTGTAGTCGGTGGTGACTTCAATTGTATCCTTTCCCAAGATGAAAAGAAAGGAGGAAAAAAATTCTCATTCTCGGGAGGACCTATGGAGATGAAATCCTTTATGAATTGGAATGACTTACATGATGTAAGTATTCTTGGCTCAAAATTTACATGGTGTAATAATAAAAGTGGGAGTGCACGGATTCTTGAGAGGCTAGATAGATGCATTCTTAATTCAAAGGCTTTGGATCTCTGCAATCAAGCTTCAATAAGGCATATGAATAGGATCGCATCAGACCATTGTCCCATAGTTTTGAAACTATTTAATCAACCTCCTAAAGCCAGCAGGATTCGGAGGTTTGAAGACATCTGGATTTCATATGCAGTAGCTACTACAATTGTCAAGAATTCCTAGGCTAAACCGGTAAATGGTAATGACATGGAAGCTCTTAACAAAAGGATGAATAGAGTTTTAAAAGCTTTATTTTTTTGGAGTAAGGCTAAACTTCTAAAGCTTGAAGAACTAAAGAAGAAATTGAAGTTGGAAATTGAAGAATTACAACTAGAGGAAGCTTCGGAATAGATTTTTTCAATCACCAAAGGTTTGATTCTTAGAAACAAAATTTCTGAATTTAATTCTACACTTGCTAGATTGAATACTTGGTGGAAACAAAGGGCCAAAGCAAATGGTTGAAAGAAGGTGATTTGAACTCTTCATTCTTTCATGCTTATGCAAATGGTAGGAAAAATAACAACTTTATAAGACAACTAAAAAAGGAGGATGGAGATATGATTGAAAATCCTATCAATATTAGGGACTGTTTTGCTCAGTTTTTTAAAGAGAAATAAAACCATAGAGAATGCAGACTATCTGATTGGCTAGAATCTGCAAAGATTCTGAACCAAGAAGACCGTGATTTACTTGAGGCTGATTTTTCTCAGGATGAATTAGAGATGGTAATAAGGGATCTCGGTAACAACATTGCACCCGGTATAGATGGGATCTCCTATTCTTTTTTTAAAGCTTACTGGGATATTATTAGAAATGATGTATGGAAAGCCATTCTTTTTTGCTTTAATTCAGGTAAGATGTCTTCTTTATGGAAGGAAACTTTGGTAATTCTCATACCCAAAGTAAGAAACCCTTTTAGGCCTATAAGCCTTTGTATGTCCATCTACAAGATAGTAGCTAAAGTCCTTTTAGATAGACTTATGAAAGTCATCCATAGCCTAATAACAGAAGAACAAATAGCTTTCATTAAAGGAAGGTCTCTTTCTGACCATATGCTCCTAGCTCAAGAAATTTTACACAAATTCAGATTTTCTAAATCTAAAAGAGGTATGGTGGCTGCAAAACTTGATATGGAACAAGCATATGACAGTATGGCATGGGAAACTCTTAAACAAATCTTTGAATTATATGGCTTTCCCATAAAATTTTCTAATCTTATAATGGATTGTGTCACTGATCCTACTTTTTTTATTCAAGTCAATGGTGTGATCTTGGAAAAGATTGTAGGGAAAAGTGGCTTTAGACAGGGGTGCCCTTTATCCCCATATCTCTTTATTCTTTGTTCTCAATTACTATCGAATGCTTTTAGTTCCAAAGGGAGTAGTTTGGGTTTAAAAATTACTCCCTTGGCTCTCAGGATTTCACACTTACTATATGCCGACAACATTTTAATTTTCTCAAATACTAAGGAAGAAGATATTAAAAGGATTAAGAAGATAATGTCGGATTACTGCTGTTGGACAGGACAGATCATCAATGGCAACAAATCTACAATCTTATTCAACAAAAATACATGTAGAAGAAGGAAAAGAAGGATCTCTATGCTATTGGGGATCAAGGAAGCAAAAGATATCAATTATCTGGGGATCAAATTAACTCAAAAAAGGCTGGTGGCAGCAGATTTTTTAAATATCTTAGAGAAAGCTGCTAATAAAATGGATGTTTGGGGTAAGAAATTCATCTCCACAGCTGGTAGGATTACCCTCATCAAGTCGGTTATTCAATCTTTACATGTCTACTACTCTACGTTAACTTTGGTACCGCAATCTGTACTGAAAAAACTTGACAAATTATGTTGAGATTTTCTATGGAATAAAAGTGATGGAAATAATGGTTTGCACTTTGTAGCTTGGAAAGATATTTGCAAACCGATAAACCATGATGGAATTGGCATACACTGTGCAGTTGACTCTGTAGAACCCCTTAGAGCTAAGTTGGTTTGGAAATTCTTTAATGAACCAAACTCGTTACTTTCCAGATCCATAACTGCTAAATATGGTAGTAATGTCTTTGATATGGTGAGAAGACAAAACCCTTCTTCTACTTGGAAAAAGTATCTTAGTGGAGCTAAAGCTTTGAAACATATAGTGAGATGGAATATTAAAGATGGAGTATCCATAAATATCATGAAGGATATTTGGTTATTTGATAGAAAATTGGAATGTTGGCCAACCTTTATTTCTATTGATATTGATAACATTTCCAATCTTTCTAACTTTATCACGATAGGTATCTGGAACGTTGAAGAACTCTGTAAATACTTTGGAATTGAATTAGTCAAACTTATTTGCAACCTGAAGATTGAAAAGGAGATTCTTGAAGACAATTTGGAATTATTAAACTTACACTCCGGTAAAACAATCTCAACTTTGTTTTTTTTTTTTTGAAGGAATGCTAAATTGCATTAAAAACAAAATAAACCAATACAAAGAAAACTAGAAACTCAAGTCATCTCTAATCCATCATATTCCTCTTTTAAAATACTAAGAAAGAAATGTGGGATTTCCACATTATTCAAATCTTCCCAAATAAAATTATTATTGCATCCTAAATTGGCACAAAAATCTGCCAATTTGTTGCAATTTCTACTAGTATGAGAGAAAAGAACCTGGTTGAAGTCTTGAATAAAAGCAAGTTCCTTTTTGATCCTTCCATGTTTCTTCCAATTCTTCAAATTAACTTGAAGTTCTTTGATAATATTGTTGGTCTCCTTCTATGATTACTCCATGAGCTTCAAGCATCCATTCATTCAAGATATTCTTCAAGTAATAAATCGCCAAAAGTTCCACATGAGCAATGTCCCAATGTAGATAATGATGACCAAAAGCTGATAGAAATCTGTCTTTATTATCTCTTATGATACCTCCAATACCAGCCAAGTAATTGCTTTTTAAGGAAGCATCAATATTTATCTTTATCCAACCGGTTGGAGGGGGACACCAAGATGAAAATAGCTTGAGCTGATTAGTATCCCAGTTTTCCGAATGAGTAACGATAGAGTTGCTAACTGTAGCTAAGGAGACGGTATTAGCAGCCATAAAGAAGACAGATTCTTCACTCTTCCCATGAACTAGCTTGCATCTCTTCTTCCAAGCTATGAAAACTGCTGTACAGTACATGTTTGCCAATAAAGGATTAGTTTTAGAAGCTTTAACTAATCCATCCAAGCAAGAGTTAAAATCCTCAAAAACCGGAATATTAAAACCCCAATTGTTAAGCATAAGCAAACAGTTTTTTAATTTACTGCAGTTTGCTACAATATGGCTTTTATCTTCAATTCTTGTACATCCTCTCGGACAGCTTGCATTGGTGGGAATTTTTCTTCTCAATAAGAACTCACCCGAAGGAATTGCATTGCTGTATAATCTCCACCAGAATAATTCAATAGAGGGTCTAAGCTTTATGCTTTTAACCCAATTCCAATGGTTTTCACCCAGAAAATTGTTTGAATCGGCTTCAGAACAAAGAGTTGCTATAGATTTTCTGGAATGATGTTTTAACAATTCAATTTGATCTTCATTTTGTTCTTTTTCAAAAGGAATTTGGATAATAATATCCATAAGAGTCTTGCCAAAAAATTTCTCTAAAGAGTAGAGATTCCAATTCCCATCAATGATAAAAGAACTTAACTTGTGATCAATAGGATCCAACATGTTTATGAATGAAGGCCATTTGGACAGATTTTTGTCAAGGATCCAAGTATCTTGCATCCAATTGATAGAATTTCCATTCATAACTTTCCATCTCACAATCTTTTTAATAAAATAAGCTCCATTAGTAATGATTTTCCAAGTAGGAGAACCATTAATTTTAGTGGTCTTATTCCAAATATCATTACCATACTTTCCTTTGATAATTTGGTTAAGAAGGGAATTAGGCTTTTTAAGAAACTCCCAAGCAAATTTTGCTTGAAGTGGCCCGACCTTGGAAACTATAGAAAACAGTCCTCTACCTCCTTCATTTTTTGCTTTGCAAAGAAGATCCCAAGAGACATAATGCAATCCAATTCTCCCATTACTTTTGTTCCATATAAAGCTTCTACACATCTTATCAAATTCTTTTAGAATTGATATAGGAACAAGGGATATAGATGATAAGAACATGGGAAGAGAAAGAAAAGCATATTTGACAAGCACAAGTTTCCCTTCCAAAGAAATACAATTCTTCCCCCAAGTATTCAATTTATTGGATGCCACTTCCATTAGATTATGAAAATCTGATCTAACTTTTCTTCTTAATGTTATTTTAACACCAAGGTATAAAAACTCCTTCACAACTTTGTACTTAAGAATAGAAGAGATTAAGTTCATCCTTCTCCTATCAGTGTGTTTCCCAAAGATAACCATGGATTTGGATGAATTAACCTTTTGTCCAGTCCAATCACAAAATTTGGAGACAATTTTTTTCACCAATTTCACCTCTTTGACAATAGCTTTGGAGAAAATAAGGAAATCATCGGCATAAAATAAATGAGAGACATTTGGAGCATTGTGAGTGATAGAAATCCCTTTACCACATCTATGAATATGGAGAGCATCTGAAAGAATTTGAGCACAAAGAATAAACAGATAAGGAGACAAGGGACAACCTTGTCTAAAGCCACTTTTGCCTTGAATCCAATTGGTCTTCTTCCCATTGATTAATATGCAATATTTAGGATCTAGAACACATTGCATTAACAATTCTCTGAATTTGATAGGGAAATTATAGTGAATAAGAGCTTGTCTTAAAGCTTGCCATCCCATACTATCATAAGCTTGTTCCATATCAATTTTGATTGCCAATAGACCACTTTTAGCTTTAGAATACCGAAACTTATTAAAGATTTCTTGAGCCAAAAGAACATGTTCAGATAAAGAGCAATTATGTTTGGAGCTGCTTTAAGAAGCTTAATTTAAACCCACGTGTAGCACATTTCTGGTGGAGACTTCTAAAAAATGCTCTACCTACCAAGGACTTCTTGCTTCATAGAAGGTTGATTGATTGCAACCTTTGTCCTAGAGGCTGTCCTTTAATAGAAAATGGAAATCATTTCGCAGCTTATTGCTTGAAACTGAAATTGCTTATCAAAAAAGCTAATAGTTGGGGTTTTATGGTACCTACTCTCTTTGATTTGAATGAAGTTATCTCCTTTTTGAAAAAACAAAGTGAGGTTAATTCTTTTTTACAAAATCTCTATTGCTCTTTAGTCTTTAATTCTTGGAAGAGTAGGAATTCTCTTATTCATAAAGGTAAAGAGATGGATGATGGTATCATTGTGACTAGTGCCATTACATATGCATCTACTTCATTTTCTTATATTCATTCGCACCATTGGAATGCTAACCAACATATGCTGACTATTTCTTCTTGGCATCCCCCTCCACCTGAATGGATCCAAATAAACATAGATGCATCTCTACATTGCTCGAACAAAGCTAGAATCGGTGGTATCTTGAGAGACCACAAAGGTAGGATGCTTCTTTCCAACGGCTTTTCTCTTTTACATTGGGATATTGGAAAACTCGAATGAATGGATGTTCAGTCATTTAGAGATTTCATTGAAGATGGGATGCTCAATGCTAAAGGCATAATTGTGGAAGGAGACAACTCCAATGTTATGTCACATTTTCAGAACTTAACTAAGGTGAACAAACATCTCTTGGATAAATCTTCTAGAGAAGACTTGGATTTCCTTAATAGCTTTGAGGTAATTTTATTCAAATTTGTTAGTAGAAATTGTAATAAGTTAGCACATTGGTGTGCTAACCATGCTTTAAGTAGTAACTTTATTTGGGATAGTCTAGAAGTTAATAAGATTCCTGCCTTTTTTTCTTTGTTAAAGGAGGAAAGTGATAGATCATCTATCACTTAGTTTCTTGTACTTTTTTTTTCAGTTTCTAATGCAAATTATGCAGTTCTTCAAAAAAAAAACCATTAATTAACCTCCCCACTCTTCATTAAATTCTCCTTAAGTTATGTTTCAAGTGTCATGTCAAATCAACATTTATTTCTTAAGTGTGAGCATTTCTTCATCTTAGGTTACCATTTTAAAAGTTTTAAACTATATTTAACTCTAGCCACATGATCTGAATCTTGATGTTCAGATTACATCGAACAGATCATTTCATCCTTGCATCCGTACACCAAATCACATGATCCGCTCATGTGGATAAGTGGAACACGGC
Source organism: Dendrobium nobile (assembly GCA_022539455.1). Lineage (NCBI taxonomy): Eukaryota > Viridiplantae > Streptophyta > Magnoliopsida > Asparagales > Orchidaceae > Dendrobium > Dendrobium nobile. The sequence continues at coordinate 8,132,195 of CM039730.1, read as the reverse complement.
AAATCGACGACATTAGATGAGTGGTAAGTGGAATTTCTACCATGCATCATGTGTGATTTCCGGCGCCAATGATTGTGCCGTCGGCCTAATTTCTATATTAAATGCTATTTTTAATTATTAAAAATGCCAAAAATTTTAGAACTCCATAGAAAATTTATTTTTCATCCAAAATTTTCACCTAATACCTCTATGGATTCATGGTAAAGAGCTCTATCATATAAAATTAATTTCATTTAATTTTGATGTGCTCCCAGAAGTTATTTAATTAATATTATTTACATCATTAATTGTCATCCATTTAGATTCAATTTTGGCAGGGAATAATTACAATATTTCACTTACATCATGTAATTTTTTCAGCCCTAATTGAGTTTGTAATTGAGCTCTAGAAAATTATCAATCACATGGGTTAAAATTTAACCCAAATGATTGAAAATTCATTTCACCCTATGCATATAGAACTAGACATTCACCTTATTGTGGTTGTGGACCTCTAAAGGGATCCGCTGGCTATAGAGTGCAGAGGGTATACGATCGCATAACCTCGTGGGATATAGATGATCACGAGCCTCAGCGCTCTTTGCAAATAGGCCAATGGGAGGGAAAATTAGATCCTACAAATAATCAACCCTTAAGGATAGCAGCTCTCTCCAGTGCACCCAATGGGTGATAATATATACGACCTGATCAAAATAATGGGTTTCCCTACCTGATACATCAGCTCGAGAGGAGTTTATTTGATGGTGGAATTCCATGTCCCATGGGTGGATGCCCCTGTGGTTAATTACATCTCAAGCCTGGGGCCTAAGAAATCTATCGATTAAGAATCCAATATTATTCTTTCCAAAAATGGGATTGGCAAAAAAGGGAAACTAGGAAATCATACTCAAAGGAAAAGAAAAGGTCCAAATGGGCTTAGTCAACATACACGGCTCACACTGACATCTGGAGGAACTAAGGTAGTTGAGGAGATAAAGAAACTCAAATACTCAAAATATATAGAGGGAAAAGATGGAAGTGGCATCATCCGTGTGATACGGATGAGCAGGATTTATAGTCCCTGAAGAATAGGTAACTTACCCACTGTTTAGGCATACTATGAGACATTCAATGTAGTAGCCTTGAACCCTAAATCTAAGATGGATTTAGTGTTTTAACCAACACTAACACCCGTGTCCTAACTAATGAAATATGGGCTTATATTCTGCCTGAAAAGGAAAGCCAGCTAACCACCTAGAAGCCTAAAATCTATATTGTCCAGTCTTTATGAAAGATTGGTAGGTAGTTTGGTTTTTGGAAGTAGGACCAACATCTAGAGAGTTTCTTAATTTGCCCTGGACTTATGTAGGGTTAATGCACTTAGAGATAATATAATTAAATTTTTAATTTAGTTAATTTCTAATGCAATGCATGCTGGTTAAAAGGCTTCAAATCAAGTATGCATAAGATTTTAAAAATAAGCTTATAAAAAAATAAATTTTATAAAAGACTGGGCCTCCCTAGGTCCGGCACTTCATCCTTATAGTCTAGATTATCCAGACTCTACTCGCGTGTGGGGAGGTGTCTTATTAGAAGGGGGGAGAGAGATGTAATAATATACTTGCGACCTCGGATGGATCTGGCTATTATCTAAGTCGTTAAGTTTCTAAGTTATTTAGACCTTAAAATTTTAAATATTAATTACGAGCAGAAAATATTTTTATCTTAGAGAGCCTAGTAAAAATTAGGACAAGCACAATGCAAGAAAGAAAACTAAGAAAAGAAAATAATTTCTACTGCACACAGAAAATAAACACATCAATATAAATCCATAACACAGTAAAGTAAAAACTTCCATGGAAAGTGCCATATAAATACAACCCAGGGTATATAGAAAAGTAATAGTGGCCAGGCTCCACCAGCAATAACCCGGATTCTAATCCTAATAAATGATGTAAGTCTTAAAAGTCAAGCATTTCATATTCAAGACTCCATCTTCGAGTGGATCATCCTTCCCCAAACCATCTCCCTTTGGATCATCTCCTTTGAGCTCCGTGTGGTTCATCCTCTGAAAGAGTACCAAATGACTAAAAAATTCCTTGAGAGGGGGCTTTTCTTATTTTCTTTGGGTACCAAATATTTGAAATGTTGGACTTTTGAAGACTTTCACAACACAATAATAATTACAAACTACATTACATTATAAAAATAAAAATCTATACCCAAACTTCTGCATGGTTATCCTAATAAAAATCTCAAGAAGTTTATATAATAATCTAATCAGTTATATATATGCAAAAAATTAAACACATTTTGCCACGCTCTTTTAATTTTAAAAGGGGCTAAGCAGTCTCTGAAGGGTCTGCAAAAAAAATTGTCGGCTTTAATTATTATTGCCCCTTTTATTTTAGTGCTACATGAGTGTGGAAACCTACATATAATTGGATTATTAAAAAATGAGGCCCTAGCCCATGGACAATCTAACGCACAAATCATAGCATAATCAAATCACATAAAGCATAATAATAAAATAAACATTATAACAACAAACAAGAGCAGTCAAATCAGCACTCGTTCCACACAAATTATCACATCATAGAAAGTAGAAAAAGAAAACACCGACCTTAATTCTATAACTAGAAGTGGTGCTCTAACACATCTATGTGTGTGTATAAGGTTTGTGTGGCTTTGGATAGGTCCTAGGTAGGGTAGTTAGTTCAAGTTGCCTAAAATTCAAATTTGTTAAAGGTCGGACAAGAAAACTTTATTTAAAATTCAAAAATTTATAGATTGAGATCCATTTTAGTTAATTTTAGTTTTTGGATCAATTTTAATCCTTAGGGTAGTGATCTTTAAAGTTTAAATTATATTAGTAAATTTTGGAAGGTCCCATGTCCTCCTATGTGCTAGGCTAAGGAGGTCCAAAAGGTCATTATGGGAAATAATCTAGGTTTGGGGGTTCTAGCATTTTAATTAAGTATTAGGTCTTACAAGGAGTGTTTAGGCTTTACATTTGCTAGATTTGGAGTTTTCTTGGAAATGTTATGAATTTTAGAAGATTCAGGGCAATTAAGGAATTCTCGAAATTGTTTAATTAGGGGTACTTTAAGGATTTTTATCCAAATCAACTCCAAACTGATTAGAATTAGCTCATAAGGTCAGGAATGACCTAAGAAGATGTTCCCAAGTTTTTGGTGAAAATTTGGAATTTTTAATAATTTTTAATTACTTAATAAAGGCAAAAAGGTAAATTTTAATCCAAACTAAATTAAGGTTTAAATTAAAGACAAATTAAGGGGCCCTAATTATTTAAGGTTAAGAGCTAAATTCTAAAGAGTTCAAGGTATTACAAGTAATTTTTTGAGTTGAAATGGATTTATTAGAATTTTTCGGGAGTTAATGGGGCCCTAATTATGAGTAAATTAGGGTTTGTTAATTAAGGATTTTAAAGGCTCCTAAAAATTCTTAGAAAATTTTGAGAGGTTTAAGATGTCACTAAGTTTCAATGTTAAAAGTTTCATGTCATTTGGGGATCTATCCTAGCTCCTAGATTTTTTCTGAGTTTGCTAAATGGGTCCTTAATTATTGTCCTTATGGTGTCACTATGTTAAGTGGGTTTTAAAGTAAGTTTTGGACTAACCCTTAAGGTAACATGAAAGGAGTGCATAAAAATAGTAAACACACCAATTCTTAGGATATAGAAGGGGCTAAACTAGGTGCTCGTGAGTCCTATACATGCAAAAGATGATAAAAAAATAAGTAAAGCACATTTATCAAAGCGATTAGTGAATGATTGGGACTCAACCACCCATTAATCCCCTTCCCCATGAATGGTGTTCATATGCATATCATATGTTTAAAATTTCATGAATGGACCTCCCAAAGTTAGGGATTTAAATAATATATACAGTTTTAAAGTAATTTAAAATACATATAAACTTTAGAAAATAAGATAATAAAAAATAAATTAATTTGAAATAAATAAGTATAGGGGAGATCCACTGGCCACCCAAGAGAGGTTTTAAAATATTTTGAAAATAATTTTTTAATTTCAAAATAATTACCATATTAATTATTTAGATATTATTTAAATATCAACAAATTAAATAACACAGAAACATGTAAGAAAAATAACTTTTGGTTACTAAAAATAGTTTTAAAATAAAAGTCATAATTTTCTAAAAAGAAAATGGTATTGCATGCCGAAATTCAATTTAAAATTAAATAGTTATGAATTTTTTAACTTTTATATTATTAAAAGGATTTTTTAAGCTAATTTAAAGTAATTAATATGTAAAAATAATCATTAAATTAAATTAAACTACATCTTAAAGATTCTGAAATTTAAAGTAATTTAGTAAAAATAATTTTCATAAGTAGTAGTAATAATATTAATAATAATAATAATAATGATCAAAATAATAAATATTAAAATAATAATGATTAAAATAATGATAATTAAAATTATTATAATTAAAATAATAATAGCAATAATAATAATAATAATAATAAATTATTCAAATTACTGTTTAATAATATTTTAGAATATATAAAATATTTTTAATTAAAATTAATTTTAAATTAAAGAGGATTAAATTACGATCAATTTGATATATTATACGTATTTTTTAGATGAAAAATGGATTTTTTATGAATTATTAAAATAAGACAGCCTTAAAATCATTTAAAATAAATAAATATCCTAGAAAATGCCTCGAGATGACACATGGCGACCCAGGAATGGCTCCACAGTCTGTGGAGCAATCATTGGTTGGTGGCACAATGATTGCGCCCTCGAAAATAATTACATAATGACTGCGATAATGATTACCGCAGTTGGGATTTCACTTAGCCACGTAGGTGGAGTGTGAGAGCTATCCGATCCTCTGCTAATTTTGATGGAGGGCTCTGATCGAGCCGAACTACTTGATCCAATAGTCAAGCAAACTGCAGGTAAGATCTGAGAGACCATACAATGGGATCTCGACCATTGATCGCGAATCCAACGGTCCAGATCCGTCCCACTCAAGCATGAACCCCAATTGAGGTCTAAATTGATAAAATGTCTCATTCTCGCCAAATACAAGATTAAAATTAATAAAACTTTAAACATAAGAAGCATGCATGAAGATCATTCATTAGGAATAAAAATTGCATTCTAAAATGCAACATACGAAGAGTTATTTAAATGTAAGTGAGCTGAGAGATTGAGTTTAGAAGCCATGAAATTGATTTGAGATTAAATAGAAGTAGTTTGGGTCAATTTGGGTCAACCCAGGTTGACCCAGGGCATAGGTCTAGGCTAAAGAGACTTGTGTTGACCCATGAAACCCAAAGAAGGTGGTCTTAGGGCTTGGCCAATTTGACCAAGTCAACTCCTCTTACCAGGGGTTTGACAAATTCAGGGTCAACAAATAGATCCCCAACAGAAGCGGCAAACAAACTAGTGAATCACTCATGGTTGCATTGACCAAATGTGACAAAGAAAACAAAGTAAAAAAACACAAGTAAGAGGATACCAAAAAGGTGGAAAAGTAGGGGGGGCCTCTCCCAGCCTTACCCTATAGTAGGGTCAGATTCTAGGAGAGAATGAAGAGTAATAATAACGATCACCAAATGGTGGAAAAGTAGTGGGATCCTCTTTTGGCCTTACCATATAGCAAGGGTAGAGCTGACGAAAGAACCAAAGTAAATTAGTAAATGAATTCTCCCCTAAACTTACCCTATAGCAAAGGAAGAGCCGAGGGTGGAGCAAAAGAGAAAAGTAAGCAAGTAGAAGATCACTGAATGGTGAAATACTGAGTAAGGAGTCAAGGGGTAGCGGGGTATGCCTCCCAGGAACTCTATTAGGCACCACTACCCAGAAAACACGATGTCCACCTGGTATATATGCCTGTAGTAAGATAAAAGGGAAGGAGTCACCCCTTCTCGGTGTATGTTCCTGCAATAGGGCCCCTACCTGGCACATATATCAAAAGTAGGATAAAGAAAGAACACTAAACATAATCACCTGGCATATATGTCTGCAATGATATAAAGAGGAAAGAGTGGAGAGGAATGCCTCCTAAAGACTTTATCGGGCTCTCTCAATTAGGAAACCCGATGTCCACCCAACGTATATGCCTATAGTAGAACAAAAAGAGAAAGTCACCTCTGCCTGGTGTATGTGCCTGCACTAGAGTACCTACCCAGTGCATATGCATGTAGTAGGATAAAGATGAAGAACTCAACATAATTACCCGTCACATATGCCTTTAATGATCTGAAGAGGAAAGAGTGGTGAGGAATGCCTCCCTGGGACTCTATCGGGATCTCTCAACCAGAAAATTTGATGTCCACCTGGCGTATATTCCTGTAGTAGTACAAAAGGAAAAAAGTCACATCTGTCTGGTGTTTGTACCTACAGCAGAGTACCTACCTGGCGCATATGCCTGTAGTAGGATAAAGATGAACCACTCAACACAATCAACCAGTATATATGCCTGCAATGATGTGAAGAGCAAAGAGTTGTGAGGAATGCCTCCCATGGACTCTTTTAGACTCTCTCAACCAGAAAAACCTGTTGTGCACCTAGTGTATATGCATGTAGTGGGACAAAATGAAAAAGACACCTCTGCCCTATGTAAGTGCCTACAATAGAGTACCTACCTAACATATGTTTATAATAAGATAAAGAAAGAACACTCAACATAATCACCCGGTGAATATGCCTGCAATGATGTGAAGAGGAAAGAGTTGTGAGGAATGCCTTTTAGGGACTCTATTGTACTCTCTTAATAAGGAAACCTTATGTCCACCTGGTGCATATGCCTGCAGTAGGATAAAAGAAAAAAGTCACCTCTGCCTGATGTATGTGCCTACAGTAGAGTCCCTACTTGGCGAATAAGCCAAAAGTAGCACAAAGAAAGAAAACTCAATACAAATAACCAGCGTATATACCTGCAATGATGTGAAGAGGAAAGAGTCACCTCAATACCAACCTAACATATCTCTGTGTAGGAATGTGAGGGAAAAAGTAAAGGTAATTTAGGTGGGGGGTATGCCTCCCGTGGGCATTATCGGGCACCCCACTAGGTAAGTAACCAACTACCTGTCTGACTACATCAAAAAAGTAGGATAGAAGGTGAAAGTCACCTCAACACCATCCTGACACAGATCCGTGTAGGGATGTTAGGAGAAAGCAAAGGTTATTGGGATAACTTTAGGGAAAAAGTTGTTTGAGAGTTCCCAATTTGACTTCTAGTTACCTTGTGGTAGAGGACAAAATGTCGTGGCCACGGCTATCCAAATGCCAGCAGAATTCCTTAAGAAACTTTATCAAAAGATTTAAAATGACAAAAAGAGGGGGGATATGGTTGGCTTTATTAACCCAGGCCACATTCACCGTACGAATGAAACCAGGGAGCATAATCAAAACAAAATGGATATAATAATGGGATTTATATATGGATAATGGATCAGCACTACCACTTCCAACTAACATGGGTGGGTATGGACCCAGTATCATATCATTTAAGGATGAAAAGAATTTAAATATGGATAATGGATCAACATTACCACTCCCCACTAACATGGGTTGGTATGGACCTAGTATCACATGAAAGTTCGTTAGGGATGTTAGGCCCTATAAAACTAGCCAAAGGCTAAATAAAGAGAGTGGTGAATTGGTAAAGAAGAAACTTTAAGCAAAGTACAAACCAAAATCACCACAAATAAAAAAAATGCGAAAATTGAAGTGTGAAAGCAAATAATAAGAAAGAACACACCGGATTTATAGTGGTTCGATCAAATCTTGACCTACGTCCACTCCATGGAGGCACCCTCCAAGTATTGCACTAAAACAAGTGTCTCTCCTTTAACCCCCACAGCTAGGCGGAGAAGCCCTTACAAAATCACTTCCACTTTCCCCGGTGCGGCAGAGTCGTCGGGTCCTATGACACCAAAGTGAACTTTTTCTTTGGTGAACTTCCCTCGAGACAAGCCTTGAATCTGACGGTATTAAGATGCAAGCCTATCGGAGCAACCATGTGGAATCCCCTCCACACTCCCTTGAGTCTCCCCTCACAGGATCTTCTCCCTCTCAGACTACACCCGTTCCTCACTCCCTTTCAAGCTCTCTCTTCAAGTCTCCCCCACAAGAACGAAGCTACAATGGCTACCAAAGACACTAACAAAAGTGCCTTGACAAAGCTTAAATAGAAGTTCTCAAAATAAGCTCATTAATACAAGTTGCCAACATTATCATCCAGGATGATAGGCATATCGTCCTATACGATCAGTATAATTTAAGCCCAATCAGACGGGAAAATTTGAGATGATCAGAAGAAAATTGGTTACATCATCCTTGACAATATCACGATCATCCCGGACGATTAATTTAAAACCGATTTCAATCATCTTGATCATCGCCCGGAATAGATATTGGCCGATGTAAATCTTCCAGGCCATCATCCTGCCTGATCCTACGATCGTCCTGGACGATGTGATCATATCAATCAGTCATTAATGCTTTCCAAATATACTAGATCAATTTAGGCATAATTGAGTTAGATCGTCCTGGATGATGTGTATATCATCCTAGCCGATTGCCTAAAATAAAGAATACATAATATGAACATGGTGGCTAATTCTTTCTGAATTGAGCTTATCGTCCTGGCCAATACATGTATCATCCAGGCCGATCAGCTTATAACGACTGCTTTAATGAGGATGCCCTAATTAGGATTTCTGCTTTTGAATAGATCATTCAGGATGATATAAATATTATCCCGGATGATGTTACCAAAAATAATAAACTCTAGGGAACAATCAAAAAATCTTCCAAGTTATAAAGCATCAGGAGCCAAACCAAATACAATAGACTCAAGGAAGGAAAAAGTGTACAAACTGACTCAGACCTAGTTTACCCAATCATGAGTAGATTCCACATTGCAGTCCGATCGTGTGAACCTGAAATGTTAGTAGAAAGCAGCCATAGAGAAACAAGAATTATTTTCTATCATCAAAATCATAAACCATAGATCCGCAACAATCTCCCCCTTTTTTATGATGGCAAACATTTCAATTTGAATTTGCAAAAAGGAATATTTTCACCTAATCTCCCCCTCACTAGAATAACACCATAAAAAATAGGGGAGAAAAAAATATTTTTGTTGTTTTAAATAAAAAGGATACAAATTCAACAGTACGTTCTCCCACTTTGACATTATCAAAAAGAGAGGAGGCACAAAAAATAATACGAACAAAAGACAAAAATGTTCCCTGGTCTAATGAAAAAATAAATATTCTTAAAATGAGAAAGTTACCTCTTAGTTTGAATCAAAAAACTTAATAGAATTGTATTGACAACACATAGCCCAAAAAAGGTTAGAAATTAATAATTTGATAATCCAAACTCTAGTTCTTTTTAAAAGGCTCAAAAACTTTTTAATTTAATATCTAAATCATGAAATAAATTAGAGATAAAAACAATCATTTTTCAAAACTCCTTTCATAAAATATATCTAATAGAAGATTAGTACATGAATTGTTGAATCAGGAATCAAGATTAAAAAATCAAGTATCGAAAATATTAAGGGTTTTCTTATGCTTTGAATAAAACAAAAAGGTAAGCATACTCTTTGTGGGCTCATTTTATGCCTCTTGTCAAGTTTTTGGCACACTTTGCACATCTTTTTTTTTTTGATACACTTTGTGTATCTTTCTCAATTTGGCGTCATTGCACGTCATTGGCCATTTTTTTTAATATGCTACCTTTATGAAATTTTAAAAATAAAAGTAAACCCATTCTATTGACGCAACAAACTACTTGATTAAAAAAATTATGAGGTATATTCAACAATCTTGCAAAAGATTCCTATGCGATAGATAAAATGTAAAGAAATGAAAAAAGTTTAGTTTCAAAAATATAATTTAAAATATGATGAAGATTTTAATTCAAAAGTAGAATAACCTCTTTAAGGAAACAAAGATTGAGAGTCAAAATCATGAGTTTTCTTCCTTTGACTGTTTTTAGGGAAGTCAAACATAATTTTCATAAGAATTCAAGAAAAAATAAGAGGTAGGTTTTTCATTTTTAGAAAGGTGATGTGTGTGTTGATCAGAGAAAAGACACATAAAAATTTAATGGAAAAAGAAAAGTAAGAAAAAATAGAATAAAAAAATATAAAATCACAAAAATAAAAGGGCTAACAAAACATGTAAACATAAAAATAAACAAAGGTTTAAGCACCATCTTGCTCCTGGTCCGATGCTTCAGAGACCAGGTCTGCCCGAGAGATTTTTTGCTTTTCATTATTTTCCCAGTTTAAAATTTGTTTCGCTCTACCCTTTTCTTTCGCAGGAAGAATTTTTAAATTAGGGCACTGATTTTTCATATATCCAGGCTTCCAACATCGAAAGCAAATAATATCAGAAGAAATATGAACATCCTTACCATTTTTACATTTTTTCCACTTTTGCTTATGCTTTGGCGAGCTTTGTGATTTGCTTGACAAGTCATACATTCATCACCAACTAAGCTATCTTTTTATGTATCTTCAGCTTTTAAAACAATCATTTCACCTCAATCAAAAAGTCATTGACCCAAACCTTGCTCGTAGGCAATTAGTGAGCCAATCAAACAATCAATAGAATATTCATTCAAATCTTTTGATTCACAAATAACAACTACTTTAGGATTAAACTTATCCAGAAGATAATGAAGAATTTCGTTAATTTTTTCAAAATTTGAAAATTCTTTTCATAAGGCATGCAATGATGTTACAATTTGAATGAACTTGGTATACATGTCTAAGATCGTCTCATAAGGTTTCATGGAAAACAATTCAAAATCATGCATTAACATATTCAACTTGGATTGCTTGATTTCACTAGTGCCTTCGTATATGGTGTGTAGTTTTTCCCAAACTTCCTTACTAGTAGTGCATGTGGATATTAACATAAAATCTTCATAATTTAAAGCATAGAAAAAACAATTTAAATATTTTGCATTCAATTGAGCATAGATTCGTTCATCTATATTCCATTGACTAAAAGGAATGCCAGTTTTAATTCCATCTACAATACATGACGGTAATGAATAACCAGTTAAAATCATATGCCACATGCAAAAATCAATTGATTGCAAAAAAATAGACATGCAAATTTTCAAAAAATCAAATGCAATATTTTCAAACAAAGGTGGTCTGGTGATTGAATAAGAATCCAGAATATTATGATTTGAAAAATTAGCCATTGATCAAAATTCAAAAAGTTTTCAAACTCAATTTTTATGAATCCCGCTCTGATACCACTTGAAAGTTCGTTAGAGATGTTAGGCCCTGTAAAACTGGCCCAATGCTAAATAAAGAGAGTGGTGAATTTGTAAAGAAGAAATTTTAAGCAAAGTACAAACCAATATCCTCATAAATAAAACAAATGCGGAAATTAAAGTGCAGAAGCAAATAATAAGAAACAACACACCGAATTTATAGTGATTCAGTCAAATATTGACCTACGTTCACTCCTTGGAGGCACCCTCCAAGTATTGCATTAAAATAAGTGTCTCTCCTTTAGCCACCACAGCTAGGCGGAGAAGCCCTTACAAAATCACTTCCACCTTCCCCGGTGCGGCGGAGTCACCGGGTCCTTTGACACCAAAGTGAACTTCTTCTTTGGTGAACTTCCCTCAAGATAAGCCTTGAGTCCGACGGTATTAATATGCAAGCCTGCCAGAGCAACCGTGTGGAATCCCCTCCACACTCCCTTGAGTTCCCCCTCACAGGATCTTCTCCCTATCAGACTTCACCCGTTCCTCACTCCCTTTTAAGCTCTCTCTTCAAGTCTCCCCCACAAGAACGAAGCTATAATGGCTGCCAAAGACACTTACAAATGTGGCTTGACAAAGCTTAAATAGAAGTTCTCAAAACAAGCTCATTAATGCAAGTTGCTGACATTATCATCTAGGACGATAGGCTTATCGTCCTGTACTATTAGTACAATTTAAGCCCAAACAGCCGGGACAATTTGAGATGATTAGAAGAAAATTGGTTACATCATCCTGGGCGATATCATGATCATCCCGAACGATTAATTTAAAACCAATTTCAATCATCCTGATCATCGCCCAGAATAGATGCTGGCCGATGTAAATCATCCAATCCATCATCCTGGCCGATTCTATGTTTGTCCCGGACGATGTCATTGTATCAATTATTCATTAATGCTTTCCAAATATACAAGATCAATTTAGGCATAATTGAGTTTGATCATCCTGGACGATGTGTATATCATCCTGGCCGATTGCCTAAAATAAAGAAAACCTAATCTGATCATGGTGGCTAATTCTTTCTGAATTGAGCCTATCATCCTAGCCGATACATGTATCTTCCAGGCCGATCAGCTTATGATGGCTGCTTTAATGAGGATGCCCTAATTAGGGTTTCTGGTTTTGAATAGATCGTCCAAGCCGATATAAATATCGTCCCGGACGATGTTACCAAAAATAGTTAACTCTAGGGAACAATCAAAAAATGTTCCAAGTTATAAAGCATCAGGTGCCACACCAAATACAATAGACTCAAGAAAGGAAAAAAGTGTACAAACTGACTCAGACCTAGTCTACCCAATCTTGAGCTGATTCAACATTGCAGTCCGATCGTGTGAACTTGAAATGTTAGTAGAAAGCAGTCGTAGAGAAACATGATTTTTTTGCTATCATCAAAATCATAAACCATAGATCCGCAACATCACATCCTTTAAGGATGAAAGAAATTTATATATGTAAAGTAGATTAATAATACCACTCCCCACTAATGTGGATTAGTATGCACCCAGTATCACACATTTAAGTCAATGGTTTTGGATATCCCAGACCCCATTAAACTTGAGTGAACATTTTTGGGAACATAGTTATAAAGAAAATTGTTATGAGGAAGAAATTAACATATAGTTAGTGGATCGACATCACCTCACCTGACTAACATAGGTGGGTATAGACCCAGTATCTCATCTCAGAGAAACTTTGAATTATTGGTTTTGATATCCCAGACCTCACTTGGGGTGCAAAGTTAAACTGGTAGCACAACTATCATATCCTGACCAATAGTAGAAGGGAATTTACATAGGGATATTGGATCAATATCACCACATCTGACTAACATAGGTGGGAATGAACCTAGTATCACCTCTCAAAGAAAGTTTAAATTATTAGTTTCTATACCCAGATCACACTTGAGGGTGTCAGGTGAAACTGGGTAAGAATAAATATTAAATCATGATCGATAGAAGAAAGAGATTTAGATAGAGACATTGGATCAACATCGTCACAACTAATTAACCTATGTTGATATAGACCCAATATCACCTCTTAGAAATTAGTTTGAATTATTAGTTTTGATATCCCATACCACACTTGGGAGTGTCAAGTAAAACTGGGTAAGATCAACTATCGTATCACGACAGATAGAAGAAAAAAAATTCAAATAGGGGCATTAGATCAACATTGCCACACCAAATTAATCGGGTGGGCATGGACCCAGTATCACCTCAAAAAAAATGGACTTAAATTAGGGATACGGATAAACATCACCAAACCTAATTAACCTCAGTGGGCATTGGACCCAATATCATCTCCAGAAAAATGGATTTAAATTAGGGACATTGAATCATCATAACCACACCTAATTAACCTATATGGACATGAACCTAATATCACCTATAAAAAAACATATTTAAATTAGGGACTTTGAATGAACATCACAACACCTGATTAACCTAGGTGGGCATGAACCCAATATCACCTATTAGAAATAAATTGATTGGAATTAAGGATATTGGATCAATATCACCATACCTGATTAACTTAGGTGGGCATGGACCCAGTATCACCTAAAAAAAATAGAATTGAATTAGGGACATTGAATCAACATAACCACACCTGATTAACCTAGGTAGGCATGGACCCAGTATCACCTATTAGAAAAAATGGATTTGAATTAGGGACATTGGATAAACATCACCACACTTGATTAACCTAGTTGGGCATGGACCCATTATCACCTATATAAAATGGATTTAAATAAGGGACATTGGATCAACATCACCACACTTGATTAACCTAGGTGGGCATGGACCTAATATCACCTATATAAAATAGATTTGAATTAGGGACATTGAATCAACATAACCATACCTAATTAACCTAGGTGGGCATGGACCCAGTATCACCTATTAAAAAAAATGGATTTGAATTAGGGACATTTGATCAACATCACCATACTTGATTAACTTAGGTGGGCATGGACCCAATATCACCTATAGAAAATGGATTTTAATTAGAGACATTTGATCAATATCACCACACCTGATTAATCTAGGTAGGTATAGACCCAATATCACCTCTTAGAAATGGGTTTAAATTATTTGTTTTATGTACTGGAACTAATGTGATTGGTGTGCATTTATAATAGCACAAATATCCATGTGGTGTATCAACGTATCACCTTTAAGGATAGCCTTATACTCTTTGTAATGAACATCTGTGGAAGAGGACAAATCATTGTGGCCACACAAATTGTCGAAAAGTAAGAAGGAACCTTTCAGAGAGTACGAATACAGAGAGATATTTATAGGAGGTAGGAAGATGTCGGGGCCTTCTCGATAGTCTTAGGGTGAGAGAGCTGAGCGAATATAAGAAACTAATGGGAAGAAGATAATTGATATGATACATAATGGCCAGAAAGTCAAAAAGAAAGGGACCAAAGCTACGGGAAATCCTAGCTAAGAAAGGAACCTAACTAAGAAAGGGAACCTTTTTAAAAGTAGGATAGACCAAATCTAAGAATTACCAATCATAGAGTACAGACAAGGAAAAATAATATAGGATCCAAAGATGGATAGAGAAATAGGTCCCATCATGGTTTCCAGAAACCTGTGGACCTTTAAAAGGACATTGCCATAACTGCCGAGTGAAGAGGGCATACGACCGCACAACCTCATGGGGTAGAATTGATTGCAGGCCTCTGGACTCTTTGTAAATGGGCCAATAGGAGGGTAGATTAGATTGTATATATGATTAACTATTGAGAATAGTGTCTTTCTCCAACGCACCTCGATGGATTGTAATATATATGACCTGATCAAAATAACAAGTTTCCCCCAACCGATACATCAGCTCGAGATAGGTTTATTTGATGGTGGAGTTCCATTTCCCACGAGCATAAGCCTCCATTGTTAATTACATCTCAAACCTAGGGCTTGAGAAAACTCTCGATTGAAGATCTGATGTTATTATTCCTGAAAAGGAGATTATCACACAAAGGGGACTAGAAAGTCCTACTCAAAAGGAAAGAAAGGGTCAAAATGGGCTTAATCAACATGTACAACTCACACTGACATCCGGAGGGACTAAAATAGTGGAGGAGAGAAAGAAACTCAAACACTCAAAATATACAGAGGGAAAAGATGGAAGTGGCATTATTCGTGTGATGCGAATAAGTAGGATTTATTGTCCCTGAAGAATAGGAAACTTACCCGCTTTTTGGGCATACTATGAGATACCCAATGTAGTAGTCTTGAACCCTAAATCTAAGGTGGTTTTAGTGTTTTACCCAACACTAACAACCGTGTCTTAACTAATACAATATGGGATTATATTCTACCTGAAAAGGATAGCCAGCTAACCACCTAAGCACTTAAAGTCCATATTGTTCAATCTTTATGAAAGATGGACATGTAGTTTATTTATGAAGTAGGGCCGACATCTATAGAGTTTCTTAATTGGCCCTAGACTTATATAGGGTGAATGTTCCTAGAGCTAATACAACTAAAATTTTAATTTAGTTAGTTTCTAATACGATGCATGCTGGTTAAAAAGCCTCAAATCAAGTATGCATAAGATTTTAAAAATTGACTTATAAAAATAATATTTAGATAAGACTGGTCCTCCCCAAGTCCGACACTTTATCCTCATAGGCCAGATTAACCAGACTCTACCTGTAAGCGGGGAGGTGTCTTATTAGGAGGGAGAGAGATGTAATAGTATGCACGCAATCCTGAATGACTCTGGCTATTTCCTAGGTCATTAAGTTTCTAAGTTATTTAGATCGTAAAATTTTTAATATTAATAATGAGTAGAAAAATATTTTTTGTCCTAGAGAGCCTAACAAAAATTAAGCCAAACACATGAAAGAAAGAAACTTAAAAAAAATAATAATAATTTCTACTGCACTCAAAAAATAAATACATCAATATAAATCAATAACATAGTAAAGTAAGAAAGTTCACGGCAAGTGCCATATAAATATAACCTAGGGTCTGTATAAAAGTAATGGTGGTCAAGCTCCACCGATAATAACCTGGATTCTAATACTAAGAAATGATGCAATTCTTAAAATTCATGCATTTCATCTTCAAGTCTCCATCTTTGAGTGGATCATCCTTCTCCAGATCATCTCCCTTTGGATTGTCTCCTTTGGGCTCCATGTGGTTCATCCTCTAGAAGGGTACCCAAATGACTAAGAAATTCCCTGAGAGGGGGCCTTTCTTATTCTCTTTATGTACCAAGTATTTGAAATGCTGGACATTGGAAGACTTTCATAATTCAATAATAATTACAAATTACATTACATTATTAAAAAGAAATTTAGACCCGAACTCCTCAATGGTTATCCTAATAAAAATATTAAGCAGTTTATAGAATAATCCAAATAGTTATGTATATATAAAAAGGAAAACAAACTTGGTCATGCTCTTTTAATTTTAAAGGAGGCTAAGCAATCTCTGGAGCATCTATAGAAAATATTGTTAGTATTAAAGCTTTAATTCTTATTTCCCCCTTTATTTTAGAGTTGCATGAGTGTGGCCACCTATATAAGACTGGTTAGTATAAAAGTGGCCCTAGCCCATGGGCAATCTAATGCATAAATCATAGCATAATCAAATCACAGAAAGCACAATAATAAAATAAATATTACCACAACAAACAAGAGTAATCAAATCAGCACTCATGTCACACACAAAGCATCACATCACAGAAAGCAGAAAAAGTAAACACCAGTCCTAATCCTAGAGATAGAAGTGGTGCCCTGACACATCTATGTGTGTGTAGTAGGCTTGTGTGGCTTTAGATAGGTCCTAGATAGGGTAGTTAGTTCAAGTTGGCTAAAGTTCAGATTTGTTGAAGGTCTAAAAAGAAAATTTTACTTAAAGTTTAAATATTAATAAATTAGGATACATTTAAGTTAATTTTAGTTTTTGAATCAGTTTTAATGCTTAGGGTAGTGATCTTTAAATTTTAACTTATATTAATCAATTTTGGAAGGTCTCAGGTCCTCCTATGCGATAGGTTGAGGGGGTCCAAAAAATTACTATGGTAAATAATCTAAGTTTTGGGGTTCTAGGATTTTAATTAAATATTAGGCCTTACAAGTAGTGTTTAGGCTTTGAGTTTACTGGATCTGAAATTTTCTAGGCAAAGTTATGAGTTTTAGAAGATTTAAGATAATTAATGAATTATTGAAATTGTTTATTTAGGGGTACTTTAGGGGTTTTTATCCAAATCAACTCCAAACTGATTGGAATCACCCTTAAAGGTCAGAAATGACCTAAGAAGATGTTCCCAAGTATTTGGGAAAAGATTTGGAATTTTTGGTAATTTTTAATTACCTAATAAGGGTAAAAAAGTGAATTTTAATCCAAACTAAATTAAGGTTTAAATTAAAGTCCAATTAAGGTTCTCTAATTATCTAAGGTTAAGAGATGAATTCTAAAGAGTTTAAGGTATTAGAGGTAATTTTATGAGTTGAAATGGATTTATTTGAATTTTTTGGAAGTTAATGGGGCACTAATTATGCGTAAAATAGGGTTTGTTAATTAAGGGGTTTAAAGGCTCCTAAAAATTATTAGAAATTTATTGAAGGTTTATGATGTCACTAAGTTTATATTTTAGAAGTTTCATATCATTCATGGATCTATCCTTTTTTTTTTTTTTTTTTTTTGAGAATTGCAAAATGTATTAAACATGGATCTATCCTAGCTCCTAGAATTTTCCTAAGTTTGTCGGATGGGTTCTTAATTATTGTCCTTAAGGTGTCACTACGTTAAATGTGTTTTAAAGTATGTTTTGGACTTACCCTTAAGATAACATGAAGGGAGTGCATAAAATAGTAAACACACCAATTACTAAGATCTAGGAGGGCCTAGACTAAGTGCTCAAGCATTTTATACATGCAAAAGAAGACAAAAGAAAAATAAGTAAAGCACATTTACAGAAGTGATTAGTGAATGATTGGGACTCAACCACCACTAATCCCCTCCCCCATGAATGGTGTTCATATGCATGTCATATGTTTAAAATTTCATGAATGGATCTCCAAAAGTTAGGGATTTAAATAATATATATAGTTTTAAAGTAACATAAAATACATATAAATTTTAGAAAATAAGATAATAAAAAATATATCAATTT
Organism: Dendrobium nobile; assembly: GCA_022539455.1. NCBI lineage: Eukaryota > Viridiplantae > Streptophyta > Magnoliopsida > Asparagales > Orchidaceae > Dendrobium > Dendrobium nobile. Next base: position 8,113,768 of record CM039730.1, on the reverse strand, counting down.
TTAACAAAAAAGTATAGCGTAGATCCACTGGCGACCCAAGAGAGGTTTCAAGATATTTTGAAAATAATTTTTTTAGATTTCAAAATAATTACCATATTAGATATTTAGATATTATTTAAATAATCAACTAATTAAATAATACATAAACATTTCTAAGCCATACATCCTACTGTACATTCATTAGATAGTTTGCTAGAACAATCAACTCTAATATTAGGCTAGACAAGTGTTTTCTTTTCTCCTATTTGTGTATTGAGTTTTCTATGATTTTCACTATATACTAGTTATGTAATTAATTGATGTGATTGTTTTATTTATGTGTTAATTTATTTATATAATATGTGAATTGATGTGATGGGCATTATATTACCCCTAGGTCAGAAGCGATATGGATGTTAGAAGATTATAGAGTTTTTTTACATGTGTTCATGCTCATGTAGGGCTAAATTTAAGTGGGGGGGGGGAATTAAAATTTAAACTGACATTTTTTTGTAGGTGCTAAAAATGCTAAGCCCCTTTAAAATTGAAAGAGCATGGCCAAGCATGATTATGTTTTAAATTGAGCAATATATATAACTGCTTAAGATATTTTTGATTATATAAATACTTATGAAAACCATAAAGGTTATCTATAATCTTTTAATATTTTTTTAAAATGTTATGTAATTTAATTGAGTCAAGAGTTGTGAAAGTTGATCTTTGAGATGGGATGTTAAACATCCAACTTAGAATCCAAAGAGGAGGGGAGAGTTCCCTTTCATTTAGAGATTCAAGTTAGGATGATTTTGAATCCAAAGAGGAAAGAAACACACCTTCGAGGAGAAGTTCTTTCTATTTGGATACCTAGACTTGATGAATCCAAGTAGTTCGCAGAAAGACAAAGAAGTGAAGACAGAGAATATCCCATTATCAAAGTTACTTTCGTCATTTCTAGGATTTGAATCTAGGTTGTTATCAACGGTACCTGGCCACTTTTAATTTTTGTAGACCCTGGGTTGTAATTAAGTGGAACTTGTCAAATGGATATTAAATTTATTTAGTATTTTATTGTTTATTTACGTTGTTTGCATTATAGAAATTGCCTATTTTTCTATTTTTTTTTCATGCATGCCACTTTTTAATTTAGCCTAAAAATATGCAAAGACTTATGATGGTACACTTAAAAACTTTTTATGCTAAAATTAAATAAAAATTTTAGGCTCGTATAAAAATTTTAATAATTTAAGAAGTAAGCTTAGGATCATCGAGAGTTTGCATGCATTCATATTAAAATCTTCTCTACCTTGTTAGGCACCTCCCTGCCTATGGATTATGGCAGACCATCTAGCCTATTAGGGTGTAGTTCTGTCAAGAGGATGCTGTGTAATCTCTAAGAAAAAAAATGTATTTTTCAATCCTCATTTTAAAATAGTTTTATATCAGTTTTATGGATTCAAAGATTAATTGGCATGCATAGAAATATAAACAAACTAAATATTTTAAAAAAATAATTACATTCTTTGAGGCATAATCACCCAAAATATATTAATGGGCTAATTAGGATCTACTCTAGACATTAGCTCCAATTCATCAAAACTTAATCAATAGTCTATCAATCTTTTATAAAAGAACTAGATTCATAGCTTTAAAGTGCCTAGATGGTTAGTTACTCCCCAATCCAGGGTGAGATAAGTCTAGATTTGCACTACATTAGCTAGTTTATGCCACTATCATTTAGTGCTCAAATTTAGACTTAGGATTCAACGCAGACTCAAAATCATAAGACCCCACCATTATGAATATAATCCCACCATTCAAATAAATTATTAACTTGAATCAAAATTTCTGTTCAAACAAAAATTTAAAGCCAAATACATAAGGTAGAATGATGCTTTTCTGAATCATTTCAGAATCCAAAAATGCCTCCTACTTCTTTGTTGGCCTCCCAAATTAAGTGCTCAAATTTGATCCAATCTTAATTAGAATTCAAACCACACTCCTTTGATAACACTCCTTGAGAATTCTAAATAAAATTTTTAAGATTATTATAATTGAAAGTTTTGGTACAAAATTTAGGTTTCCTATGATTTAATTAACTATGAGAGCTTATGCTCATAGGAGATTTAAGTCCCCGTATCAGTTTTCAAAATATTAATTAATTCTGTTTGAAAAAGTTAAAATCAATGACAATCAATATCATCATATTCAGACGATCGATAATAAATGATACTTTCTTTCCTTTGGAATATAGATCATTTATCATCATGACTTCGAATATGAAATTAATTATACTTTATTTGGAATATCAAAGTCAAATACTCTATCAAATATCATTCTTTCTATTCAGGGTCATATGTAGTTCTTCTGTCAAATTAACTACGATAATCAGGATGAGTTTAAAGTTCTATTATCTGAACCGATTAGGGAATGATATTTTTTTCTCCTGAGGTGATATATCTTTCATAATAATGTGTTTGACTTTAAAATTGAAACTTTAGAAATAAACTTTTCCTAAAGAAAATGCAATTCTAATTTTCTTTGTACCCTTCCCAAAGCAAAGCTACTTTTTAAATCAACAAAAAATGGTGAGCCGAATGGGGATATTTTAATAAGTACAAAATAGAAGTATTACAATGCTCTAAGTTATTGAATTTAGATTATTTAACAACCATCACAGCGCTAGGCCACTAATTGTGCTTTAAATAAAAAATAAATCCATTGGTTAATTCATTTTGATTGCATCTAACCATCATTGATGAGAGAGGAGAGGGTTTCTAATGAGAGAAACTCTATTTTGATCAACTTTGGGTCATTTTTAGCCGTCAAACTAGTTGGAAAATTTATTCATCTTGAGGTATAATGCATTTTTTGTTGCAACTTAGATTTCAAGAATAAGTTTTATATCATGTAATTTTTTTTATGATACCAAAATATTATTGTTATGATTATTATTTCTCCTAACATACATTAGATATATTTGCTTTATATTGTTTATGTATACTAACATTTTAAGGAAATCATACCCTGGACTGTTGAAGACTTCAAGAAAGATTAGATTAGGGTTTCATAAAATGGAGTCTATAACTTTTCTATTTTTCTTGGGTCTGAGAGAGTGTGATTGTAATTGGGTAACTGTGCGCACACACACTAGGGGAGTGAGTAAAAACTTTAATTTTTAAAACTAATTGTATTGTATAATTTTTAAATTGTATTGGATAGTTTGTCATATTTATTCTTCCAAATTTTCATTAATCAAATCATGCATGGGATTTTTTGTGTGATGTTTATATTGTATGATAATATTTCATATAGACCACTCATAGAGTCCAAAATGAGGATGTGCCAATTCATCCCAAATGATCTCATAAATTCTTTATTTTTTGTATTATACAATGGTAAGTTTGTATAGATGACTCACAGAGTACAAAATGGGGTCATCCATGTTCGTGCCAAATGAAGCATGATTTGTTTAAACTATTTGTACTAAATGAAGTGGGTTTCGTATAGATGATTTACAGTGTGTGAAATGGGTTCATACGTAATCATACTAGAATAACTTATTCAATTTTGAATTATTCATATAGTATGATGTCAGTTCATACAGATGACTAACATAGTATGAAATTAGGTTTGTACACGATCATATATGGAATTTCATATTTAATTGTCCTTAAAATTAAAACTCTAGAGAATTTGATGTGAACTTCTTTTGAGGGTGGAAAAGGAGAGTGTTTGGGAGAGAGTTTTAGGAGTGAAGAGTGAGAGATCTTTTGAGAAGAAATTATGAAGGAATTCATAAGGTTGCCCAAATGTAAGGAGCTCTTATTTATTCTTGAAGATTCTCCCTACTTGTTTGAAGGCTCTTAAGAGAAGAATTTTAAAGAAGAAAAACATACTCTACCATCACCAGGAGGGTGAGAAAGGATATTGGTACTCTGCCATCACAAAGTGGGTGAGAAAGGATGTTGGTAATCTATCATCACCAAGAGGGAGAGAAAGGACATCGATACTCTACAACAATGAGTTTGTGGAAGAGATGTTTTGTAAGGGCTTCTCAACTTTGTTGTGGGAGAAAAAGGAGAGACACTCTTGATTTAAATCAATACCTGAAGAAGGAGTCTTTAGGGAGTGGATGTAGGTCTAGTTGGATCAAACCACTATAAAATTTGGTGTTCTTTTATTTTTTTCTTACTTTTTACTGATTTTTTTTATTTTTTTCACTTTAGTTTGTTATGGCTAAAAAATATTTTTATAACAAATTATTATTGTGTTAAAAATCTTAAATCTATTTTTTAAAAATTCAAGAGAATTTTTAAATTACCAATTCACCCCCCTTTTTAAGCATTGGGATAGTTGTATTAGGTCTAACAACCTATTCAAACTTTCAAGTGGTATTAAAGCCTATTTTAAAAATTAAGGTTTAGACAAATTTTTAAAAATTGATTATGGCTACTTTTGGAAATTATAACACTTCTGAAGGATATTGGATCACTAGACCACCACTGTTTCATAATATTTTTTTTGAGTTTTGGAAAACTCGTATGTCTACTTTTTTGCAATCACCTAACTATCATATATGGATTTTAGTACATGAAGGTTACACTAAACTCACTAGACTTATTGATGGCATTAGGACTGAAACACCATTTACTAATTGGACAGTAGAGGAAAAAGAACTAGTTCAGTTAAATACAAAATGTTTAAATAGTTTTTTCTGTGCCCTGAAATCCAAGGACTATATGCATAGCGTATGAAGGAACTAATGAGGTGAAACAATCCAAATTGAATATTCTATAACATTTTTAAAAAAAAGTAATAAAAGCATTTAAAACTAAAAAAGTATAACCAACTACACAATGTTACCTACTGATTCCTCCTTTAATAATTGTATAAAGGAAGGAGGAACCTTATTGAGTCCTATATCTTCCCAAAAAAAAGAAGTAAAAATAGCATAGTTATCACATAAGTCCGCTAACTTATTACCACTCCTTTCTATATAATTAAAAATTACACAAATAAAATCTTTAATAAAAGAAAATTCTTCAAGCTTTTTCCCATCTCTTCTGTATGAATTATGGATGAACTTGATAACGTTTGCATTGTCTCCTTCAATAATGATTCTTTTATATTCCATCATCCAATCTTTTATTATCTCTTTAATAATCTTTATAGCTAGAAGCTCCAAGTAAGCTTTACCCAATGTTCACATGATTTACCAAAAGCCAAAAGGAACTTCCCTTTGTGATCTCTGAATACACCTCCAACCCCACCTCTGTAGGAAGGTAACAATGCTGCATCTACATTCACTTTGATCCAATCGGGTGGAGGAGGGTGCCAAGCTTTATCCAACAGTAAGAGCTAATTGGCATCCAAACATCCTGAAGTGTTCCATTCAATAGCTTTGTGCACAGCTGCATAGTTGATAGAATCGGTTGCTATAAAGACTACAATTCTTTCAATTTTCCCATGGAACAGCTCATTCCTTCCCTTCCAAGTAAAATAAACAATATTGCAAAAAAGGCTCACCATAAAAGGATTTAGTTTCCTCATCCAATTCCAGCGATCTTCAAAGATGTAGACAATTGTTATCATGAATCCCCATTGATTTAGAAGCAGAATAACCTCCTTTAGTTTCTTACCGCTCACATTCAAATGCTTTGTATCTTCTACTTCATTGCATCCTCTTGGAAACAAGCTATTTGGCTGCAATCTTCTATATGATAAGAAATAGAAAGTTGGTAAAGATTTATTTAATACCCTCCACCAGAATTTCTTCGCCCTTGCATTCAGCTTTGCTTTCTTCAATCACCTCCAATACTTGTACTCTTCAAAATCCTATTTTGCCGCCAAACCATGTTGAAATTGATTTTCCATATAATCCTTGAATGAGCTTTAGCTTGTCTTCCTGATTATTTGAAAAAATTTGGATTTTGCAAATCCTTTACACCAACTCGCCTCCAAAATATTTCTTCACTTCAACAACATTCCATCTTCCTTCCAAAATTAAATCACTTAACTTTACAGCTTCCACATTGCAATCTTTGTGCACCACAAATGTTGGGCGCATGTTTAAGCTCTTATCCATGATCCATATATCGTTAAAGATATCAATTGACTCCCCATTTTCTATCTTCCATCTCACTATCTTTTTAAGACACCTACCTCCATCCTTGATTAATTTCCAAGGTAACGAACAAGATCTCCTCGCAGCAGTTTGATCCCAGATCGGACCATATTTCACATATAAACATTTGTGCAACATTGAATCTTTGTCTTAAACATATTTCCATGCATGATTTTCTCTTAAAGGGCTCACTTTGGTAGAACATGAATGCAACCCATGGCCACCATTCTCCAAAGGTTTAAACATATATTTCCAGCTCATATAATGAAGGCCTAGACCTCCATTCATCATTCTGTAAATAAAACTTCTACATAACTTATCAATTTCATTTAAAGTACTAATTGGAATCATAGAATGAGTAGAGTAGAATGATGGGTAAGAGAGCAATACCGTATTGACATGTGTGATCTTCCTCACCAAAGAGATGAACTTGGCACATCAATAACAAATTGGAATTTCATCTTTCTTAGTCTTCTCAAAGCCACCTTGACCCTAATATAATAAAACTCTTTAATTGATTTGAATCCCATGATATGTGTAATAGCCTTCCTCCTCCTTCTTCTCATTGTCTTACAAAACAAAATCTCTTATTTGCTTTCATTTACTTTATGGCCAATCCACCCACAAAATCCTTCAAGATACTTTTGATCTTCTTTACACTTATTACCTTTGCATCCGAGAATATTACAATGTCATCTGCATAAAGCAAATGAGGGATATTTGGGCCATTTGTGCTGACCTAGATACCAATTGAGTCATCTTCAAAGAGAGCATTAGACAATAACTAAGTGCAAAGAATAAATAGATACATAGACAATGGGCATCCCTGCCAAAATCCACATTTAGCCTTTATCCAATCGTTTGATTCCCATTAATTATCAATGAAAATGTGGGATTTATAACACAATCCATTATTAATTAGAGAAAAATGTAGAAAATCCAAAGTACTCCAAAGACTTGTTTTGAGCCAACCAACCCATGGAGTCATATGCTTGCTCAATGTCGATTTTGAATGAACTAACCCATTAGAAGATTTATAAGTTATAAATTTATGAAAATTTTCTTGAGCTATAAAAATATTATCCGAAATTGATCTTCCTTTTAAGAAAGCATTTTGCTCATTAGAAATTAACTTCAGGATAATGCAAGACATTCTATTCAATAAAACTTTAGCCTTTATTTTGTAAATCATCTTGCACAAGCTCATAGGCCTATAGTTGGATGGAGTCGAAGGATTACTTACTTTAGGAATTAGCATAATGATAGTTTCTTTCCAATTCTCACACATTTCAGCTGATATGAAAAATTGGTTTAATGCATTCCAAACATCCTCTTTTATAATAGACCAATAGCTTTTGAAAAAGCAGTATGATATGCCATTATTCCCCAGTGCAATGAATCCCACTGATTCTTTTATCACACTGTCCACTTCTTCAACTGAATAACTTTTGTTCAATAAGATTTTATCATCCTCATCCAGAATTCTTCTCGGTTTTGGCCAACCGTCCAGTGAACAGGTTTTTTCTCCCCATTTTCCATTGAAGAACCTTAGCAAAACATTCTCTATCTGATGTTGGTCCTCCACATTGCATCCTTATTCATCTTTTATACTATAGATGAAATTGGAATTCCTTCTAGTACTTGTAAAGGATTGAAAAAATTTGGAATTGCAATCACCTTTGACCGTCCATTTCACTTTTGACCGCTGTCTCCACCAAGTGTTGAGGCAAAGTTAAATTATGCTCATTCATTTTAGTCTTCAAGCACCAAATGTCTTTAGTTGAAAGAAATCCATCCTCTGCTTCTTTTAGTTGTAATTGAAAAATCCCTTGCCTTAACATTTCTTTTAGTTGATTTAAGCCTTTAAATTTTGCTCTACTCCAAAAAAATAGAGACTTCAAAGCCCTTTTCATTTTTTGATTAAGAATTTGAGATGAGCTCCCACTAGTTTTCATGTTCCATGCCTTTCTCACCACAGCTGCCGAAGCCGAAAATGAAGTCCAAATTTCTTCAAACTTAATTATTCTCTTAGCTAAATGATGAATTCCAAAAAGATTCAGCATAATGGGGCAATGATCCGATGCTACTCTAGGAAGGTGCTTAACCACTAAACCATGAGAAGAATTAACTGCCCAAGAGTTCACGAAGCATCTGTCTAGCCTTTCTAGAATCCAGTCAATACCCAATTTTTTATTACACCAGGTAAATTTTGGGCCAATATAATTAACCTCATGGACGTCATTACAAGTGAGGAAAGTCTTCATCTCTTTAGGACTCATGGAAAAGGTGAATCTTCTACCACCCCTTTTGTCTTCCTTGGTAAGTAGATAGTTGAAGTCAGCACCTATTACCATAGGAAAATCAATATTAACATCAGCTTCCAACCTTTCCCAAAGGTATCTTCTTCTGTAAATATTTTTGTCACCATAAATGGTAGCTATTCTCCATTTTCCTTTGTTAGCCACATCCAAACCCCCAATGATATATTGGGAAGAGAATTCCAATACACTGAAAGATGCCAAACTATTTTTCCAACTTACAACAATACCTCCAAACAACCCATTCGAAGGGACATGAAAATGATCCCAACCAGAACCAATCAAAGAGTTAACATCGCTGCTATAAATATAAGTCAACTTAGATTCTAAAAGTCCAACAAATAAAACATCATTTCTTTCACCGCCTCCTTAAGATATAGAGAAGCTTTCTTTTTTTTAGCTCCTCTATAATTCCAAAAAACTAATGAAGTCATTTTTGGATAAGAGGGGAAGAGTTCACCACTTTCTCCCTTGAATCTCATTCCACTCTTCTACTTCTAGATTCTGATCAAATTGGTCCCAAACGCTTTAATTGCTTAGCACCTTTCTTTTTTGAAATAATATTTCCACCTTCCTTTCTGTTTCCTTTAGAATTCAGTATTTTAACATGGTTTGATACTACCTCACCTCCTTTCATCTGCTATGTTACCTTCCCAAGAGTTTCATCAACAAGCTCACCTTCCTCAGTCATTGCATTTAAAAATTCAGACATATTATCAGTAAAGCAGATATCATTATTATTGAGATTCATACCATTATTCAGAGAAATCTAATCCAGACATTTTTTAGTTCCACCTCCATCCTTTAAACCTCTAGGATTCTTGGTATGATCTTCCAGATTAATTGAATTAGAATTTGAATCAATCTTCCTTTCTTCTTTACTGGGCTGATCCATAACTACCAACTTTCCTTTTAGGGAATTAAGGCACCATCCAGCAGCTTCAAGCATTTCATCTTCAACAATTAGCTCGTTGCCTTCCACCACAGCAACTATTTTTGAATTTCCAACAGGATATGTTTTATCCCCCAACAGTTCAGGATTCCTTCCAGCAGTAATGAACAACTGATCTTCAGGATTTTTCACAGGGTTCCTTTTATTAATATGATTTTTTAAGAGTTTGAAATCTGGCTTCTTTAAATTCTTCTTCCCATAATTCACCTGGACCCAAGGTCCATAGCCTTCTCTAACATCATCAGCAGCTCCATAAGATTTTCTTTTATCAGCTTCAACTTCAGCATTTTCAATCTTTCTCCTTTGATATTCACTAACAACTTGACTTTGGATGGAAGCTACTCCCTTCTCAAGGCAGTTTTCTTTCAAGTGCCCTATCTTCCCACAAGTGAAGTAGAAGGTAGGAAGTCTTTCAAATTCAATGCATTGATAGAATTTACCCAAATTCCCTTCAACCCAAACACCCAAGGGTAGTTTTTCATCAAGTTTTACATGGACACAAACTCTTTCAAATTTTCTTCTATTCTATTGCAGCATGTTTCCATCTATCAAATAAGGAGTGCCTACAATGGAAGAAATACTACACACATTAATCTCATCCCATCTTTGTAATGGAAGATTAGGCATACAAATCCATATAGGTGCAGTCAAACCTTTGAAGAAAGTAGGAGAAAAAGATGGAGACAATCTATCCATTCCCACTATATTCCCATTCACATACCATAGACCAATTGTAAAAACCTTATCCATAACTTCTAGATTCTCAAATGCACAGAGAATGCAACCCATTTCGAGTAAGGTCAAATGAAATTTCCCAAACATGCCCCATTGCCTTCTTAACTCCATACTTATGATATGGAAAGGAATGTTGTCACTAAATATTTTGATTACCAAAGATTTTTTAAGTACGTTTGAGTTCTCCAACTCATTTCCTATGTGCAGTTTCACTGTTGATCATTTTTCAATGAATCCTTCTCCCATATCTATATCAATTACTCTGAAGTTACAATTACCAAGTTCACCTGATTCACATTCCTAACTTTGTTCAGATCCGAAGTTGTCTGCTTAAAGCAGGAATTATCCTACCCTGGAACAACAGTCGCAGTCGTAGCTCCTATATCAGCTTCAATGTTCTGCACATTTGAAACAAGACCAGCCTTAAGTTTCTCTTTCTCAGACTCTTCTTCAATAATAGCTTCATTTTCCCTTACTTTTAATGAGCAATTACCACTAAAATCATCTTTAACCACACAAAAAGATGAATTGGTCAATCAGATTTAGCAACACCTTTTGAATTCCCGACCTCTTCAACCGAAGACTGATTTTTCACATAATTTTCAAATAAAATCTTCTTTCCCTTACTGACATCTTCAAATTGAACTTTTTCCTTCAATAGTCCTCCCTCTTTTATCACCAAAGGTCGATCCATTCTAAATTTAACTTTTGCATCTTTATCAAAATTTGAATCCCCAAAGGCTGGAGGAGACAAAACTGATATCATTCGAGAACCATTCCATGATGGAATGGATGGTGGCCGAACATTAAAGAAGACACCAGCTGAAGGTTGCCAGCGACCCTCAAACATCATTGGAGCCAAGTAGAAAACCCACTCGCCAAAGAAATTCAAAATTTGTCTTTTCCCAAAATAAACGAAACTTCTCTCTTTTCAAATTAGTAAGTTGCCAAGCTTAATTGAACATTATTTTTAACATTCTATTACATGACTATAAACTTTTTGAATGAAATTGAATGAATCAATCACTAACATGTTTACTCATTTTACACAGATAGTCACCTCATTATATGCTTTAGGTAGGGAACTAACAAATTTAAAAAAGTTAATTAAATTTTATGTTATTTACCTATTGGTTATGATACAAATATAACTATCATAACTAAGTCAAAAGACATAATTATTTATTCAATTGATAATCTGCTTGGATCTCTGATTGCATACAAGCAAGGAGTTACACAAAGACAGATTGATGCAGGTGACAAGTGGAAGGAGAAAAATATCACATTAAATGTGATTGACTCAAAAAGTGATTAGTCATAAGCTGAGGATAAAGAATATGTTGCACTCATGATGAGACAATTCAAAAGTTTCCTAAGAAGAAAGTAATAGAGACGTTAGTAGTGTAATAAGGGTAAGTTCCACAAAAATGCAAAAGTTTTAAATGATGTGATTTGTTATGAATGTAGGAAGCCTGGACATATTAAAATCGATTGTTCGAATCTCAAAGCTAATTCTGGTAAGGACAAAGTTAAGGAGAAAATTAATATTTGGAAGGGCAAGAAAAGGCTGTCGTGGACTTTCTAGGCTCATTCAGCTTTAGACTCCTCAGAAATAGAAGCAGAAGAGGAAGTCACAAACTTGTACTTAATGGCTGAAAAACTTGATCAATCTGATTAAGAGGAGGTATGTGATTTATCCTATAACGAATTATTTGAAGTTTCTAAGAAAATATATAATGCATATAGGAAACTCAAAAAATTGCATGCTAAATTTAATATATAATTTTTAAATTTTCAAAAAGAGCATGAAATTATTAGGAATGATCATGCATCAGTAGATAGCAACCACATGGCCTTATTGGATGAATTTGATGATTTGAACAAAAAGCATGAATTATTGAAAAAATCTCATATTGAACTTCAAAGTGATTTTTAATTGTTTATGGATGAATCAGATCAAAGAGAACATGAGTTGAAAGTTGATAATTTAATTTAAAAAAATTCAAACTTATATTTTATAGAAAAACTAAATGCCATTAAGGTAGGTAAGACACCCCCTAAACTTGAACAATTGTATAATCCTGATTAGAAGTGTACAAATTCAAAACCTATAAAAAGACATTATAACTCACATAAATTGATAAATCCTTTTCCTAGTGCGAAATGTTTTTTTCTTGTGGAATGATTGGTCATAACTCTCACACCTATACAATTCATAGTAAAACACATCTAGTGTGGAGACCTGAGATGAATAAAATACAACATATCAAACATGCATCTAGAATATTATTGCCAAGAAGTGAACCTAAATTCATTTGGGTCAGGTCTGATGTTTGATAATTTTATTGGAATGCTCTCATACAAGTCCTCATGTTGGACAGTGGATGTTCAAAGCATATCATTGGAGATACAATTCAATTCATAACGTTGGAAGCCATGAATGGAGGCAAATTGACACTGGGAGACAAAACCACTTGAAAAGTGGTAGGTACATGTATGATTGACAACAAGAACAATTTCTATATTGAGAATTTATTGTTGGTTGAAGGCATAAGCATAACTTGTTAAGTATTAGTCAGCTTTATGATAAGCATTATAGTGTTAAATTTTTGTTCCTATAAGTTGGCTTATAAGCTAAAATAGAATTGATATGTTACCTAAAAATAATTTAAATAGTGTTAAATGCTTGATTTAAACTTGGTTAAATATTCTAATATTTTTTATCTAAAAATAATCACTGATGACTCATGGTTATGACATAGAAGACTTTAATGTATGTCAATTAAGAAGATTACCCAAAAAGAGTTTGTTAGAGGAATACCCAAATTAGACTTTACTAAGTATCACCTATGTGATGTATGTCAATTAAGGAAATATGTGAAGTCCTCCTTTAATTCAATTAAAGATCTTAAAACTTGCAAACAGCTAGAAGTCATACATATGGATCTGTTTGTACCAGTAAGCATTGTAAGTATAGGAGGTAAAGTTTTTGGGTATGTAATCGTTGATGAATTTTCAAGATTAACTTAGGTCAAATTCTTATCTCAAAAGAGTGAAGCATTTGATGAATTTAGAATTTTTTTTACTTAGATTCAAAGGAAACTAGGGTGTGAAATTTTATCAATTCAAAATGATCATAGAGGAGAGTTTGTAAATGAAAATTTTGAAGATTTTTATAAAGATCAAGGAATTGATCATAATTTTTTAGCACCTAGAATCCCTTCGCATAATGGGATTGTTGAAAGAAAGAATAGTACTTTGATAGAAGCCTCTAAAGCCATGTTGGCTGAATATTCACTTCTAAAATCTTTTTGGGCTGAAGCGATTAGTACGACTTGTTAAGTTCTAAATAGGGTGAACATTTAGATCCAAGTTGAACAAGACATCCTATGAACTTCTTAAGTAGAGAACGCATAATCTTTCATATTTGCATGCTTTTGGATGTATGGTGTTCATTCATAATAATGGTAAAACTCCTTTAGAAAATATGTTCCTAAATCTGATGAAAGAATTTTTCTAAAATATTCTAATGTTGGAAAAACCTATATGGTTTTTAACTAGAGTACTTTGGAAGTTGAAAAGACGACATATGTAGTTTTTGATGAATTTATTATTTTTGCAGAGCCAAGGTTGGAGGAAGAACATATTTAAGTTATCTCCCAAGAAAATTGAAAAACAAATTTAAAAAAAAAATATTGGAATAGAAAATAGATTGCCTAGAGAATGAAATTTTTCTAAGAGTCACCCTAAGGAATTGATTTTAGGTGAACCTAGTGAGGGTGTTAGAACTAGGCATGGACTTAGCAAAGAAGTGAACCACTCATCTTTTATATTAATGATTGAACCCACTAATATAAATAAAGCACTTGCTGATGAATTTTGATTTTTGCCATGAAGGGATAATTGAATTAATTTGTTAAAAATGATGTTTGGGAATTGATTAAAAGGACTAAAGATCAGAGTGTGGCTGGAACTAAGTGGGTGTTCAAAAATAAAATGAATGATTTAGGTGTAGTGGTTAGAAATAAGGAAAGATTGGTGGCTAAGGGGTATAATGAAATAGAAGGAATAGATTTTGAAGAAACTTTTGCCCGTATAGTCAGACTTGAAGTGATAAGGGTTTTATTAGCCTTTGCCTATTTTAAATGTTTTAAATTGCATCAAATAGATCTTAAGATTTTCTTTCTTAAGGGGGTGATACAAGATAATGTTTATATTGAGCAACCTCCATATTTTGAAAGTTCAAAATTCCCTAATCACATTTTTAAATTGAAAAAGGCATTGTATGGACTAAAACATGCACCAAAGGGATGGTATCAGAGGCTAAGCACTTTCCTTCTAGAAAGTGAGAGTTCTCGGATGACACTAGAAAGTGCTCTGATACCACTTGAAAGTGCTCAGATGACACTAGAAAGTGCTCTAATACCACTTAAAAGTTTGTTAGGGACGTTAGGCCCTATGAACTGGCCCAAGGCTAATAAAGAGAGATAGGTGAATCAGTATTAAAAACAAACACAATCTTAAATCCAAAACAAGATTCACCACAATCAAAACCAATGATGCGAAAGCAATAATAAGAAAAGAACACACCATATATATAGTGGTTTGGTCAAACCTTGACCTACGTCCACTCCATGGAGGCACCCTCTAAGTATTGCACTAAAACAAGTGTCTCTCCTTTAGGCCCCACAGCTAGGCGGAGAAGCCCTTACAAAATCACTTTCACCTTCCCCGGTGTGGTAGAGTCGCCGGGTCCTTTGACACCAAAGTGAACTTCTTATTTGGTTAACTTCCCTCGAGACAAGCCTTAAATCCGATGGTATTAAGATGCAAGCCTGCCGGAGCAACCGTGTGGAATCCCCTCCACACTCCCTTGAGTCCCCCCTCATAGGATCTTCTCCCTCTCAGACTTCACCCATTCCTCACTCCCTTTCAAGCTCTCTCTTCAAGTCTCCCCCACAAGCACGAAGCTATAATGGCTGCCAAAGATATTTATAAAGTGCCTTGTCATAGCTTAAATAAAAGAGCTAAAAATGAGCTCATTAATGCAAGTTGTCGACATTATCATCCAGGATGCAACTAATATCGTCCTGTACGATCATTGCAATTTAAGCCCAATTAGCCGGGATGATTTGAGACGATCAGAAGAAGTTTGTTCATATCATCCAGGAGGATGATATATCATCCTGGATGATCAAAACAAATCGTTGAATATCGTCCTCGACATCGCTCTGAAAAATAGCTATCTGATGACCAATCATCCAGCATATCAGCCAGGACGATCTGGCGATCATCCAGGCCAATTTGATCGTGAAATCAAGTCATAATTTCTTTCCTTAAATTCCAGAGAAATTTTAGAAAAATTGACCTGGATCGTCCTGGACGATATTTTATAGTCCTGGATGATCCACCTGGATGATGTCCAAAAATAGGTTATTTCTAAATAGATCTAGTGTTAGATTCTTTCTGAATTGAGCCTATCATCCTGGCCAATACAAAATCATCCAGGACGATGTGTTTTGCATAATGATGGCTACTTTAATGAGGATGCCCTAATTAGGGTTTCTGCTTTTAAACAGATCGTCTAGGCCGATATAAATATCATCTTGGACAATGTTACCAAAAATATAAATTCTAAGGAACTATCTAAAATCTTCCAAGTTACAAAGCATCAGGAGCCACACCAAATACAATAGACTCAAGAAAAGAAAAAGGGTACAAACTGACTCAGACCTAGTCTACCCAATCTTGAGCTGGTTCCAACTTGCAGTCTGATCGTGTGGACCTGAAATGTCAGTGGATAAGGCAGTCGTAGAGAAATAAGAGTGTTTGCTATCATCAAAATCATAAACCATGAAAATATATCCGCAACAGAAAGGTCATTTGTTAAAGTTAGTGTGGACACCATTATCTTTTTAAAAAGGGTTGGAGATGATATACTTATTATTCAAATATATGTTGATGATATTTTGTTTGGATCCACCAATAAAAATCTTTGTGATGGTTTTTTTAAAAATAATGAGTAGTGAATTTGAAATTATTTTGATGGGAGACTTAAGCTATTTTCTTATTTTTAGCATAAAATAGAATAAGGATGGTATATTTCTTAGCCAATCAAAATATATTAAGACGTCCTCAAGAAATATAAAATGGATAGTGCTAAACCAGTGAATACAGCAATGAGTTTCTCAATGTAGTTAGATAAGGACTGTAAGGGAAAATCTATTGATCAAAAGAAATTTAGAGGAATGATTAGATTATTACTTTACTTAACTACTAGCAGACCAGATATCATGTTTAGTATTTATTTGTGTGTTAGATTTCAAGCTGATCAAAAGAAATCACAACTTACTTCTAGTAAAAGAATTCTGAGATATCTTTTGGGAACTTAAAACTTAGGAATTTGATATTCTAAGCGTAGCTCTTCATTTGAAATCATTGTATTTTTTTATTCAGATTTTATAAGATGTAGGGTTTATTAAAAAAGTACTTCTGAAACTTGTCAATTCATAAGAAACTTTTTAGTTTATTGGCCTAGTAGGAAATAGAATTCAGTGTCCCTATCTACAATTGAAGCAAAATGCATTTCCTTAGGTAGTTGTGTGGCATAGGTTCTTTGGTTAAAACAATAACAAATTAATTTAGGATTTTCTATTTGCAATATTCCAATTTTTTGTGGTAATATAAGTGTCATATGCATTTCAAAGAATTATATTCAACGTTCTAGAGCCAATCTTGGGTGATTGATTTTGGATAGAGTTTTTGTTTATCATTCTTGAGTTTCCTTTTCATTCATTTTGTACAAAATATTTTTGTATTGTGTGAATTTTATAGAGAATCTATGATATTTTTACTTAGTTCAAAGATTAAAAGGAGATTTTTTTAAGCATATCGTGCTGTACAATACATCTTTGTACTATACGACATATTGTTTTTCATTTGTACAATTGGGATGATTTTCCAAATGTTAGTTATTTATCACAGTTTGTATGTACTAAATTCATTTTGTCTATACAATCCTAATGTCAATTTTTATGTGGACGAACTAAACTGTCATATGAAATTATGAGATGTGCTAAGAGGGGGGTGAAATGATATTTTTTTGAAATAAAGAATAAATCCTAAATGGGAGTTATATATATATATATATATATATATATATATATATATATATATATATATATATAAATATTGTAATTTTCAAAAAAATATCTTAACTTGATGTAAAAGTTAGTAAATAAAATAAGATTATAACAGCAGAGATGAAATTTTAAATCACACAACAAAGTTCTAAAATAGAATTCTTACCAAGCATTTATAGCAAATGTAAGATGTAAAAAGAAAATAATGTGCGGTAAATGGAAAAAGCACACCATAAGATTTATAGTAGTTCGATCACTTGACATACATCCACTCCCCGGAGTCCTCCACTCTAGAAATTTTGCTTCTAAAAAATAATTCTCCTTCTGCCCCCACAGTAAGGTGGAGAAGCCTTTACACAAACTCATATTAACCTTCCCTAGTGTGATCAAGCGTGCAGTAGGCTCGGAGCAACAGTGTGAACCCCTCACACTCCTATCTAACAAACTCACCATGTCCTTCCACCTAGAAGCCCTAAATCTCTTCAAGAAGCTCTCTCTCAAGAGTTCCCTTCCTTTGTCACATTCCTCTCTCTTTTTAATTCAAAAGACAAAATCATTACTTAAATATCAGGCTCCAAGAAACCCTAAGATTTTCAATTTATCCATTTCTATTCATATAGTATGATCACATATTATACATTATGATCAATTCAAAATAGTTTTCATCTTGGTATGAAGGAGTATGAACAAGCAACAAATCTCAAATACATCGTACAGTATCATACTAATATCATCTAATATGATATACTATATTTCTTCTATTCATACAGGATGAATGCTTGGATGACCAAAATTTGTCTCTATTTATCATCTGGTATGATACAACTCATACAGCACGATCAATTAAAATATTTAGGTTGTCCAGTTCAATTTATACATTATCTAATATGAATAGTTCAAAAATCAAGGGATCATCCGGTACGATCTTTGTGATGATCAAAAATAGCCTCAATTCATCATACGGTATGAACCATATCGTACAGTACGATCACCAATCATTAATTAAGCCATGATTTAATTGGCTAATCACAAGGTTTAATTTTACAAGTATTCAAATATTCATACAGTACGATGTGATCATATAGTATGATCAATTCAAAATTCAATGATTTAAAAACTTGCTTAAATTATTTTGCCAGCTAGGGTTTTGAATTAAAAATGAATCGTACAGTACAATCGTGATAGTATAATATGATTAGTTCACATAATATAGCCATTTGAGACACATTATTTTGTATAATACAATTTAAAATCATATAGTACAATCTATAAAAAAAAATATTTTTTCCCTTAAAAAAACACTCCCCCTGTGTGTGTATATCATTACTCAGTTTTCATACACTTTTTGTGGCCAGACTCAAGAGAAAAAGAGAAAATAAAAAATACAAAGTTACATACTCCTTCATATCCTATTCTATATAGTCTTGAGTCTTCTATTATCTTGAGTAGTTTGTGATCTCCCTGAAATATTAGTACTCAAAGACAAGAATAGTATTTAAAATATCGAATGAATACTATGATAATTTAATCAATATTATTTATCATCATTAAAATCTCGGGCTAGGGGTCATAGACTGCAACACCAAAAATAATCATTTTTTTATGGTCCCATACAAATAGGTGTTCTATTATATAATTGTATGATCAAAAGGTTTTACATAATGACTCCTTGGGAATGGAAGTTTACAAAAAGTCATTTCAATTTTGGTATTTTTTATTTTTATGAATAAAATTATTTTCGTCCCATATAAATTTAAATTCGTACGTACGAACTATTTTTCATACTATGTGATAGGTTATTTTTCTTTAAATAGAAAGGTATTTGATGGTTTTTCTTCACAATCATGTTCAATATCAAACCATCTCGAGTCCAAGCTTTAGAAATGGCCAGCAATAACAAACATCCATGAACTTCCAAGGCCTCTTCCTCTCGTTCAGATAGACTCGATGAGAAGTTTCTCTCAAAAGACATTGAGGAAACCTACGGTCATTACTTTGAAGCTAAGATTACCCCATCTCGTCTCTTAATTCAAAGAGACATTAACTTCCTAGTTATGCCTCTTTTATCCTCACTTTGATTTATGCCTATCATCATGACACTTTCCAAATTTTTCTTGCAAACATGAGAATGAACAAAGATCACACTAGTATAACTTCATGTCTTTAAGCAAAGAGTAGAAATAACCAAGGAAGATTTAGGCACTGTCTTACATCTTAGGACTGAAGGAGTTAGGGCACACACAATGACCTCTAGATCTAATTTTTACTGGTATAAAATTAATCAAACTCTTAGTGGTGTTGCTCAAGTCAATCACCTTTCTCATGTGTACACCCTGAATCAAAATGTTAGGATCATCCAGCATTTTTTGATGACTTCTATTACACCTAAAGCTTGTGATCATATCAATCTAACTCCTTTATTGTCTACAGTCACATACCTTATCATGACCAACACTCCTATAGACAAAGCCCAATTAATTATGGATTATATCTATAACTTTTTGATATTGGACTTCCTAATAATAGGAGAAAGAAAAATGTGGCTTTAGGACATTTGGTAGCCTACATTTTTGAAAAGAAGTACAACCTGATTCATCTTGACCATCCTACTCAGCTTCCTATCTACTTTACCGATTCTTACATGCACTTTTTGACTGTGACCAAGGAATTGAGGTAGAAGAATCTGATGAAGAAGCAATACCTACTCCATCACCAGTACCTACTCTTAGACCCAATCAGCATTTCTATCAAGTAGTCCAAAATTTTGATAAACTAGCATATAATTTTTATCAATGTTTTAATCAAATTTAGACTCACCTAAACTAGCAAGATGAGAGGTACAATGAAGACATGGGATGGATTATAGGATAATTTGACTATATCAACATGCAAGTAATTATGATAAATAGCTACTTTACGATGTTCACCCTTTAGCCAGCTCCAGACCAGGGTCCATCTAGATTTTAGTTATGATTTTTCTAATGTAGTTATTATTGTTTTTTTCCTGATCTCATGTGTTGGCTTTGCTATATTGTGGATCTTTCTTTTTTGTATGATGTATTAATTGTATGTGTTACAAGTATTTAATGGAATGATCTTTTGTCTTTTGTTGAAATTATCCTTCTTTAATTATTTTAAGTTTTTATGGACTAATCATATGTAATTGATCTCTAGAATGAAATTTTAAAATACTTTGCTCTACAAATTAATTTCCTTACAAAATTTAATTTCTAAAAATATTTAAATTAAATTATAGTTGGGTGTAGATTAGAATATCATCTTCATGTTCTTATAGAAAAATATTATTTAGATATAATTATTGAAAAATATATATTTTTTTTTTATTTTATTTTATTTTCAATATATTTATTTTAGTTAATTGTTGTAATTTATTTTAAGATTTATTGATATTGAAAAGATCATTAATGTCAAAAGATGCACAAAGCGTGTCAAAATTAAAAAGATGCACAAAAAGTGTCACAGGTTTAAAAAGATGTGCAATATTTGCCAAAGTAAAGAGGCAAAAAATTAGCCCAAATTGAAAAGATGCACAAAGTGTGCAAAAAATTGAAAAGATGCGCAATATTGCCAAATTGAAAGTTTCATTCATTTCTTTCATTTATCTTTCTATCTCTTATTCAAATCCATTTAATCAACAATAATTTGCACTACTAAATTAGAAATTAATTAATCTTTATTTCATCAATTTTGCATAAATTTTTTTATTTGATGTGTTTTTAACTAACTGTTAACCTAGTTGACTTTTCTTGTCTAATATGTTCTTGGATTTAAAATTTGAGACTTTCCTTCTTGCATTAGGATGCTAATGTTATCTTTGCAAATAGTTTAAAATCTTCTTCTTCATCATCTATTTGATTTAACAATAGAAACTTAACATTCCAAGTGGTAATTCCCTTTTTGTTGTTTTCAAAAGGGGGAGTCAATGTTTATTATTTGATTGTGTAATTTAATCTTATGTGTTTAGTGTATTTGATTATTATGTCTTGGATTTTTATGTTGTTATGTCTGTTATTAGTCCTTGATTGTTGTTAATTGTTATGTCTGGTGTATATATGATTGAAAAAAAAAATCTTGTTGTTGTGTTTTTTTGTGCATTTTTTTTTTTTAGGATTTGTTTTTTAGTTTGTTGTTGTTTTGATTTTCATTGGAATCATTTGTTTTTATTTGTGCATTTATTGAGGGGGAGATTAGGAGAAAAATGACTTTAGTGTTAACTCAAATAATAATTATTTTGCTATCATTAAAAAGTAAGAGATTGTTGCAACTTAGATTTCAAGATTAAGTTTTACTTCATGTGATTTTTTGATGATACTAAAATATTATTATTATGATCTGTTTCTCCTAATATACGATGGATATATTTTCTTGTGTTATTTGTGTGTACTAACATTTCAAGAAAATCATACTCTATACTGCTGAATACTTCAGGATAGATTAGATTAGGGTTTCATGAAATGAAGTATTTATTTTTTCTATTTTTCTTGAGTATGAGAGAGTGTGATTGTAATTGGGTAATCGTGTACACACACTGGGGATTGAGTTAAACTTTAATTTTTAAAACTAATCACATTGTATGTTTTTCAAATCATACTAGATGGTTTGTCATGTTTGTTCCTCCTAAACAAAGTTAATCAAATCATGCCCAGGATTATTTTTATGTGTTGTTCATACTGTACGATAATATTTCATACTATGACTCAAAGAGTACAAAATGAGGACATACTAGTTCATCCCAAATGATCTCATAAATTTTTTATTTGTTCATACTATACGAAGGTGAGTTCGTACTGATGACTCATAAAGTATGAAATGGGGTCGTCCATATTCATACTAAATGAAGCATGATTTGTTTAAATTGTTCATACTATACAAAGTGGGGATTATATAGATAATTCATAGTGTACAAAATGGGTTCATACGTAATCATACCCATGAACTTGTTTAGTTTTTAATTGTTAATACAGTACTATGTCAGTTCATAGAGATGACTAACAGAGTATGAAATCAGGTTCATATAGGATCGTACATGGAATTTCATATTTAAGTGTCCTAAAAACTGACACTCTAGAGATCTTGTAGCGAATTTATTTTGAGAGTGGAAAAGGAGACTGTTTGGAAGAGAATTTTCGGAGTGAAGAGTGAGAGATCTTTTGAGAGAAAATTGTAAGAGGATTCACAAGGTTGCCCAAAGGTAAGGATCTCTTATCTGTTCTTGAAGTTTTTCCCTACTTTCTTGAAGGCTCTTGAGAGAAGAATTTCAAAAAAGATCATAGTACTCTACTTTATTAGGAGGGTGAGAAAGGATGTTTGTACTCTACCATCATTAGGAGGGTGAGAAAGGATATTCATACTCTGCCATCATCAGGATGGTGATAAAGGACATCGGTACTCCGCCGCACCAGGTTGGTAGAGGAGAGATTTTGTAAGGGCTTCTCTGCCTTGTTGTGGGAGAAAAAGGAGAGTCACTCATGATTTAGTGCAATATCTAAAGAAGTCTTCAGGGAGTGGACGTAGGTCTAGTTGGATCAACCACTATAAAATTTAGTGTTCTTCTATTTTTTACTTTTTATTGCATTTTTATTTTTTACACATTAGTTTGTTGTTGTTGATAAATATTTTTGTGAAAATTTATTATTATGTTAAAAAATCTTAAATCGATTTTCTAAAATCCAAGAGAATTTTTAAATTACAAATTTAACACAACCCCCTCCCCCCCCGCATTGTAAGCCTTGGGACAATTATGTTAGGTCTAAAAACTTATTCAAACTTTCATTTTTCGTATCTCACTTTTTAATAATTTGATGTATTTAGTATTATTTTCATAAAATTGATATTTTCCTTACCAAAAAAAAAAGGATAACTTTTTATTGGTAGAACGTTTATAGTGTAATTTTTTATATGTTATAGAGATGGAGATTCTTAATATTTGAAATATTTTCTAAAAATTTTCCATCAAATTTTAGAATTTGTGTAGTTTTTTATTGAATAAAAAATAAAATGAACTCTAAAAAATAATGTCAAAGTATGATTAAAGTCTTAAAATGATATTATGCATAATCTCTGGTAATCTGGTTATTTTATAAAAAAGTTAATTTCCACCTACTTTTCTAAGAGAGATTTTTTGTTACCTATTATTAAGATATTTTGATCATTTTTTAATTGAGTAAAATTATGCTTTAATTAATAAAATTCATCAAAAAATATGTATAATATGAAGGCAATGTGAAATGATGTGATGTGTTATGGTGTTATGTCGAAGCTAGTGGGTTATCAATGTGGGATTCTATTTCATCGAAGCTAGTGGGCTACTGAGATCAAATTCTAATATACCAAAGCTAGTAGACCAGTGGGCTACCAAGGTGAGATTTTGTTATGTCAAAACTAGTGTGCTATTGATGTGAGATTCTATTATGCTCTAGCTAATGGACTATTGAGATGATATGATGTTATGTTAAAGCCTAAAGGCTACCTATCAAGCCCCAGGATCTATAGTGAAAATTTCTCTTTTCCCTTTTTCATTTTATTCTTTATTATCTTATCAATTTTCATCTATTCAACCGTTAAAACCACATCAATATCAAGATCCAAAGCTGACTAATTATATTAAAGAAAATCAATAAACAATATATATATATATATATATATATATATATTATAATTCATAATTATATCAATCAAGACCTATATTTAACTATTAGAGTCCAAAATAATATCATAAATAGCCACACTAGCTATAAAAACTAAAACAATTGAAACAAAATAACTCTAGCACCACTGTACACATAGCCTCAAGCTTTCTTACCTAAAAATTATTTAAACCACATAAT
Organism: Dendrobium nobile; assembly: GCA_022539455.1. NCBI lineage: Eukaryota > Viridiplantae > Streptophyta > Magnoliopsida > Asparagales > Orchidaceae > Dendrobium > Dendrobium nobile. The sequence continues at coordinate 8,089,670 of CM039730.1, read as the reverse complement.
GAACGAAAAATCTCTGCAGTAATTAAAATCCTACAACTGAAATCAATTGAATAAAAAGAGAAATAACATGCTATAAATTATATAAATAAATCTATAAATCCATATATATTATATATACCAATCACTTTTATTAAATAATAATTTTTTTATATTTATCATTCAATCATTCTTGTCAGTATATCAATTATGTAATTAACAATAGTGTTAGTATCCATATTAATTAATTCTAAGCAATAAAGGGGGAGATTGTTACAATCTAGGATCCCTAGCTTGAGATTTTTATGATAGCAAACATTATTGATTGATTTTTTTTATTTATCTTACATAAATATTGGATTTTTTTTTTTTTGTGCGCACTAATATTTTATGAAATCATGCATCACTCAAGGCTACTAAAGACTCAAGCTTTGATAGAATAGGATGTCAAGTCAAAAAGGGTCTATAATATTAATTTTCTTATAATTTTCTATTTCTTGAACCTAGCCATATAAGGGTGTATATAATTAGTAACCGTGCACGCACATAGGAAGGAGTGAGAAAATTTTAAGATAATTTTTTAAACTAATCGTATTGTACGACCTTTAATCATACTGTACGATGAATTTTCATAAAATATTTTTCATAACTAATTGAATCATTAATTTTTGTTAACTAATTCAACTGTATAGTGTTTATCATATTGTATGATGCTTATCATACTGTACGATCATCTCAATCTATAAACCCTATCTGCCAAATAAATTAAGTAAGAAAATTGAAAGTTTATTTTTGAACTAATCATACTATATGATAATTTAAAATCTTACTTAAATTATCCTCCAGAATTAGTTAATTAGATAATGGCTTAATTAATGATAACTTTTCATATTGTACGATCTTTATCGTATAATTGATAGAGATGAAATTTGGTCATCCCAAAGATCATACCAAACGAAACCATGATTATTAAACTAATCATATAATAAGATTATTACATTATATTGGATGACTTATTTAAAATCAACTGACTGTACTGTATCATGAGATCTGTATGGCAAATTGACAAGTGATTTTCAATCATCCTAGGGATCGTCCCATACGATTATAAAGAATTTAAAAAGATTGTACTAGATGATCTCACAATTGTACTGTACGATAAATTTACAAAATTTGAACAGTTCCTAAATAATTGTTTGCATCATACTAGATGAGACTAGTTTATCAACAAATTACAATGCACGAATACAGATAGTATTATACGAATAGAGATGACAAACTTTAATTTTTAGAACTTTTTGAAGGCTTATACTTAAGCATTGTTTTAATAATATCTTAAAAGAATAAGAGAGGAGACTAAGGGATATTAAGGAACTCTGAGAGAGAAGATTCCTTGAGTGCTCTTGAGTGAGAGAGGAAGAACAAGGTGAGGCTTAGCGTGATGGAGAATTCATGTGAGGGGTTCGACACAACTACTCCATGCTTTTTTGCATCTAGAATCCTCTTGTGGCCTTGTGAGTCCTTGATGTTTCACTTGGGAGAGGCTTCAAAGTCAATTCCTCTAGGTTCTTTGCCTTCTACAAGAGGGAGAAAAATGAGTTGAGGTTCTCTTCCTTCTCTAGGAGGGAGAAAAAGGAGCTGAGGTTCTCTTCCATCTTTATGAGGGAAAAAATATTGAAGGTTTGCTATCGTCATTAGGAGGGTGACATGGCTTCCAGCACTTTACCACACCAAGGATGGTGGAAGGGATATTTGTAAGGGCAACTCTTCCCTTATGTATGGGCAAAAGAAGAGACACTTACTTTATTGCAATACCCAGAGCAAAGGACTCCATGAAAGTTTGTTAGGGTTGTTAGGCCCTATGAACTGGCCCAAAGCTAATTATGAGAGAGAGGAGAATTGGTAAAAAATATCTTTCAATCAAAACACAAATCAAAACCAATATCACCACAAAGAAAACCGAATGCAAAAATTAAATGTGAAAGTAATAAAGGAAAGAACACATTAGATTTATAGTGGTTCTATCAAACCTTGACCTAGATCCACTCCTTGGAGGCAATCTCCAAGTATTCTACTAAACTAAGTGTTTATCCTTTTTCCCCCACAACTAGGCAGAGAAGCCCTTATAAAATTACTTCCACCTTCCCCGGTGCGACGAAGTCGTCGGGTCCTTTGACACCAAAGAGATATTCTTCTTTGGTGAACTTCCCTTAAGACAAGCTTTGAATCCGATAGTATTAAGGTGCAAGCCTTCCAGAGCAATGGTGTGGAATCCCCCGACACACTCCCTTGAGTCCCCCCTCACAGGATCTTGTCCCTCTCTTACACTTCACCCATTCCTCACTCCCTTTCAAGCTCTCTCTTCAAGTTTCCCCCAAAAATGAAGCTATAATGGCTGCTAAAGACCTTTACCAAGTGCCTTGCTAAATCTTAAATATAAGATCTCAAAATGAGCTCATTAATGCAAGTTGCCGACTTTACGTCCAGGATGATATAAATATCGTCCTGTACGATTAGTACAATTTAAGCCCAATCAGTCGGAACAATTTGAGACAATTAGAAGAAATTTGTTCATATCATCCAGGAAGATAATATTCATCCAGGACGATCAGTACAAATCTTGCAATATCGTCCTGAACATCACCCTGAAAAAGAGTTGTCTAATGTACAATCATCCAGCATATCATCTCGGACAATCTTGCGATCGTACTGGACGATTTGATAGAATCAATCATCCTTTAATGCTTTCCAAAGATACCAGATCAATTTAAGAATAATTAAGTTAGATCGTCCAGGATGATATGGATATCGTCATGGCCGATTTCCTAAATAAAGAATACCTAAACTGATCATGGCGGCTGATTCTTTCTTAATTACACAAATCGCCTGGCCGATACAGCCGATACAAGTATCATCAAGGCCGATCTTAATGATGGTTGCCTTAATGAGGAAGCCCTAATTAGGGTTTCTGCTTTTGAACCGATCATCCAGGACGATAGGAATATCGTCCTAAATAATGTTACCAAAAATAATAAACTCTAGGGAACAGTCAGAAAATCTTTCAAGTTACAAAGCATCAAGAGCCACACCAAATACAATAGACTCAAGAAAGGAAAAAAGGGTACAAACTGACTCAGACCTATTCTACCCAATCTTGAGCTGGTTCCAAATTACAGTCTGATCGTGTGGACTTGAAATGTCAGTAGATAAGGCAGTCGTAGAAAAATAAGAGTGTTTGCTATCATCAAAATTATTAACCATGAAAACAGATCTGCAACACTCCGGGGAGTAGATGTAGGTCATGGTTGACCAGACCATTGTAAAAATTTCTAGTGTGCTTTTCTCTTTTCTCATTTACTTTTCTGTAATTTATTTTTTTACTTTTTGCAAGTTGAATTTATTGTACAAGTTTTAATATTTATAATCAACTACAATCAGAATAAGTTGTGTCTTGCAAAAAGAATAACTTGTATGTTTTGGCAAAGTATTTTAAATTCTCAATTGCTTTTGCATAATTTTAAATAAATTATTTGGATTAGTTTTACAATCATTTTCTAGAAAAAAATTATATTAATACTTTTGTTGAGTAATTATAATTACCAATTCCCCCCCCCCCCCCCCTTTTGGTGCGCTTTGAGCTTGTTCATTTAGGTCTTATAACCTCCTCAGACTTTCAAGTAGTATAAGAGCGAGTCTTGAAATTTAGGTTTTAAAATCTTCAAGTAAAAATCTAATGGCAAAATTTGGTAATTGAATACTGCGGAGGGTTATTCAATAACCCCGTCCACAACTATTTGAAAATATCCCCTTTGATTTTTGAAAAATTTTCATGTCTACGTTTTTATAATCAATTGATTTTAGAATGTGACGTATGATACAAGATGGTTACTCTCTTCCATCATGAATAGTCAATGGAGTCAAAACTAAAATTTCTTGAACTGAATGGAGTCATGAGGATAAATAATTTGCTCAATTAAATACTAAATATTTGAACTTTTTTTTTTGTGCTTTGAAATTTGAGGATTATATGTATGTATCAACCTGTACTATGGGAAGGAAATATGAAGGAACTAGTGAAGTAAAATAGTCTAGATTAAACATAATTATGAACTATTGTTAAAACTTGTTGAATATGAGTTAGGTTATTAGACCCAAGCTTATGTCCCAAAGGCTAACCAAGAGGGAGGGGGTGAATTAGAAATTTAAAAATTTTCCACTTGTTGTAATTAAAAATTTGAAATCAATTAAAAATTGAGCAAGTTGATTTTTATGTTTTCAAAAATAATTTTTCAACCATAGAAAACTAAAAAGCAGAAATTAAAGACAACAGAAATAAAAAAGACAAAGGTTTATAGTGGTTCGGTCAAACACGACCTACATCCACTCCCTGAAGTCTCCCACTTCATGTATTACACTATTACCACTAGTATCTCTCCTTTTTCCCCCACAATAAAGCGGAGAAGCCTTCATACAAACTCTCTTCCACTCAGTGCGGTAGAGAACGGTCATCCTTTTACACCCTCCAAGTGTCGGCAGAGAACCTTCCGCTGTTCACACTCTCCAAGTGTAGACAGAGAACCTTCTGCTATTCACACTCTCCAAGTGTAGGTAGAGAACCTTCAGCTATTCACACTCCTCAAGTGTCGGCAGAGAACTAGATCTTCTTGAAAGATCTTCTCACAAGAAATCTAGAATGACAAAAGAAAAGAGTTAAGAAATCACAATGTACACATAGAGATCCTTACCTTTGAGTAGCCAACTGAACCCTTCACACTCCAATAGTAAGAAATCTCCTTCAAACACTCTCTCTCACTCTCTCCTTCAAATTCCCTTTAGTATTCATGAAGACCAAGTGACAAAAAGATTTCATGACAGTCTTAAGTTGACCTTTTATAGAAAAGACATGAAAAACCATCCAGAAAATGGCATTTTCCAAATCTATATGTTCACGATCATCCCGTACAATCATATTTCGTACGATGAATAGTATAAAAATTATTGTGTACTATCTCAAATTGAATCAGTATGAAATGCCTTTGTACCCGATCACCATCCCATACGAACTATTATTTTTCAAAGTTCGTCGATATGAATGTTAGGATAAAATATAAGTTTACTGAATAGAGCCCTTCATCCTGGTATGAACAAAAAATATCGTATGGACGAATAGTTCATTTGGCAAATCCAGTGCCCTTTGTCCCGGGACAAATGATAAATATCATCTGGACAAAAAGTTCATTTGGAAAATCTAAAGCACATCATCTTGGGGCGAATGGAAAGTATCGTCTGGACGAACAAAGCAATTGCCAAATTTAGAGGAGATCATCCTGGGATGAATTAATAATATCGTCTGGATGATCTATACTTAGAATAACTTTTGCCTTCTCTATTTGTTTCAATTCTCATTTGGGAGTATAACAGACCAGATCATCCCATACGAACATGGTTCGTACTATACGATCAATTTAAAAATTATGAATTTTAAAACTCTTCCCCAGGTGTGTGTGTGTGCTTAGTTACTTAATTACAATTACACTCTCTCAAACTATATAAAATGAAAAATACATATTTTAATTAATAAAACATTCTAAGCTGATCTTGAATTGAAGTCTTCAACAATCTGAAGTATGATTTCCCTAAAATGTTAGTATACACAAGAGTAAAAACAATTCTTCTAAAATGTGTTAGGAGAAAATAATAATCAAAACAATAATATTCGAATCATAAAAAATATACAAGTTGTAAGAATGTAAAATATGCAACGCTAAATACCAACTCTCTTAACAATCTCTCCTTTTTCGATGATGGCTAATAATTATTATTTATGTACATTTGAAAGTCCTAAGTTTCTCCTAAAATCCCCCTGAATGAATAAGCATATGAGTATCAGGGGCATTTATTAATGACAAATCTTTTTTTTTTTAACTTTAAAGTTTTTAACAAGCAAAGACGATCACACAACGTAAAAGTTGATCACATAAAAATGACAAAAAAATGACTATAAAATGAAACAAAACAGAAAACACAAATGAAACATCCAAAAGTCTCAAACAATATTTCTCCCCCTTTTTGACAATAGCAAAAAGAGAAGAAGAAACGAACTACATAATGTAAGAAGTCATATGAAAAGCCTTTAATAATTTATCCTGAAAGAGATTGAGTTATTTTTACAATAAAAAGATAAATGTCATTAGAGAAAAAGAAGGATTCATACGATTTAAGTATAGATATAACATAGACAAGAAAAAAATATCAAGATCAAGAATTAGTATAAAAAATCAGATAAGGAAAATTATTGCAAAGTAGATGAAATGAAAATTCATTTACTTCAAATTTCAATAAAAAAATAAAATTGAACAGAAGATTCATTTGAAATTGAAGGTTAAAAGATAGAGGAAAGATCATATATTTGTGACAATTTGCGCATCTTTTTAATATTTGTGGCACACTTTGTGCATCTTTTTATATTGGGCTAATTTTGTGACACTTTTTAAATTTGCGAACCATTGCTCATTATTTTGATTTTTGTACATTAGTACCTTTCTCAACTTTTTAATTGATCTTTCCAAAATTAATAATCTAAAAGCTCAAATTTCTCTAAGTATAAAGATACTTATTTTAAAAAGAGAAATAAAAATTAACAAAACATTAAAATTGCAATAATAATATTAAAATTATGTTAGTCTAACAAGAACTATGAGGTTGATAGCCTTAACTTTATCAAGTTATAAGCCAACTTAAATTTTTGAAAAATTAGATTGTCTAATGAATTCAATTTTGTATTACTTTTCAAATTATACCACTTGTTAGATCATTTTGTCAGGATAATCATATAGGCTAATAAACATTTCTAAAAGAGACAAAAAAACATCTAAAATAAGACAAGATTGTTTTTATTGTTATCAAGTTAAATGATAATACATTGTAGTATAATTGATATCAATACCCAAGGATTCATAAAACATAAACCATAAAAACTAACAACACATAAAATCACAAACACTTAAAACATTATCAGAACTGGTAGAGAGAATCACAAAAGGAGTACAATCATCATTCTGAGGGGTCCTGGTCTAGAGGAGGTGGTTGGTTGAATAGACTAAAATAGCTATTCATCATAGCTATATTTGTGTTGACCTATTCAAATTGACCTCTTACCCAGCCTATATCCTGCTGATATTAAAAATCATGCTGCTGAAGATGAGTTTGAATTTGATCAAAACATTGATCAAATTGGCTCTCAAGATGATCAAAGCGCTGGACCATCTCTTGAAAGTGTGGTCTAACAGTAGGTGCAAGTGCAGGTCTTCTCCTTTCTTTCTCAGAGTCACCACTTTCAAATTATGCATCTTTATTAAAAATTACTTAGAATGATCCATCATTATAGTAGATAGGCTCTTATAGATGTTGAATAGGATGAACTAGTTCATACTTCTTTTCAAGAATATAGGTCATAAGATGTCCTAAGGCTATATTCTTCTTTCTCTTATGGGAGGCATGGCCAATCTCTGAAAGTCCAAACATGTAACCATTGATCAGTTGGGCTTCGTCTATTGGTTGGCAAGTCATAATCAGGTATGTTACAGTGGAAAGAAGAGGAGTAATGTTTATTTGATCACCAGCTTTAGGAATTATGGAAGTCCGAAGAACATGTTGGATGATTAGGGCATTTTGGTTAAGAGTGGACACCTTAGGCACATGACATACATCTCTAATGCCTCTAATAACTTAATTTATTGCAGTTTAATCGAAGTTAGAGGAAAATGTCAAGGTATGGGCTCTAATCCCTTGAGACCTTAAATTTAAGAATATCCCTAAATCCTCCTTAGTTATTTCTACCTTCTTTTTCAAAACATAGGATCTAACCACACTTTGATCAATATTAAAAGTCATGTTTGCAAGGAAATAGTGGAATATTTCCTTGTTGTAAGAAGGACTAGGGTCAGAATAAAAGCAAACTGGGTAGAAGTAAAAAAGGTGCATTACTTTAAAGGTAATGTGCTCATGGAGAAGAACTCTAGAAGGGGTGATTTTAGCGAAAACGAACCTAGGAAAAGATTCTTCATTTGCTTTGGACAAGAAATTGACTTCAAGATTTCTAGAGGAAGGTCCCCTAGTCAGTTCCTTAGCCACTCAAGTCTTTTTTCTTGAGCTTGCCATTTGATAGAATTGGAAAGATGAGAGGATTTGGAAAGGCATTTGAAGTGCATGAAAATGGAGTTCTAAACAATTCTATTTAAAGAAAAAACAACCTTTTATATGTATGAAACTGGGTTCGTCCCGTACAATCTTAGGTTCGTATGTACGAAATAAAATTTCATATGTACGAATGAATGAGTCCAAAATGAAATGTCTTTTCATAATCATGCAAGTTACGAGGCGTCCTTTCATACAAACTTTTTGACCAAACAATCGTACAAATGAACAGGTGTTCTTCCAAGACAATCAGTTATTTAAGATCTTTTTTATGACGGTTTGAAATGTCCCCCACTCAGAATACCACGAGTTCGTATGTATCAAACTCAAGGTTCGTATGTACGATCAGAAATAAAACTAATTTGTCTGTATAACCGTCTACATGCATACATATGAATGCATACACATCATCTGGACGATCTAGGGATCATACAAACGAATGGTAATAAAAACTAAAAAAATTGCATGTAGATTGTTTAACTCAATGATCGATATGCTACAAGATTCGTCTAGTATGAAATAAATTTTGTACATATGAATATCACACTTAGAAAATTTTGTACGATTACTTAAAAACATGAATTTCAATGTGAAAATATTTTGAAAACACACAAAACAAAAAGGTACTAAAGCAAGCATGCACAGAAATAGAAAAAAAAACACAAGTAAAATCAAAAACACAAAAAACACACTCACAAAAACACATATCAATATTACAGAAACTTTTATTAAGTATTCAAGTCAATCACACCAAGCATTGTTCTTAATGTACTGAAAATATCAAAGGCTAGTGGTTTTGCAAAAATGTCTGCAAGTTAATTTTCAGTTAAAACATAATTTAATTCAATTTCTCCTTTGGATACATGATCCCTTATGAAATGATACCTTATGTCAATATGATTGGTTCTTGAATGTTGAATAGGATTTTTTGAAATGAAAATGGCACTAGTGTTATCACAATAAATGGGAATTATGCCTATTGTTAATCCTAAATCAATTAATTATAATTTCAACCAAAGTACTTGTGCCACATAACTTCCTAAGATAATGTATTCAGCTTCAGCAGTAAATAGGGCTACGAAATTTTATTTTCTACTGGACCAAGAGACTAAAGAATTTTCAATAAATTGACATGTTCCAAAAGTACTCTTTCAATCAACCCTATAACCTATAAAGTCTGAATCTGAATATCCAAATATTTCAAATAAAGAGACAAACTTAGGATACTAAATTCCTAAGTTTTGAGTTCCTAAAAGATATTTTAAAATCCTTTTCACTATTATCAAATATGATTCTTTTGGATCTGATTCAAATCTAGCACATAAACAAATACAAAAAAAAATATCAGGTCAGCTAGCTGTCAAGTAAAGAAAGGATCTAATAATCCCTTTAAATTTCTTTTGATCAATAGATTTTCTTTTTAGATCCTTATCTAACTAAACTGAGGAATTCATCAGTGTATTAACAGGTTTAGCATTGTCTATTTCATACTTTTTGAGAATGTCCTTAACATACTTTGACTGACTCAAAAAAGTACCCTCCTCAATTTGCTTAATGCTAAAGCCTAGAAAGTAACTCAAATCTCCCATTAGGCTCATCTAAAATTCATTACTCATTATTTTAGAAAATTCATCACAAACATTTTTATCAGTAGATCCAAAGATGATCTAATCAACATAAATTTGTACAATGAGTATGTCATTTTCTTATTTCTTTAAAAAGAGTGTTGTGTCCATACTTCCTTTTTCAAAAGATCTCTCAAGTAAGAAGGTGCTCAACCTCTCATACCAAGCCCTAGGTGCCTATTTTAATCCGTATAATGCCTTTTTTAATTTGAAAATATGATTTGGGTATTTTGAATTTTCAAAGCCTGGAGGTTGTTCCACATAAACATCCTCTTGAATCACCCCATTCAAAAAGGCACTTTTAACATCCATTTGATATAATTTAAATCCTTTAAAGAAGGCAAAGGCTAATAAAATCCTTATTGCTTCAGGTTTAGCTACAGGGTCAAAAGTCTCCTCAAAATTAATCCCTTCAATCTAATTATACCCCTTAACCACCAATCTAGCTTTATTTCTAATGACTACTCCTGATTCATTCATTTTGTTCTTGAATACCCACTTAGTCCCAACTACACTTTGATCCTTTAGCCCTGCAGTTAATTTCCAAACTTCTTTTCTTATAATTTGATTTAATTCTTCTTGCATTGCCAAAATCCAAAAATTCTTGATCAATATTTGTGGGTTCTATCATAAAAATAAAAGTTGAATGATTGACTTCTTTGTTCAATCCATGTCTAATCCTAAAACCCTCACTACATTCATCTATAATCAATTATTTTGGGTGATTTTTAGAAAATCTCAAATCTCTAGGAATCGGGTTTTCTATCTCCAAATTTTTGTCCAAATTTATTCTCTCAATCTTTTGGGAGTCAATTTATATCTCATCCCTTTAATAATTGGCTCTTCCAAATTCCAATTCTCAAAATACAACTATGTGTTCTCATCAATACCTTCTATTGAATACTCTATAAGATTTTCTAATACAAGAGTATCCTAGAAAAATTCCTTCATCCTATTTTAGATCAAATTTTCCCAAGGCAAATTTTTCATTGTTATGAATGTGACAAATTAGGTGTTCTCCCCTTAAGTAACTCATAGGGTGTTTTATTCAAGTTTGATCTGATATCCTATTTAAAATATAACATGCTATGTTAACCACTTCAGCCGAAAAATATTTAGAAAGTGAATATTCTACCAACAAGTCTTGTGCGGTTTCAATCAATATTTTGTTTTTCCTTTTGACTACCCCATTCTGCTGAGGGGTTCTAGGTGCTAAAAAATTATGATCAATTCCTTTTTCTTTATAAAAATCCTCAAAAATTTTATTTTCAAATTCTCCATCGTTATCACTTTGAATTGTAAAAATTTCACACCCTAGTTTCCTCTGAATCTAAGTGAAAAATCTCTAAACTTCTCGAATGATTCACTCTTATAATATAAGAATTTAACCCATATGATTCTTGAAAAATCATCCACAATCACAAAACCGTATATCTTCCCTCCTAGACTTACAGTTCTAACTGGTCCAAAAAGATTCATATTGTAAATCTCTAATAGTTTACTAGTTCTAAGATCCTTATTGAACTAAAAAGAGGACTTCACCTGTTTTCCTAATTGGCATGCATTGTAAAGGTGATTCTTAATAAAATCTAGTTTTGGTATACCTCTCACTAATTTCTTTTGGGTAATCCTCGTATGGTTTTTTATGCTAGAGTGACAAAGCCTCATATGTCATAGCCATGACTCATCAAAAATATTTTTTAATCAAAAAGCAGTAGGAGTTTTGATACAATTCAAATCTAGCATATAAACATTGTTTACCCATATATCATGCAAAACATCATTACCATTCAGGCTTAATATGCGGCTAGTAGGAAAAAATTTAACACAATATCCTTTATCACATAGCTGACTAATACTCAGAAGATTATGCTTTAAGCCTTCTACTCATAAAACTTTTTCAATAAATTTTTTTTTTAAGTTCCCTATCAAACTTGATCCCACAACCTTCCTTGTGGTGTTATCACTAAGTGTAACCCTGCCTCCACTCCTGGCTTACAGCGATATGAATTATACAGTATCTCCAGTCATATGCTTTGAGCAACCGCTATCCATGTGCCATATGCTCTCATGAGGTCTTATGTGAGAGCAATCCTACAAAAACATCAAATGTTAGACCTGGAAACCCAAACAAGTTTGGATTCACCTTTTAGTAAATTATAAAAAGATACATGTATGATATGTCTAGGTTTATGCACCTTATGTTGTTGATCAATGGTTTATGATTTTGATGATAGCAAATATTTTTATTTCTCTACAACTTCCTTTTGTGATGATATTTCAGGTTCACATGATCGGACTGCAATTTGGAATCAGCTCTAGATGGGTAAACTAGGTCTGAGTCAGTTTGTTCATTTTTTCCTTTCTTGAGTCATTGTATTTGGTGTGGCTCCTGATGTTTTATAACTTGGAAGATTTCCTATTGCTCCCTAAAGATTTCTGTTTTGGGTAAAATCATCCTGAACGATTTTTATATCGTCCTGGATGATCTGTCCAAAAGCAAAAACCCTAATTAGGGCATCCTCATTAAGCAGCCATCATTATACAAAATACATCATCCTGGATGATTTTGTATCGGCCAGGATAATAGGCTCAATTCAGAAAGAATCTGCCGCCAGATCTATTTAGAAATAACCTATTTTTGGACATCATCCAGGTGGATCATCCAGGACTATAAAATATCATCCAAAATGATCTAGGTCAATTTTTCCAAAATTTCTCTAAAATTTAAGGAAAGTAATTATGACTTTATTTCACGATCAAATCGGCCTGGACGATCCAGATCGTCCTGGCCGATGTGCTGGACGATTGGTCACCGGATGGCTATTTTTCAAGGCGATGTCGAGGACGATATTCCACAATTTGTACTGATCATCCAGGACGATATATTATCATCCTGGATTATATGAATAAATTTCTTATGATCGTCTCAAATCATCCTAGCTGATTAGGCTTAAATTGTACTGATCGTACAGGACGATATACCTATCATCTTGGACGATAATGTCAGCAACTTGCATTAATGAGCTCATTTTGAGAGCTTCTATTTAAGCTTTCTAAAGACACTTTTGTAAGGGGTCTTTGGCAGCCATCGTAGCTTCATTATTTTGGGGAAAACTTGAAGAGAGAGCTTGAAAGGGAGTGAGGAAAGGGTGGAGTTTGAGAGAGGGAGAAGATCCTATGAGGGGGGACTCAAGGGAGTGTAGAGGGGGTTCCACACGGTTGCTCTGGCAAGCTCGCACCTGAATGCCATCGGATTCAAGGCTTGTCTCGAGGGAAGAGGACCCGGTGACTCCGCCACACCGGGGAAGGTGGAAGTGATTTTGTAAGGGCTTCTCCGCCCAGCTATGGGGGCAAAAGGAGAGACACTTTTGTAGTGCAATTATTGGAAGGTGCCTCCAAGGCGTGGACGTAGGTCAAGGTTTGACCGAACCATTATAAATCTGGTGTGTTCTTTCCTTTATTATTTCCGCATTTAATTTTTGCACTTTGGTTTCCATTGTGGTGATATTGGTTTGAGTTTTATCTTTATTTTTAAAGTTATGCAATTCACCTCTCTCTTTGTTAGCCTTGGGCTAGTTCATAAGGGCTTAACATCCCTAACAAACTTTCAAGTGGTATCAGAGCACTTTCTAATGTCATCTGAGCACTTTCAAGTGGTATCAAAGCGGGATTCATAAAATAAGTTTTTAAAAGCTTTTGAATTTTCGATCCATAGCTAACTTTTCTAATCGTAATATTGCGAAAGGATATTCAATCACCAGACCACCTTTATTTAAGATATTACTTTTGATTTTTGGAAAATACACTTGACTATTTTCTTGCAATCGATTGATTTTCGCATGTGGCATATGATTTTAACTAGTTATTCATCACCGTCACGTATTATTAATGGAGTTAAAACTGATATTTCTTTTAATCAATGGAATATGGAAGAACAAGTAAATGCTCAATTGAATGCAAAATCTTTAAATTAATTTTTCTGTGCTTTAAATTATGAAGATTTTATGTTAGTATCCACGTGCACTACTGCTAAAGAAGTTTGGGATAAACTACACACCATATACGAAGGCACTAGTGAAATCAAGCAATCCAAGTTGAATATGTTAATGCATGGTTCTGAACTATTTTCCATGAAACCTTTTGAAACGATCTTAGACATGTATACCAGGTTCATTCAAATTGTAACATCATTGCATGCCTTAGAAAAAGAATTTTCAAATTTTGAAAAACTTAATAAAATTCTTAGCTGTTTACTTGAAAATTTTGATGCCAAAGTTGTTGCTATTTATGAATCAAAGATTTGAATAGATTATGATTATATGTGATATATGATTGGTTCAATTATTGCTTTGAGTAAGATGGGCAAAGCTGATAATATCCCATTTGATTTTTGGAAAGGGATATTAGTGTGAAAGTGATGTCCTACACTTCAAGATCACTCAAGCTGAGAAAGACAAGGAAAAGAACAGATAAAGGATAAGAAGAGACTCCAAAAGGCATTTTGGGCGGATTCTACATCGGATTCATCGGAGATGGAACCAGAAGATGAGACAACAAAGTTGTGCTTGATGGCAGACGATCATCTTGATCAAGAAGAGGTATGTGAACATTCCTACGATCAACTTCTTGAAGTTTCTGAAAAAATTCCTGCATCAAAAAAGAAACTCAAGAAAACGCATGCAAGCTTAAAATTGAAATTTTTGAAGTTACAAAAAGAGCATGCAACTATGACTAAAGATCATTCTATAATTGATTCAAATCATATGACTCTACTTGATGAATTTGATGAATTAAACAAAAAATATTGTGAATTAATTGAAGAGTATCAATCACTAAAAGTCACATACACCTCACTTTATTCTAATTTTAAGAAGTCTAAAGAGATGGAGAAAAACTTGAGGATTGAGAATAAAGTCTTAAAAAGCAAAAATTTGAAGATTCAAAATGAATTAGAAGCTTGTAAGAAAACTAGGATGACACCTACTTTTGATCAAAAGCCAAAACCTAGGAAGAGGCATTATAACTCGAACCATATAAGAAATCCTTTTTCTGGAGTTAGATGTTTTTATGTGGCATGCTAGGACACATCACACACACTTGCACTGTTCACCATAGTACACATTGGGTGTGGAGACCCAAGGTGCATGATTCACAGCATACCACACATGCATTGTATTCTACTCTTCATAAGAAGGAACCCAAATCTGCTTGGGTTCCTAAATCTAACATTTGATAATTTTATAGGTGGGCTCTCACAAAAGACCTCGTGAGAGTATGTGGTACTTGGACAGCGGTTGCTCTCGACATATGACTGGTGATGCCAATCAATTTGTTTTACTGGAGGCAAGGTTACTCTTGGAGACAACACCACCAAGAAGGTGGTAGGTGCAGGTATAATTGGTAATTCCAAGAATCTTATGATTGAAAATATTTTGCTTGTAGATGGATTGAAGCACAACCTGCTCAGCATAAGTCAACTCTGTGACAAAGGCTTCATCGTGCAATTCTTTGCAAATTCATGCATTGTAAGTTTAATTAACAACATTATTTTGTAGTGAAAGATGATCAACAACGTCTACATACTTGATTTAAATAACATTGAATGTGCTGCTTTATTTTGCTTAAAAATAGTGGTAGATGATTCATGGTTGTTGCACCGGAGACTATGTCATGCAAGTATAAAAACCCTTAGGAAATTAACCCAAAAAGACCTAGTTAGAGGTGTCCTCAAACTCAAGTTTTCAAAAGACCACCTTTGTGATGCCTGCCAACTAGGAAAGCAAGTCCACTCCACCTTTCACTCCATTAAGGATATTAGCACCTCTAGACCTTTAGAAGTCCTTCACATGGATTTGTTTGGACCCATTAGCACTGCCAGCTTGGGACGGAAAGTCAATGGATTTGTGATTGTTGATGACTACTCAAGGTTCATTTGGACTAGATTTCTTACACATAAAAATGAGTCTTTTGAGGAGTTTAAAACATTTTCTACTTGAATTCAAAAAAAGCTAGGTTGTGAGATCTTGACCATCCATAGTCATCATGGGGGAGATTTTGAGAATGAAAGATTTGGAGATTTCTGTGAGGACAAGGGGATTAGCCACAATTTCTCAGCTCCTAGAACCCCTCAGTAGAACGGGGTAGCTGAAAGGAAGTACCAGACCTTGGTGGAAGCCGCTAGAGTCATGCTTGCTGAATATTCACTTCCAAAATACTTTTAGGCTAAAGCGGTTAACACAGCATGTTATGTGTTTAATAGGGTGAACGTTAGAGCCAAATTAGAAAAGACACCATTGAGATCCTTAAGGGTAGGACACCCAATCTTTCCCACCTTCATGTCTTTGGTTGTAAGGTTTTCATTACAACAATGGAAGTCTCACTTGGAAAATTTGACCTAATATGATGGAGTCTTCTTGGGATATTCGAGTGTTGGTAAGTCTTTTAGGGTGTTTAACAAGAGAACTTTATGTGAGTAGAAGAGACTACCATGTAGTATTTGATGAGTCTGATCTAAAAAGCAGGAGTTGAGGATGATGATGATATTGGAGAGATTACTAGTGGAGTAGAAAATTTGGAGAAGGAAGTAGGTCACCAAAACATAGAAGGAGTAGTGATATCACCCAAGGAGTAGAAAATTAGATCTGGAAGAAAGGGTTGGACCTTCTCAAGCCTTACCTAGAGATTGGAGAATCTCTACAAGTCACCCAAGGATTTGATCTTAGGAGACCCTTCTAATGGAGTTAAGACTAGATATGGCTTAGGAAGGAGGTGAACCACTCTGCCTTTATCTCAATGACTGAACCCACCAACATAAACCAAGCTCTTTCTGATGAGTTTTGGATTTTAGCCATGCGGGAGGAGTTGAACAAATTTATTAGGAATGAAGTTTGGGAGCTTGTAGAAAGACCTAAGGGACAAAGTGTAGTTGGGACAAAGTGGGTCTCTAAGAATAAGGTGAATGATTCAGGAGTGGTGATTAGGAATAAAGAAAGATTGGTGGCTAAGGGGTATAACCAAATAGAATGAATAGATTTTGAGGAGACATTTGCCCCTGTAGTTAGATTGGAAGCCATTAGAGTGCTATTAGCCTTTGCTTGTTATAAAGGATTTAAGCTTTATCAAATGGATGTCAAGAGTGCATTTTTGAATGGGGAAATAAAAAAGGATGTGTTTGTAAAACAACTCTAAGGTTTTGAGAGTTCCCAATTTCTAAATCATGTTTTCAAATTAAAAAAGGCTTTATATGGTTTAAAGCAGGCACCAAGAGCATGGTATGAGAGGCTTAGCACATTTTTACTAGAAAGGGAGTTTGTTAAGGGGAGCATAGACACCACCCTTTTTCTTAGAAAAATTGGAGATGATTTGCTCATTGTTTAGATTTATGTGGATGATATACTCTTTGGATATCCTAATAAAAAACTTTGTGATGAGTTCTCTAAGATAGTGAGTAGAGAATTTGAGATGAGTATGATGGGAGAGTTATCCTATTTTTTGGGTCTTAGCATAAAATAATTGGATGATGGAACCTTTCTTAATCAAACAAAATACATAAAGGACATTTTGAAAAAGTAAGAGATGGATAAATCTAAGCTAATTAATACTCCCATAACTTCTAGTGTTCCATTGGATAAGGACCCAAGTGGTAAGTCTTTTGATCAGAAGAAGTACAGAGGCATGATTGAATCTTTACTCTACTTGACTGCGAGCTGAGCCGACATAATGTTTAGTGTTTGCCTTTGTGCTAGATTTCAAGCTGACCCTAAGGAATCCCACATGACTGCTGTTAAGAGAATTTTTAGATATCTTTTGGGGACCCAAAACTTAGGGATTTGGTATCCTAAACACAGCACTTCTTTGTGAGTTATTGGATTCTTGACTCTGGTTTTGCAGGATGCAAGGTGGATAGAAAAAGTACCTCAGGAACTTGTCAATTCATAGGACAATCTTTGGTCTCATGGTCTAGTAGGAAGCAAAATTCTGTTGCACTTTCCACTGCTGAAGCTGAGTACATTGCTTTTGGAAGTTGTGTGGCCCAAGTCCTTTGGTTGAAACAATAGGTATTGGATTTTGGATTACCTGTAGGCACCATCTCAATCTTTTGTGACAACACAGTGCCATATGCATCTCTAAGAATCTTATCCAACATTCAAGGACTAAGCACATTGACATCAGGCTCACTTCATAGTGGACCAGTGACTAAGGGAGACATTGTGTACACCATGTGACAACTGAAAATCAACTGGCTAACATCTTTACTAAACCACTGGCCTTCGATACTTTTAGCTCTTTAAGGACCAGATTGGGTGTGATTGACATAATTGCATAAACTTGATCTTCTATTTGCTTTATTTGATTTTTGTTCTTTTTCTTTTAATTGTTTTTCCTTTTTGCTCTTTGTTTTCTTTTCTTTTTTTTTTGTTTGGTTTGACTTGCTTTCTTTTTGTTGCGTTTCTTAATTTTTTAGCTTTCAAAAATCATCGCTGATATGATATCGTATGCCTTGTCCTTGCTTTTTAGAATTTGTAGTCAATGTTTTACTTCTCTTAATCTATTAGATGGTAAGAATATTTCGTTGATTGTGTCTCCTTCTCTAACCTATTTTAGTGGCATAGTTTTCTTTTCTAATCAAAAATCCATTTCAAATTAAAGATTGTGTATGAAATTTAGATCCTTTCTAAACTCGCTTAAGCAAATCTATCTTGTATTTATAATGCTTAAAGTCTTTTTGTCACAACAAGACTCCTCGTTACTCTTGTCATTGGTTAATTGATTTTGTTTTATGGATAGTTCTTCTCTATATTAGAGAGAGAGCCCCTATTCTCTAATATCTAGAAGATATACTCACAAATAAGAATCCTTTTTAAGAGTTGTAAAAGAGAATGGAGCTTGTAAAAATTAAAAAAAAATTGGTCAATGATGCCAACAAAAGATGCGTAATGACGCCAAATTGAAAAATTATATATAAAAAAGCAAAAGATGTGCACAAGCACCATCAATTGACAAGAGGCATAAAATGAGCCCACTAAAAAGCAAGCTCCTCTCTCTTTTCAAATCTTTTAAAAACTTAGAAGTTTTCATCTATCAAAGGCTTGATTTCAATTGTTTTGTGATTGTGACAAATTTACTTTGGTTCATTATTCTATAAGATATTTTTTCTTAAACCAAGTGATGAATGGATTCTTTTTTCTCATATCTAATTGATTTTTTGAGTTAGGTCTTTGATTTCAAAAGAAGATTTTACCCTAAGAGAAAGTCTGATCTAAAGGTAATCATGATCGGAGATTCTACCATTCTTTGGATTATTGATGTTGTTAACTCATTAACTCACAAATTTTTAAAATCAATCACATGGAATAACGGAGCCAGCTCAAGATGGGGTAGATTAGGGTTGAGTCAGTTTGTAATTTTATTTTTCCCCTCTTGAGTCAATTGTAATCTTTGGTGTGACAAAAGCAAAGTAACCCTACCACACACCACTTGAGAGACTTAGGATTTCTATTTTTTACTCAAATCGGCCAGGACGATATTTACATCGGCCTGGATGATCAGGCTTAAAACAGAAAATCTAATCAGGGGTTCTTAATTAAGACAGCCGTCACTAGCCAATCGGCCGGGATGATACTTGTATCAGCCTGGACGATACGCTCAAAACAGAAAGAAATTGCCGCCATAAATAATTAAGGTATTGTGTATATTTGGCAATCGGCCAGGATGATCTTAGATCGGCCTGGACGATATTCACAATTATGCCTTAATTGATCAGACAATCAAGAAAGTAATTAAGGATGATTGATACAATCACATCAGCCTGGACGATCTCAGGATCGACTAGGATGATCTATTCTAAAATCCTTAATTGCTCCTAGGCGATAAATATTGGCCAGTACAAATTCAGGGCGATGTGCTGGATGATCTGGATCGGACAGCTTGAATTCAGGGCGATGCTCTAGACGATTTTCCTCTGATTTGAACTGATCGGCCAGAACAATCGTGAGATCATCCTGGATGATCAAGCCAATTTTCAATCGTCCATTTTTCATTTAGGGCGATGCTCTGGCCGATCTCATGGGATTTATACTAATCGGCCAGGACGATTTCCATATCGTCCTAGACGATATAGTCGGCAACTTGCAATTAATGAGCTCCTTTGAGCCTTCTATTAAGAGCTTGTTTCAACATTTTTGAACATCCTTGGCTACTGTCTTGACCTGAGAAAACCTAAGGGGAGAGGAGAAAAAGAGAGGGAGAGAGAGAGAGAGAGAGAGAGAGAGAGAGAGAGGATCTTGTGAGGGGGGCTTGTGAGGGGATTCACAAGGGTTACTCCAAGCATTATTCCACTTTTCTTCCCTAGAGTCTCTTATCCTTGGAAGGGTTGGGAGAGGTAAGTTCCAGCAAGCGATCGAGGTTCTCTGCCTGCTTCAGGAAGAAGCAAAAGGAGGAAGGTTCTCTACCTTGCCGGGTGTGGCAAAAAGAGGTGTCTGTAAAAGCTTCTCCGCCTAGCTGTGGGGGCTAAAGGAGAGTCACGTTTGTAGTTCAATACTCGGAGGTCGCCTCCGGGGAGTGGACGTAGGTCAAGTTGACCGAACCACTATAAACCCTTGTGTTCTTGTTTTTTATTACTTTTGTATTAATTTTCTTCCGCACTTGTTTTTGTGGTGATTTGGTTTGCATTCGTGCTTTGTTTAAAGAAATTTATAAATAACGATTCACCCCCCCCCCCCCCCCCCCCCCCTCTTGGTTAGCCTTGGGCCAGTTCTATGGGCTTAACATCCCTAACAAACTCTCACCTTAGGCCTCCACACCAAATAAGTTTTTTTATTTAATGTACAGGTGTGTGCTATATGTCCAATAAATCCATAATTATAGCATTTAACTCCAGGAAATGGATTTCTTAATCTTCTATAATTACTCTGTCTATTCCTGGATTGTATAAATTTGGATACAAAATAGGATTAGTGAAATCTTCAAGTCTTGGGGTATCTTATTTCCCTCGAGAGTTTTTATTTTCAATTTAAAAAATGTATGCATATTTTCCAACACATGATTACTATAATTCAACCGATATTTTTTGCTCTCTAATTCATCCTTAAAATCTTTAATTTTTTTTTCAATTTTGTATAGGATGATTTTAAATTTTCATTAATCTTATTCAAATCATCGAACTCATCAAGCAATTTAATATGATTATTATCAATTAATGCATGATCTTTCCTAAGGATTTCATATTCTCTTTGTAGTTCTTATAATTCTAAGTTCAAACTAGCATGCATATTCTTTATTTTCCTATATGCATCATGTATTCTTTCAAAGAATTTAAAAACTTTGGTATAAGTTAAGTCACATACCTCTTCTTGATCGGACTGATCACGATTATCGACCATAAAGCATAGATTGGTGACTTCCTCTTCCTTTTCAGTCTCTGATGAGTCTGAAGTTGAGTTTGCCTAGAAAGCTCTTTGGAATTTCTTATTTCCCTTCTTCACATTTAGTTTCTCTTCTACCTTCTTCTTGCTAGGAGTGGCTCTAAGTTTTGGAAATTCTGACTTAATGTGTTCAAGTTTCCTGCACTCGTAGCAAATCACTTCATTAGAAACCTTGACATACCTATTGAACTTACCTCAGTTCTATTGCTGGCATCTCTTTTCATCCTCTTCAGAAACCTTCTAAATTACCTAGTCATTAATTCTATGTCATCCTCATCCTCAGGTTATGATAGATCACTCTCTAACTCCTCCACTTTCAATGCTATATTCTTCTCCCTTCGTGGTTCTCCTACATTAATTTTTCTTTACTCACTCCTTGCTTATAAGTAATTAGTGATCCAAGAAGATTATCAATAGAGTAAAAATTTAAATCTTTAGACTCTGATATAACAATAATTTTTACATCATAAGTAGTATGCAAACAATAGAGAATCTTATTAACCATTTCAGTGTTTGTTAATTCCCTACCTAGTGTATACAAAGAGGTGACTATCTGTGTGAATCTTGTGTACATGTCAAAAATAGATTCATTTGGTTTCTTGCAAATAATTCATAGTCATGCAACAAGATGTTTAATCTAAATTATTTAACTTCATTAGTCCCTTCATAAGTTATATAGAGTCTATCCCATATGTCCTTTCCACTCTTACAAGTGGAAACCTGCATATAATTCTCTGACTTAAGTACACAAAAGAAACTATTTAAACATTTAGCATTAAGTTTTGTTAAGTCATGTTCTTCTATAATCCAATCTACAAGGGTGTTTCTACTTTAATGTCATCAACTAGTCCAGTTGATTTTGTATACCCTTCCTGTACTAAGATCCACATGTGATAATCAAGTGACTGTAAAAATGTAGAAATGCGTGTTTTTCAAAAATCAAAAGGGATATTATCAAATAAAGGAGGTCTAGTGATCGAATACCATTCAAGTGTGTTTTTGTTTCCAAAAGTAGCCATGTCCGTTAATCAAAAAGTAGTTTAAACTTATGGTTTTGAAACAAAGCTCAAATACCACTTATTGAACTTGTTGAATATAAGTTAGATTGTTAGACCTAAGCTTATATCCCAAAGGCTAATCAAGAGGGGGGTGAATTGGTAATTTAAAAATTTGCCTCTTACTGTAATTAAAAATTTGAAACCAATTAAAAACTAAGCAAGTTGTTTTTTATGTTTTCAAAAATAATTTTTTAACCACAGAAATCTAAAAAGTAGAAATTAAAGGCAGAAGAAATAAAAAAGACACAAAGTTTTATTGTGGTTCGGTCACACACGACCTACATCCACTCTCTGAAGTCTCCCACTTCAGGTATTGCACTATTACCACTAGTGTCTCTACTTTTTCCCCCACAGTAAGGCGAGAAGCCTTCACAAAAACTCTCTTCCACCACTACCTAGTGCGGCAGAGAACCGTCATCCTTTTACACCCTCCAAGTGTTGGCAGAGATTCTTCCGCTATTCACACTCTCCAAGTGTAGGCAGAGAACCTTCCGTTGTTCACACTCTCCAACTGTTGGCAGAGAACCTTTGGTTGTTCAAACTCCTCAAGTGTCGGCAGAGAACATGAGAAATCTAGATGGATAAGAGAAAAGAGTGAAGAAATCACAAAGTACACACAGAGATCCTTACCTTTGAGTAACCAAGTGAACCCTTTACGCTCTAATAGTAAGAAATCTCCTTCAAACACTCTCTCTCACTCTCTCCATCAAATTCCCTTTAGTATTCACGAAGATTAAGTGACAAAAAGAATTCATGATAGTCTTAAGTGGACCTTTTATAGAAAAGACACAAAAATCATTTAGAAAACTGCATTTTTCAAATCTGTACATTCATGATCGTCCCGTACAATCATATTTTATACGTATGAATAGTATAAATATTGTTGCATACGATCTCAAATTAAATCAGTATAAAATGCCTTCATAGCCGATCATCGTCTCGTACAAACTAGGTTCATCGATACAAACAGTTCTTTTTCAAAGTATGTCAATACAAAAGTTAGGACAAAATATAAGTTTATAGAACAGAGCCCTTCATCTTGGGACAAACAAAAAATATCATCTAGACGAATAGTTCATTTGACAAATTCAGAGCCCTTCGTCCAGGGACGAACGATAAATATTATATAGACAAATAGTTCATTTAGGAAATCTTGATCCCTTCATCCTGAGACGAAAGATAAATATCGTCTGGATAAATAGTTCATTTGGCAAATCTAAAGCACATCATCCTGGGATGAATGGAAATTATCTGACGAATAGAGCAATTGCTAAATCCAGAGGACATCATCCTGGGATGAATTAAAAATATCGTCTGGATGATCTATAATTAGAAAACTTTTGCCTTCTATGTTCGTTTCATTGCTCATTTGGGAGTATAACTGACCAGATTGTCCCATACGAACATGGTTCGTACTGTACGATCAGTTTAAAAATTGTGAATTTTAAAACACTTCCCCAGGTGTGTGTGCTTAGTTACTCAATTACAATCACACTCTCTCAGACTCAATAAAATGAAAAATACATACTTCAATTAACAAAATATTCTAAGCTGATCTTTATTTGAAGTCTTTAACAATCTGGAGTATGATTTCCCTAAAATGTTAGTACACATAAGAGCAAAAACAATTCTTCCAAATTTTGTTAGGAGAAAATAATAATCAAAACAACAATATTTGGAATTATCAAAAACATACAAGTTGCAAGAATGTAAAACATGCAAAGCTAAATAGCAACTCTTACAACTATTTCACATGAAACCTAGAGAGTCAATATCAAAAATTTACAATAGGTTCACATAGATAGTGACATCCCTGCATACATTCGGTAAAAATCTCTCTAACTCTAAAACTAATAATAAAATTCTACATTGTCTACCTAGTATGTATGATGTTAAAATTATTGCAATTACTAAATCAAAAGATTTAAATATATATTCTATTAATAATTTGCTTGGGTTACTCATTTCCTACGAGTAAGGCTTTAGTCAAAGACTAAATGATGCAGGTGAAAAGAACAAGGAGAAGACTATGGCTCGTAAATAAAATGATTCAAACTGTGACAGTTCTGTAGTGGAGGATGATGATGACATTGTATTCATGACATAGAAATTCAAAAGTTTTCAACAATAATTAGATAAAGGTAAAAGCAATAGAAATGTTGAAGCGTCATCTAACATAATTTGTTTTGAATGCAAGAAATTAGGACATCTCCGAACAGACTGCCCCAACTTGAAAACTTATCCACTCAAGGAGAAGGGTGAAGAAAAGCCTAAATTCATGAAGGGAAAGAACATGACACAGAAGGCGTCATGGATCGTCTCCACCTCAGAATCATTGAAACTAGAAGCATATGTGGTGGTAACAAACTTGTGTTTATAACTAATGATAATCTTGATCAATCAGATCAAGATGAGGTATATCAACTTTTTTATGATTAATTATTTATTATTTTAGAGAAAATTCATGATTCATATAGGAAATTGAAAAAGATGTATGCTAGTTTAAGTAATGAATTTTCTAATCTACAAAAATAGTATGCTTGTCTGATTACCAAACATTCTAACTTAGATAGTGATCATTTATCTTTACTTGATATGTATGATGCATTAAATAAGAATCATATTGATTTGACTAATGTATATGACTCCTTGAAAACATTGTATATTGAACTAGAAAATTCATTCAAAAAATTGGAGGCATGTGCAACAGGGATAGATGATAGTGAGCATGCATTGAAAATAGAAGTATCCATTCTAGAAAGTTCAAATAAATTCCTATAAGAAAAAATAAATGCACTTTTAAACAAAAAACCATCACTTATTTTAGTACAATAGCAAAATTCATTAATACAGCATGTATCATATCACCGTAGAAAGAGGCACCATAACCCACATAGATTAGTGAATCATTTTCGTGGTGTTAGATGTTACTCTTGTTGCATGTTAGTACACGTAGTCTACACTTGCACTATCCATCATAGGACTCATCTAATGTGGAGGTAAAAAATACATACAGCAAAGCATAACAAGCTTACATATCATTCTTTAATGCATAAGGTGGAACCCAAAATCACTAGGCTTTCCAAATCTTACATTTAAATGCCTTTGTATGGTTCCTCTCACAAAAGACCTAGTAAGAGCATGTGGTACCTAGACAATGGCTGCTCGAGGCATATGACTGGTGATTTGAAGCAATTCATCACACTAGAGATTAATTGCATACATCTATACTAAACCCCTAGCCTATGACACATTGAGCACCTTGAGAACTAGACCAAGTGTTATAAACAATAATGCTCTATTCAGGATGAATCAAATTACTTCTATCATTTAAAATCAACCATTCATGTGTGTCACTATGAATTCGAGTGTATTTGTTGTGTGATTTATTCTATGTGTGTTAATTTTTTTATTTTGTTTGTGTATTTTTTGTGTTTTTTTTTTTTTTTTTTTTTGCTTGATAAATGTTTCTTAATCATATCACACTCTTCACTGGATCAAAAAAAATTCTTTACAAAAAAAAATGGTTTACATTATACTATATGATTAACCTTTGTACTGTACGATCTACACAGCTTATATAAGCCTTGCCATTATATTAGATCAATAGTCAAGATAAACTCCATTATTGAATATCATACTATGCAAACCTCCTTTCATACTATACGATACATGTGTAGATAGTTGTTGGGATGAATTCAATTTGGTTGGTATGGAAATAATTCCATTTTATACTATATGAACCTCCAATTTTTATGATACGATACATGTGTTAGAATATGTTGGGATGAATTCAATTTGGCCAGTATGATCATAATTGTACTTTATACTATATGAACACATGTTTGTATTATGAGATACCTTTAGTAAAAAGTCATTCGAATGACTCCTCGGGATGAACATAATTCCTTAGGATCATCCAATATGATACTAATCGTACTGTATAATTTGACCAACTTTTCTAATAAGTCATCCAGGCAATTTAACTCCTCTGATCATACTTTACAATCTCATATCGTACTGCATGATTGACTGAAAATCTATAAATGGAGGAATTTTCCTTAGCTCAAACCACTCAACTTTCAATTGCTTTCCTTTCTCAAACTCATACTCTCATAACATTGAATTCTCCAATGGCCGGTGGAAGCAAACACGATTGTATGACCCAATGGATCTCTTCCTCTCGTTGCTCAAGCAACGATCGATTCCAATATGCTACTGATGAAGCAACATACTATAGATATAAGGAGGCTTGCATAACCCCCTTAAGAATGCTCAATCAATATGCCCTAAACTTTGAGGTGATGAACCTATTTGCTTCCACAACTCTTCAATTTCTTCTCACCCTCACATTTCCTTTCAATTCTAAACTTTTGTATGAGTTTCTAGCCAAACTTAGGATTAATGCTGAGACCTACATGATGACTTCCTATGTATGTCAATGTTAAGTAGAAATCATAAAAGAGGATATATAAGAATACATCCAACTTTCCACAAAGGGACCTAGACTCCAATCCTTGTCTTCTAGAACTAACAATAATTGGAGTGTCGTAAATCTCACTATCCATAATGTAGCCTTAAACCAGCTCCAACCTTTAGTCCATTCCCTAAACCAGAATGCAAGAGTTATCTAGAATGCATTCGTACCTCAGTCATACCTAAAGATGGAGATTTTATCAATATCGCTCCATTTATTTCCTTAGTAATATATTTTGTAATTTCTAATACCCAATTCTTTTTTTTTTTTTTTTGAAAGAAATGCATAAGATAGCATTAAGAAAAAGAAAAGAACAGTAAATAATTAAAGACTATCAACTATAGATTCCTCCTTTAAATAGACATAAAGGATGGAGGAATCTTATCTAAGTTGATATCTTCCCAAATAAAAGAACTCAAAATGCCATAGTTAGCACATAAATCTGCTAACTTATTGCATCTTCTATCAACACAATTGAAAATAACATGTTCAAAGCCATAAAAGAGATCTAAATTACCATGTTTGGAAGTCTGTTTTTGTTGATAGTTTTGCAAGAATTCCATCACATTAGCATTGTCTCCTTCGATTATCATGCCTTTAAATTTATACATCCAATCCTTGATCACCTCCTTGAAAGATAAAGTAGCTATAAGCTCCAAAGAAGAAATATCCCAATGAACATAAGACTTACCAAAGGCCAATAAAAATCTGCCTTTGAAATCACGAACTACACCACCTATTCCAGCTTTATAGGAAGGTAGTAATGAAGCATTCACATTGACCTTAAGCCAATCGGGTGGAGGGGGATACCAATGATTGTTAAACAGCCTTGAAGGCTGATTAATATCCCATCTTCCTGAGATTCTACTACATCCTTGAGCCATGAAAGAGGAGAAACTCGCTGCTTTAGCTCCAATAACCGAAGCACTATCTTCTTTTCCATTATGAATTAAATTGTTCCTAGACTTCCAAGAACAGAACACCAAGTTGCAATACAAATTGATCATAAACAAACCTTGTTTAGTCATCCAGATATTGCACTCTGTAAGAGAATCAAAAACAGGAAAAAGAAAACCCCATTTTCCAACTTGGATGATAACATCTCTCATCTTTAAGCATCTAGCCACAATATGATCAATGTCTTCATCTTCAAGACAATTTCTCGGACAAAGCTTACAGTTGTGAAGTATTCTATGTTCTAACATCTTATTAGTGGGAATAGCCTCATTAAAAATCCTCCACCACAATGTCTCAACCCTTGGGTTAAGTTTAGCATTTTTAATCCAACTCCAATAATGCTTGCTGCCACTATTTGCTTTATTTTTTCAGAAATCATTGCTGAAATTGATTTACCATTCAACTTGTGTAACAATCAAACTTGTCTTCAATTGACTCCTTGTTGATCTTGATAAGAGAAACAAGGTTAACTAGCTCATCTCCCATATAATCTCTCAATGCTTCCACATTCCACCTTCCATTATTGATAAAGTTTGAAACCAAAAAACTGTTGTCTTCAATTGTTTAATAAACGTTGGCCAATCATTCAGTTTTTTATCCAGAATCCATGTGTCTTTGTAAGCATCAATGTTCCTTCCATTAGTAACCCGCCATCTGATAATTGAATTAAGCGACTTTCCTCCTTCAAAGATGATTTTTGCAGCTGAAGAACCCGTTCTCCTTGAACCTCCTTCTTTAGAATATTTCCATATCTTGGATACAAAGCTTTGTGAAGCAAAGACTCCTTATTAACCATGTAACTCCAAGCCAATTTAGCTCTCAATGGCCCTACAATACTAGAACAAGAGTGCAGTCCTCTACCTCCCTTATCTAAAGGAAGGCACATAACATTCCAATTCACATAATGGATACCATATCTACCATTAGATTTGTTCCATATAAAATTCCTGCATATCTTATCAACTTCATTAAGAATGCTTTTAGGCACCAAAGAGTTAGTACAATGAAAGATTGTAAAAGATAAAAGGATAGATTTAGATAACAAAATCTTTCCAGCCAAAGAAATCATCCTTCCACCCCAAGTATTAGTCATCTTCAAGGCTTTGTCAATAATAAAATGGTAGTCTTCCTTGACTAGTCTTCTTGTGGCTAGTTTAATACCAAGATAATTCAGCTCTTTGGAAGCTTTGAACCCCATGATCCTAGCTATAATCTTCCTCTTCCTATTTTTTACCATTTTACCAAAATTCATGCTTGATTTCTTGAAGTTGATTTTGAGGCCGGACCAACCACAAAAGCTCTTAACAATAGCTTTAACTTCCTTCACTACCTTTATGCTTGTTTCTGAGAAGATGATCACATCATCAGCATATAGTAAATGTGAGATTCTCGGGCCTCTTGAGTTCAGCTGAATACCAATAGTATGTTCCTTTTATTTAAAAGCATTAAGAGCAATTGAGCACAAAGAATAAAAAGGAAAGGAGACAAGGGACAACCTTGTCTAAACCCACTCTTTCCTTCGATCCAATTCGATTGATTACCATTGATAAGAATAGAGAACTTTGAATCTTGAACACACTCCAAAATGAGGCTAGAGAATTTAGAAGGAAATCCAAAATACTCCAAGGATTTCCTTAAGGTAGGCCATCCCATTGAATCACAGGCCTGATCCATATCAATTTTAAAGGTAACCAAACCTTTTGATGATTTTGAGTTCTTGAGTTTATGCATTACCTCTTGTGCAAGAAGCACATGATTTGAAAGAGATCTACCTTTCAAGAATGCAACTTCTTCTTCAGAGATCAACTTCGTATAATCAAAGACATCCTGTTTAAAATGACCTTTGCCGCTACTTTATAAACCGAGTTACATAAACTAATCGGTCTAAAGTTAGAAGGAACCAAAGGATTAGAGACTTTAGGAATGAGCACTATAATAGTTTCTTTCCACATAGGATCCATAACCGAATTGACTAAAATATCATTAATAGCATTCCAAAAGTCTAATTTAATAATGTCCCAATAAGCTTTTAGGAAAGAGAAGGTAATTCCATCATTACCTGGAGAAACATTGCAGCCACCGGATTTAATCACTTCCTCCACTTCCTCGAACAAAAAAGCTCTATCCAGAAATTCTCTATCTCCATCTTCCAGGGAATTCCACGGTTTAGGCCAGTTGTCCAAGCTGCAGTCTCTAGTCTTCCATTTATCTTTAAAGAATTTGATGATGACATTTTCAATACCTTGTTGATCTTCCAAGACTTCCCCTTCTTCATTCTTAATTTTAGCAATGAAATTTGAGTTTCTCCTTGCTGAGGCAAAAGTTTGAAAAAAATTAGAGTTTTGGTCACCTTCCTTCATCCACTTAACTTTTGCTCTTTGTCTCCACCAAGTCTCCAATCTTGCTAGAATAGAATTCAGCTCTTCCACTTTAACTTTGAGAGTCCAGCACTCTTCTTCCGAGAGGAAACCTTCAACAGCCTCTTTGGTTTGTAAATCTTCAATTTGTTTCATCAAATCCTCCTTTAAAGAGTAGAGGTTCTTCATTTTAGCCTTATTCCAATAGAATAAGGCTTTAAGACTTCTTTTCAGCTTAGAATTCAGAATCTGAGGATAATTTCCTGCACAACGCTTACTCCAAATGCCTTTAACAACAGCAGTCGAAGCTTTGCTAGAAGCCCAAATGTCTTCAAATCTCAAAATCTTTTTGGTGGAATGAAGCTTCATTACATTAAGCAGGATCGGGCAATGATCAAAAGCAATGCGAGCTAAGTGCCTAACCACCAAATGATTGGAGGAATTAATAGCAACCGAATTCAAGAGACACCTATCAATCCTCTCAAGAATACTATCCACACCTTTTTGGTTATTACACCAAGTAAATTTAGGTCCAACATAACCTATTTCATGAAAATCATGACAAGATAGAAACTCCTTCATTTTTTTTGGTCCAAGGGAAAACTTAAATCTTTTCCCTCCTCTTTTGTCCTCTTTAGCAAGAACACAATTGAAATCCCCACCTACCACCATCTTGATTTCATTAGAAGAATATCTTCCCAAGCTATCCCAAAGAGATCTCCTTCTATAAACATCTTTGTTTCCATAAACAGTAGCAATCCTCCATTTGCACTTGTTAGAAACTTCCAAGTCTGCAACAATCACTTGTGAAGAAGCTTCCAAAAGTTGAAAATTTGCAACATTAGACTTCCATAACACTAGAATCCCTCCTGATAAGCCATCAGCTGGGACTTGAACAAAATCCCAATCATTTCCAATAAGAAGATCAACATCCTTCCTATCAAAATAGGAAATTTTTGTTTCCAATAAACCAATGAAGAAAACCCCATGCTCCTTAACAACCTCCTTTAAGTATAGAGAAGCTCTTCTCTTTCTAGCTCCTCTACAATTCCAAAATATAATGGAAGAATTCATAGATTAAGAGGGGAATGAGTCCCCGCCTTATCTTTACAATCCACTTCAGCTCTTCTACTTCTAGGAATCAAATTAATTGGTCCCAAGTTTTTAAGTTGTTTAGAGCCTCTCTTTTTGGCATTAGAAGTAATAGCTTCCTTCTTCTCACAGCTAAAAAAATTGAAGCTGAATTCTTCAGTTTTATTCACAACTTTTTTATCATTAATAATGGAATCAGATTCCTCCTTATTAACTACTATCTCACCTTCTTCCACCAAACCATCTAATAAATTGAATTTATTAGCAAAAGCAATACTGGAAGAAGAATTAGACAAACCAGGTTCGAAATTGATAACATCCCCTTTGCTATCTTGAATAGGAGCCTTCTCAGATTCAATCAAGTTATTATGAGGTAAAGAGATTTTTTCAGGTTCAATGATTTCCCCAGCTTTATCATTAACAGGATTTATAAAGTCATTTTGAGGTAGATCAGCAACTGATTCAGCTTTCTTGCTCACCCATTTCTCCTTAAACTACTGAACATTCTTCTTATACCCAGAGCTTTTGAATCTATTCTTCCCATAACTTATAAGTAACCATGGCGCATAGCCATCTTTTGATAATTCTGTCCCAGTCGGCTGGAGCACTTTGGCAGGATCTTTCTTCCCATTTATACTAGAATTCCCAGCATTAACAGAATTCTCTTTTATAACATAATCCAAGCAATTACTTTTCAAATGTCCAATCTTGCCACAAGAGAAACAAAAATTTGGTAGTCTTTCATATTCAATTTTTTGAAAGAATCAACCATTAGAACCTTCCACCCAAACTCCAAGAGGAAGTTGAGTATCCAAGTTGATACGAACACATACCCTTCCAAACTCCCTTCTTCCCCATTGGATATGTTTCCACCAATCATATAAGGTTTTCCAATCATAGAAGCAATCCTACAAATGTTGATTTCATCCCAACATTGTAAGGGTAGGTTAGGCATCCTAATCCAAATAGGAGTCGTTAAGCCTTTTAAAGAGGTAGGTGAGAAGGTAGAAGACCATCTATCCAACCCAATAATCTTGCCATTGACAAACCAAGGCCCTTTAGAAAAAACTTGCTCCAAGGATTCTCTTTCATGAAAGGAGCATAGTATCCAATCCTGTCCAAGCATAGTAAGATGAAATTTCCCAAATGAAGTCCATTGCCTCCTCAATTCAGTGTTTACCACTGGAAATGGTACATTACTCCCAAAAACTTTAATAACCAGTGAGTTTTGAAGCCTCATAGAATTTTCCAATTCTTTCTCCTCATGCAATTTAACTGTATAGCCATCTTCAGATAAAAAATTCCCTAAGTCCAGATCTTGGACTTTAATTTTCCCTTTCTTGCTCCACACATTTTGCTGGATTGCTGGCATAGGTCTAGTATTGACCTCATTCAATGATTCTTCACATCTTCCCAATTCTCCTGGATCACATTCTCTAACTCTGATTAAATCAGACTATTCAATACAATATTTTCAGATCCCCCTGCATTTGGATCTCCTTTGTCTTCAACAGTAAAACCAGCATTTCCGTCAGATTTCTCCATGTTTGAATGAGTTGCTCCAATGTATTTACTCAAATTCCTTTACCCATGACTTCAGGAAAATTCTTTGACTTTGTTAGCAGTCCTCCCTCGTTGATAACCACCGGCATTCTAGATCTGACTTTCTGAATCGATCCTTGAACAATACCATGTCTTCCGTCTCCAAACGCCGGCGGGGAAGAAGAAAATGATTTAGCTGGAATGTGAGATCCTCCTATCGGAATACGACAACATCCATTGGTCCACCGGCCAAAGGTGGCCGGCGACCTTCCGACGTCATATCAAATTTACGGAAATCCCGTAGATTTGAAAATTTGAATTCCAACGAACAAAATTTACAAATCTCATACTCTCTCTCTCTAGCTTTCTCTCTCTCTAGCTTTTTAGTTTGGAATATCATCGGATACCCAATTCAATGAAACTTAAATGCTAATCATTTAAATTCAAAATTTGACTCCTACTCAACTTGCCTCAACAAGAAGAAAATAAAATGTCACCCAAGGTCACATCTTAGCCTATATATTATAGAAAAAATATGAACTCAAATACCCTGTACCTCCCAACAATACACCTATATTTTATACGAATGCTTCTTTTCATATTCTTTTTCATCGAGGGCAAGAGCACGGTGAGCTTGTTTTTTATAAAGGAGGAACTGCTCCTATAGTTGGTTCTATAGTTGCACCACCACCAACACCAGCATAAGTGGCACCAAAACTAGCACCTCACTTCAATCCAATGAGGAGATGGTTATTGACCTTGAATTCCTTAAACCATTGGGTCAGGGGGTTAACCCAGTCAAATTGACCAAGCCAAGCTCCAAGTCCCCTCCCATTCAATTCAATGGGTCAAACCATATTTATTAAGCTCTGACCTAGGTCCTGGGTCAACCTAGTTGGCCAGGTCAAACTAGGTTGACCCAAATTGACCCAAATGCTATTTTTCTTGATTTCAAATCAATTCCATTACTTCTCAAGCTCAAATCTCACCTCCTCTTGACCCAGTCAGTTAGACCAAACCATTAGGCCCAAACATGTGCTCCAAATTAACCAGGTTGAATCATTAAGCCCTAATGAGCCTAAATTCAATTCAAACCAATTCCAAGCTTCCTTGGGCCCAATCCCTATCCCCCTTAGGTCAAATTGACCATGTTGAATTGGTCAACCCAAGTCTTATATGGTCAAATTTAACCTATTTAGGTCAAATTAAAGCCCTTTAATGCATCTAACACATTAGTTTTGACCCCTTGGTTCAAAGCCCATCTAAATCACCCCCTCTCCCTTTGAATTAGTTCTAGATTAGATCCAAGCCATTTATCATTGGCTTGGAGGTATAAATAGGAGGCTTAAGGCATCTTAGAAGAGACCTTTTACATTATTTTCTTCTTCCAAGAGCTGCCAGCCTGAGAACCCTCATGTATGAGCTCCCCTCAACATCTCTCCACCTTCTTCCACTCAAATCCACCCTCAAACACCCACCGGCGGCAAGATCTCTGGCAACCCAAGGGCTTAGCCGTTCCAATGCCTCCCTAGCTTGTTCCAAGGCATTTCGACGCTCGAGTTCAGCTAGGGAAATATTCATAGATAGCCTACAAGCAAAACCGTGCCAAGAATTAGAAGATCCAATAGTGAAAACTCCTTAAACCCTTAACTTAGTCTAGAACACAGAGTTATTTAGACTTTCAAAAAGCCGCTTTCAAGCCAAATGAACAGTACCCATAATTTTTGTTCATGTGTAGATCTTAGGTTTAAAATTTCATAAAAATCCATCAGGTAGATCAAGAGGATGAGGTGAGATATGATTCTATGGTTTTGGTTTATGTAAACGGAGTGTTATGTTGCAACAGATTGTTGATCACGTGATCAATGGCTTAGATTTATCTGTTCCACGATATCCGTTCAACCACAGATCTGATCTATTATTCAATCTCTTGGTTCGGCGTGATCACAGTCATCCGCTCGAAACTGCGGAGGATCTAATGGATGTGGGACCACACTTCTATGGTTAATAAAATCACGTCCATGGGGCAATCATTGCCTTATGGCGTAATGATTATGCCTCCGACAATAAAATTATACATTTGTTTAAAACTTTTTTTAATTAAAAAATTTAATATTTTATATCAAATGTTTTTTTAAAAATATTATCTTTAATTTAAAAATATAATTAGGTCAAACTATTAATAATATTTTAAATTATATTAATTATTAAATATTTCCTTTTTTATCAATAATTAATTATAAATTACTAAAATATTTTATAAAATGTATAATTTTATTTTAAAATTTTTTTATTATTTTAGATAATACATAATATATTTTAATTAAAATTTTAGATTAGTATTTAATTATTTTTAGTAATTATTATGTATATTAATATATTATTATTATTTAAGTAATATATTTAGGTATTAATAATAACTACTTTTAAATAAAATAAAAAAATAATGATAATATTTATTTCATTTAAAAAATCATAGGCTTATTTGTAAATTATTTAATTTGAAATTAAATAAAATATAATAAATAAAAGGTATTATTTAAAAATTTAAAATTCAAATATTTTCCAAAACTTATGAAAATTATATTTATTAAATAATTTTTTTTTAAATTTTAGAAAATTTATTATTTTTTTAACATAATTTAATAATCATTTTTTAACATTAATTATTTTAAATTATATTTTAAAAAAATACCTTTAATTGTTTTAAACTTCAAAATTTCTTATTTAGTTTGTTTTAAATCAAATTTTTACGTATAATACCTCATATTTTTTAACAAAATATGTATTTTCATTTAAAATATTTTTAGTTGTCAATTTTTATTTTTATAATTTATTTCTACATTATTTAATTACTTTAATTATTCAATTATTATTTAAATAGTAATATGTTAACTATTTTAAAATTTTAAAATTATTTTTAAATCATTTTGAAACCTCGTTTGGGTGATTAGTGGATCTCCCCTAAAGTCATGTATTTTTATAAGTTGAACTATTTTTTAATTATATTAATTTCCAAAATACATATACTTATTATATGTATTTTAAAATTATTTTAAATTACTTATATTTTAAATCTTCTAATTTTAGGAGATCCACTTCATAAAATTTTGAACATGAGTTATAATTGTGCTTTGCAATAATTGGGGAAGGATTAATAGGTGATTGGGCTCCAACCATCCACTAATCATATTGTTAAGCATGCTTTATTTATTATTTTGTTATCTTTTACATGTGTAGGATGTAATAGCACTTAGCTTAGGCCCTCCTAAATCTATGGACTTGGTGTGTTTACTATTTTTATGCATTTCCTTTATGTTAACCCAAGAGTTAGTCTTGAATATGTGACTTAAACCTATTTAATGTAGTGCCACCTCATATATTATTCTAGGGTTTTTGTTTACGTAAACTGAGTGTTACATTGCATCCGAATCGTTGATCATGTGATCAATGGTTCAGATCTATCTATTCCATGATATTTTTTCAACCACAGATCTGATCCATTAGTAAGTCTCTTGGTCTGGCGCGATCACAACCGCTCGAAACCACGGAGGATCTATAACAAATGCGGGACCACGCTTCCTTGGTTCATGAAACTACATTCACAGTTCTTTGATTGCTACATGATTGCAGCAATTATTGCGGAAGGCATAATCATTACGCCGTAAGGAATTGATTTCCACGTGGACCACAGAACCAATCCGGAGCGGCAACATATACCCACCGTCGTTTAATTATTTTAATTACTTTTATTTATTTTAAAATCCTTTTTTTAAAATCAATTTTCATTTAAAATTGTTTAAAGATTTTTTTAATTAAAAAAATTAATATTTTATATCAAAATTTTTAAAAAATATTATCTTTAATTTAAAATTATAATTAGGTTAATATATTAATAATATTTTAAATTATATTAATTATTAACTATTTTTTATCAATAATTAATTATAAATTAATAAAATATTTTATAAAATATAAAACTTTATTTTAAAAAAAATTTATTATTTCAAATAATACCTAATATATTTTAATTAAAATTTTAGATTATTATTTAATTATTTTTAATAATTATTATGAATATTAATTTATTATTATTATTTAAGTAATATATTTAGGTATTATTAACAAGTACTTTTAAATAAAAAAATATATGATGATAATATTTATTTCATTTAGAAAATCAAAGGCATATTTGAAAAATATTTAATTTGAAATTAAATACAATATAATAAAAACTTTCTATTTTAAATTATCTTAATTAATTAAATATTTAAATATTAATTAATAATAAATTAATTTAAATTTAAAAAATTTTCCAAAACTTATGAAAATTATATTTATTAAATAATTTTTTAAAAAATTTAAGAAATTTATTATTTTATTTAACATAATTAATAATTATTTTTAAACATCAATTAGTTTAAATTAAATTTAAAAATATCATTTAATGTTTTAAACTTTGAAAATTCATATTTATTTTGTTTAAATCAAATTTTGATGTATAATACCTCATATTTTTTAAAAAAATATGTATTTTCATTTAAAATTTTTTTAGATGTCAAAACTTATTTTCCTAATTTATTTCTACATTATTTAATTACTTTAATTATTCAACTATTATTTAAATAGTAATTTATTAAATATTTTAAAAATTAAAAATTATTTTTAAATCATTTTGAAATCTCGTTCGGGTGATTAGTGGATCTTCCATATAGTAATGTATTTTTATAAATTGAATTGTTTTTAATTATATTATTTTAAAAAATACATATACTTATTATATGTATTTTAAAATTATTTTAATTTGCATATATTTTAAATCTTCTAATTTTGGGAGATCCACTTCTTAAAATTTTGAACATGAGTTATACATGTGATTTGCAATAATGGGGGAAAAATTAGTAGGTGATTGGGCTCCAACCATCCACTAATCATATCATTAAGCGTGTTTTATTTTTCATTTTGTTATCTTTTACTTGTATATGATGCACTAGAACATAGCTTTGGCCCCCTAGATCTATGAACTTGGTGTGTTTACTATTTTTATGCATTTCTTTTATGTTAACCCAAGGGTTAGTCTTGAACATGTGACTTAAACCTATTTAATGTAGTGACACCCTAAGGATAATAATTGAGGACCCATCTAGCAAACTTAGAAAAATTCTATGAGCTAGGGTAGATCCCTGATTGACATAAAACTTATAACACATAAACTTAATAATATTCTAAATCTTCTAGAATTTCTAAGGAATTTTTAGGACTCTTTAGACCACTTAATTAACTAACCCTAATTTACCAATTAATTAAGCTCTAATAACTTCTAAAAATTTTATTAAATTTATTTCAACTCAGAAAATTAATTATAAGACATCAAACTCTTTAAAGTTTAATGCTTAATATCAAAAAATTAAAATCACTTTAATTAGACTTTAATTTAAACCTTAATTTAATTTGACTAAAATTCACCTTTTTGCCTAAAATTAATTATTAAAAATTTCAAATTTTCCCCAAACACTTGAAAACACCTCTTTAGGTCATTCTTGACCTTTTGAGGTGATTCCAAGGGGTTTGGAACTAATTTGGATCAAAGCCCCTAAAATATCCCTTTATTAAATAATTTTAATAATTAATTAATTATCAAAAACTTTAAAATTCATAACTTGTCCTAAAAAACTCCAAATCCAGCAAAGACAAAGCCTAACTACTCCCCTTAAGGCTTAATATTTAACTAAAATGCTAGAACCCCCAAAGCTAGCCTATTTCTAATAGTGATCTATTGGACCACCATAGCCACGATTTGGAGGATCCCAGACCTAAGTTTTGCTAATGTAATTTAAACTTCAATGATCACTATCCTAAGTATTAAAACTGACCCACAAACTAAAATAACTAAAATGAACCCCAATTTATTAATATTTAAACCTTAACAAAAGTTTTCCTTTTCAGACCTTTAACAAATCTGAACTCGAAGCTACTTGAACTATCTATCCAACATAGGACCTATCCAAAACCACATAAACCTACTACACTCACATAGAAGAACCACTTCTATCTCTAAGACTAGGGCTGGTGTTTTACTTTTTTCTGCTTCTATAATGAAATGTGCTTCTATGTGTGGCACATATGATTAATTGCTTTGCTTTGCTCTATTGTGATGTGATTGATCTTTATTTTATTGTTGTGATTTCTACATTCTTCTTGTGATATTCTTTGTGTGGTAGATTGCCAAAGGGTTAGGTGCACTTTGATACTAATGATATCTCATGCAGGTGGCTATGCTAATGCAACACTAATAAAGAGGTAGTAATAATTATTAAGCTTTAAAACTAACTTTGTTTTCTACAAATGCTCCAGAAAATGCTAATTCCCCCTCCCTAAATTAAAAGATCATAGCCAAGTGTTATTGTCAATGTGTTTTATTTATTTATATTAAGTTCTTATATTGTGCCATATATATATATATATATATATATATATATATATATATATATATATATATATATATATATATATATTGCTTGGGATGTTTTCTAAGGTTAACCTTATAGGTTTAGTTTGAGTCTAGATTTTTTTTTTTTTAATAAAATAATTTGATTTAATTTGTATCGAGTTGTAAAAGTCTTTAAAGGCATGGCATTTCAAATGTTAGGTATGCAAAGGGAGAAAAAAAGGCCCCCTCTCAGAGAGTTTGTTTCTCATTTGGGTATCCTTCTGAAGGGCGATCCGATGGAAGATGATCCTAAGAAGGTGATCCAAAGCAAGAAGATCCAGAAGAAGATGACCCACCTAAAGATGGAGACTTAAAGACAAAATGCCTTTCAATTAAAACTTGTGTCATTCATTAGGATTAGAATCTAGGTTATTGTCGGTGAGGCCTGGCTACCATTACTTTTTTGCAGATCCTAGGTTTTATTTATATGGCACTTGTCGTGGACTTTGGACTTTATTTTACTCTTTGGATTTATATTGATGTGTTTATTTTATGTGCGTAGGAGAACTTACCTGCTTTTTTAAGGTTTCTTTTTTATATGTGCTTGGCCTGATTCTTCACTAAGCTCTCTAAGGACTAAAAGTTTTTTATAATCAAAATTAAATTTTAAAATTTTAAGAATTAAATAATATAAAAATCTAATGACCTAGAGAATAGCTAGAATTATCCTGTGTCACATACATATTATTGCATTCTTCTCTCTCTTTCTAATAAGAAACCTCCCCGCCTGTGAGTAGAGTCTGAATAATCTGGCCTACAAGGATAAAGTGTCAGACTTTGGGATGCCAGTCTTTATAAAAAATTATTTTTATAAGCCTTTTATAACTTTCAAGCATTCATGATTTTGAGACCTTTTCAACTAGCGTGCATTACATAAGAAATTAACTAAATTAAAACTTTAATTGTATAGCTCTAGGATCATTCACTCTACATACGTCCAGGGTTAATTAGGAAACGCTCTAGTCATCAGCCCTACTTCCAAAAATTGATCTACCTACCCATCTTTCATAAAGACTAGAAAACATGGATTTTACATATTTAGGTGGTTAGATGGCTTTCCTTTTTAGGCAAGATATAAATCCAGATGCATTAGCTAGGACACGGGTGTTAATGTTGGATAGAACACTAATCTCACCTTAGATCTAGGGTTTAAGGCTACTACATTTGGTGTCTAGTAGTACGCCTCATCAGTAGATAAGTTCCCTTCTCGTTAGGGATTATAATTCCTACTTATATGCATCTTATAGATGACACCACTTCCATCCTTTCCCTCAGCATGTTTTGAGTGCGTTATTTCCCTTTTCTCCACTTCATTCTCAGTGCCTTAATTCCTCTTGATGTTTATTTGAGCCATTTGTTTTGATTAATTCACTTGAACCTTTCTTTACTTTAAGTAGGAATTTCTTAGTCTCCCCTCTGTGCCATCTTATTTTGGGAAAGAATAATATCGGATCTTTAATCAAGAGTCTTCTTGGGCTCCAACCAGAGATGTTATTAACCACAGGGGCTTGCAACCATGGGAAACAAAACTCTGCCATAAAATAAACCCCACTCGAGCTAATATATTGGGTGGGGGAATTCTATCATTTCAATCCGATCATATATATTATTACCCATCAGGGTGCGTTTGCGAGAGTCACTATCCTCAAAGGTTAATCATTTGTATGGTCTAATCTACTCTTCTATTGACCCACTTATGAAGAACGTGGAGGCCTGCAATAATCTCGTCTCTCGAGATGGTAAAATCATATACCCTTGCACTCTATAGTGGCATAGCCCTTTCAGAGGTCCACAAGTTTATGGCAACTACAGTGGGACTCATTTCTCTCTCCATCTTTTGATCCTATATTATTCTTTCTTATGTGTACTCCAAGATTGGTATTCTTTATATTAGGTTCGTTCCACTCTTAGTTAGGGTCCCTTCTTTGCTAGGGTTTCCCCTAGTTATAGTCCCTTTCCTTATAGTTTTCTAGGCCATTTCATCCCTTATCTATCTTCTTCTTATCTCATGGTTTCCACTCTTACAAACTAATCCTTTCATATTCTTTTATTCTTTTAGCAGCAGTTCCATGGCTTCCTATACTTCCTTTGTGACTCTCTATTTTGGCTCGGACGCATAGGTGACTCCCTGAGTCCCTGCTGGCTAGTCCCCAGTTGGAGGGATCACTTTTGGTTCCTTCATGAACTTAGCATTTGGCACTCTTGGTGGGCCAACCCTGGCTAAGACTGCTATATTATCTCCTCCCTAGAGGAGAGGATGTGTAGCCATGCACCTCTTCGGATGACCAGTGGCTCGATGGATAGCCTAGGCACCTGCTCATCCCACTCCCCTTTCTGCGCAGCCAGTGCGCCCTGTGGTTAGGTAACTAGTGCCTATACCACTCTCGATTCCTCCTACTCATCCAGTTTTTAGGTGACCTATGCCTACTATACCTTTTATACAGGCTGCTCCAGCCCCTCAGCACCGACACCCCATTATTGCTCCT
Source organism: Dendrobium nobile (assembly GCA_022539455.1). Taxonomy (NCBI): domain Eukaryota; kingdom Viridiplantae; phylum Streptophyta; class Magnoliopsida; order Asparagales; family Orchidaceae; genus Dendrobium; species Dendrobium nobile. The sequence goes on along the minus strand of CM039730.1, from coordinate 8,047,988 downwards.
CCTATAATTCTAGTAGAGGTAGTTCCTATTTGGGTTCCCACTATATGCTAGACCAAAGCTCCTTCATCTTCCACCCATCAGGCTTTTGTGTTTTCTTGGCTCTCTCACCCTAAGAATACCGAGCAGACCCTGACACTTCTTGTAGCTCATGTTCTCCCTATCCCCCAAGTAGTGGGTTTATATGTACCTTCCTCCTTTACCTCCAACCATGGAAAAAGGGCTAAGATGAATAAAAATAGAAGATTGTATTTGGATGTATCTAAGATAGATAGATAGAGGATGGCAGAGGCAATTTCTCACCAGGAGCCTGTTAAGAGGAGAGTGGTCCCTGTGCAGTGGGAGCCAAGACCAATTTTAGTTCCACCTACCCAAGCTATTGTAGTAGTATATGAGATAGAAGCGGTCCACGAAGGATACTTCTCTCCATTGGCACATAGTGATGATGAGGAGGATGTTGCTTGCATTGTGGTGACCCTTCCTGTCACCACTACTTTACCCCGAGCTAGTGTCCATAAGGATGAGGCTTCCTAAACCCTCTCTCAGAGGATTGAGAGTATCATCTGCCAGGCATGAGGTCGAGGGCCTATCAATAAGGAGAGGTTACTCTGTCAGATCTCTTAGATGTATATTCAATTGTAGAGGAAGACTTTGATGCAAAGATACAGGTGGTAGAGAGGCCAGTACACCCAGCCAACCTGCTAGTTCAGTTCCATCGATTCGACTACAGACAGTTACTCCTTGTGTTGGATGATGTCCACATCTTCATGGACTGAGATAGTAGTTGGATCCTACCAGATCTCAGATTCATTCAGTAGTTCTAGCACCTTAGTAGTTAGTTATTCCTACTATACCCCACCAAAGTTGGTGAGATAATGACATATGAACACCCCTGTCAGGATAGTATAGTCAGTAGAGGCAGTTGAGCAAATCAAGACAATTGTTCCTTCCAGACCTGAGGAAGTCCTGATGGTTTGTTATGTAGATGTGGTAGCTTCCCCCAATAGTTTCACCAATAAGGGCAGAGATGGATTCAACTTTTAGCACCCATAGGGACTCTTCCCCTATGGGTCCTTATATAGATTCCTTATGTTAGACCCCCTCCGAGGAGGACACACTCGGGGAGGAATCAGATGGAGATGTTCAAGTGCATGGAGTTTTTGTAGTTACCCAACGAGGTCACTCAGACAAGCAAAGAGAGCTCGAGGACGACAATGGGTAGGGAGAGCTTGAGATGGGCGGCTCTCCCAGGTTAGTTGATATATAGGCTACAGTTTTGAACCTTCAGACTCAAATGGCAGAGATGACTAGAGTTATGGCAGCGATGACCATATAGTTGATAACTTTATGGGTAATATCCCATAAGACATGCGTATCCACTCCTACTATGTCCAGGGATGAGCCCGCAGTACCAGCACTATTGCCACGCCCACCTATAATAGCTACTACCCCAGTTAAGATTTAGTCATCACAGTTATTAATAGGAAAGATTCAAGACTTGATAGCCTAGAAGGTTGAGCAAACAATTTCCTCCGTGAAGGCTAGAGATGTTGTTAGTAGGGAGAGACCCTAACAAATTAATAATGAGAGGGAGCCCTACCCCATTCCTTCATTCCCACATGTTTTAGAGTGTTCAATAGGTTTGGAAACCCAAGGTAGCATGTGCCTCAGTACTAGGTTGTATGTTGTAATATAGGGGGGAACGATGACCTGATGTTGAGACTCTTTGTTAGTAGACTAGTTGGGGTGGCATTTACTTGGTATGCCGACCTCTCCAATGACTTAGTCCATGCTTTTATAGAGTTAGAACAATTATTTGTTTTGAGATTTGTCAGTTCTAAGCACCAGGTCGCAATTGGAGAGTTAGTTGTGGCTAGACAACGTCCTCGAGAGACTCTACTAGATTACATAGTCAGATGGATGAACCTTAGCCTGTAATGTGAGCCCCAATTACAGGAGCAGTATGTGGTAGAGATTCTATTAAAGAATATAGATGGTCCCATATCACCCTACTTGAAGGGATTCAATATTAGAACCTTCTAGAAGCTATTGACAAAGGTTAATAGTTTACATGACAGCATACCCGATATAGTCTCTCCTAAGGTTAAGGGTCAACCTTCGTGTAGACCTCAGCGGTAGTAGTCTTCAAGGGCATCTTCTCCTAGGAAAGGAGAGGTATATATGACCTATGGGACATTGAATAAGGGCAAGAGGTTCGCAGTTAGTTTAACACATCCACAACACTCGTACTCATCGGGTCAGTCAGCATTGTAGCCTAGACCTTCCCGTAATACTCTAGATAGTCAGCAGTACCTATATGAGAAGCTTAGTAAGAAATATATATTCGAAAGAAAAAATATGAAAGAGATCTTTAAATTCCCTATTAAGAAAAACATCTTATCATTTCCAAGCAACAGTAGAGTGGATGAGGAGGGAACGAAAGATTACCCACTCTATTATCCCATTCACAGACATATCGGGCATGTTATAGAGGAAAGTTATGTATTCAAAGATAAAGTTGAGAGGTTCATGGCCAATGGGAAGATACATCTATAGGTCAGTGACTTAGTGCATCCCCAAGGCAAAGTTACTCAGACAGTTCTAATGGTTTCGAACTTCAGCCATTGTGACAATCAAAGTAGTAGTAGTAGATCACTCAGAGGTTCTAAGGGAGAGAGGCAACTAGAACTCTCTTGAAAGACAAAGTAGATGATCGACTGGGCAGTTCAGAGTTCAAAGACAGTTGAGAGGAGGCCTCTATAGGCTGAGTCGGCAATTGCAGCCCCAGTTACTACGCAAGCACCTTTTTCTCCTTATTCTTATATTGTAGTGCCTACTAAGCACATTCCTTCTTATTTTTATATATATACTAGAAAAATGCATTAAAAAGAAAAGCTTGTTGTAACCTCAAATGGGAAGACGAGGCTCCTTCCAGTACTTGCACTGAAGAACTTTATTCTCCTTTCGATTGATGATAAAATAATAGAAGAAGGTCATTATGACTACTTTTGATTTCATGCTCCTATGTTTACTTCTATTTTTTTTAGAGCTCATTATTTTCATATTTTATATACTTCTTGTAATGTAAATGATCCTATATATGAAGATGAGTCTCAGTGTGAGGAAGAGTCTATTTTTATTATTCTAGAAGGTGATTGTTTTATGGATTCAGAAGATGAATTTAAGAACCAACTCCAAGCACTCTCCTTAGAGCCAACATGAGCTGTCACCCCAGAGCTAAGTGAATCTCTTATTCAGGATAACTCGATATAGGAAGTTCACTTGCATTTAGGGTGAAGTTATTAGATGGACAAGAGGGGGGTGAATTGTGAAAAATTTTTGACAATAGTTAAAACCTAAGAAGGAGTTCTAATATTTTTTATGTTTTAAAATTTTAACATGAAAATTTAAACAATTTTTTTCCACAAATTTTCCCAAGTAAATATTGAAAAATAAGATGCACGCAATAATAAAAGACAATAAGGAAAAAAGCACACAGAGATTTTTATAGTGGTTCGGTCAAACCTGTTTGAATAGTTGCTATTTGAATGAGTTATATTTATGCAACTTATGAAGTTTTGATGAATCCAAACATTATTGTTCAAATGTATAGTTATCTCCTAACAATTTCAGAAGATTTGCACTTGCTCTTGTGTGTACTAACATTTCAGGAAAATCAGACTCCAGACTACGAAAACTTCAATTCAAATTCAACATGAGATATTATGTTTAATTGATGTTTATCTTTTCTATGAATTAACTTTGAAAGGGAGTGATTGTAATTGAGTGAATAAAATCTCACACACACACACAAATAAGGAGATCTTGAAATTCTATACTGATCGTACAGGACGATATTTATCGTACTGGACGATCTGTCAGTTATCTCCTATAGAGCACTTGGAACGAATAGGAACTTGCCTTGAAAAATTTTCTAAGTCCTATTCGTCCAGGACGAAATTTATCATCGTCCCAGGCGATGGGTTCTCTGCAAAATTTTCGTCCAAACGAATTTTAACCATCGTACGAGGCGACCAGTCCTCTGGAAAATTTTCGTCCAGACGAAAATAAATATCGTACAGGACGATCAGCTCTCTGGAACTTTTTCGTACAGACGAAAACAAGTTATCGTCCGCGGCGATAGGTTCTCTGGAAAATTTTCGTCCAGACGAAATAAATAATCGTCCAGGACGATTTGCTCTCTGGAAAATTTTCGTCCAGACGACCACATTTTCGTTCAAACGACAAACCGACTTAGAACAGTTTTCAGCAGTTTCTAGAACCGACCTTGTAATAACCGTTCGTACTGGACGAACCAAGTTCGTACAGGACGATCAGATGTACGAAGTCAGTTCGTACACATATACAAATTAGGTCGTTTCAGATCGTTTAAGTAAAATCGTCCAGGACGATCCAGGATCGTACAGGACGATTCACTGCGTTCAGAATTGAAAATTTGCAGTTTTTGGGCGGTTTCACTTGTCTTTTATATAAATAGTCCAAATTAGACTGCCACCCAATCTTTTTGTCATTTGATCTTCGTGCCTTTTGAGAGAATAGCCAAGGAGAGAGTTGAAGAGAGCATTCAAAGGAGGATTCCTACCACTGGAGCTAGAAGGCTTCACTTGGATTGCTAAGGTAAGAGTCTCTACTTGTGAAATTGGATTTCTTCACTCTTTTTCTTTCTTCCTTCTAGATTCTTGTGAGAAGATCATTCAAGAAGGTCCGGTTCTCTGCCGACACTTGGAGAGTGTGAACAGCCGAAGGGTTCTCTGCCCACACTAGGAGAGTGTGAAAGGACGAAGGGTTCTCTGCCCACACTTGGAGAGTGTGAAAGGACGAAGGGTTCTCTGCCCACACTAGGAGAGTGTGAAAGGACGAAGGGTTCTCTGCCCATACTAGGAGAGTGTGAAAGGACGAAGGGTTCTCTGCCTACACTTGGAGGGTGTGAAAAGGACGACAGTTCTCTGCCAACACAGGGTTTTGTGTAAAAGGACGGACGGTTCTCTACCGCACCGGGGAGTGGTGAAAAGAGTGTGTTGTAAGGGCAAAAGTTTCCTCAAAATCAATTCCTTCAATTTGATTATACCCCTTAGCTACTAATCTAGCCTTATTTCTAATGACTACTCCTGAGTCATTCATTTTATTTTTGAACACCCACTTGGTTCCAATAACACTTTGATCTTTTGGCCTTGTAGTTAGTTCCCAAACTTTATTTCTTACAAATTGATTTAACTCTTCTTGCATGGCCAATATCCAAAATTCATCTGAAAGTGCTTGATCAATGTTAGTGGGTTCAATAGTAGAAATGAAGGCTGAATGATTGACTTCCTTGTTTAATCCACGCCTAGTTCTAACACCCTCACTTGGTTCACCTATAATTAATTCCTTTGGGTGATTTTTAGAGAATCTCAAATCTCTAGGCAAAGGGTTTTCTCTTTCTATATTTTCTTCCACATTTTCTTCCAAATTTAATCTATCAATCTTTTGGGAGTTTTCTTCAATTTCTTCTTCAACAACTTTTGGCTCTTCTATGTTTCCATTTTCATCAAAAACAACATGTGTGGATTCTTCAATGACTAAAGTTCTTTTGTTGAATACTCTATAAGATTTTCCAACACTTGAATATCCAACAAAAATTCCTTCATCTGATTTTGGATCAAATTTTCCTAAGGCAGATTTTCCATTATTATGTATGAACACCTTGCAACCAAACACATGTAAATGAGACAAATTTGGTGTTCTACCTTTTACCAATTCATAGGGTGTTTTATTCAAATTTGATCTCACATTTACCCTATTCAGAACATAGCATGCAGTGCTAACCGCCTCAGCCCAAAAATATCTAGGAAGAGAGTATTCTGCTAACATTGCTCGGGCGGCTTCTATTAATGTTCTGTTCTTTCTTTCAACTACTCCATTTTGTTGAGGAGTTCTAGGTGCAGAAAAATTGTGATCAATCCCCTTTTCTTTACAGAAATCTTCAAATCTTTCATTTTCAAATTCTCCTCCATGATCACTTTGTATAGAAATTATTTCACATCCTAGTTTTCTTTGTATCCAAGTTGAAAAATTTCTGAATTCCTCAAATGATTCACTCTTATGAAAAAGAAATTTAACCCAGGTGAATCTTGAAAAATCATCTACTATTACAAATCCATATACCTTTCCTCCTAGACTAACCGTGCTTACAGGTCCAAAAAGATCCATGTGAAGAATTTCTAAAGGTTTACTGGTCCTAAGATCTTTATTGGATTTAAAAGAGGACTTCACTTGTTTTCCTAATTGACATGCATCACATAAGTGGTCCTTAGTAAAGTCTAGTTTAGGTATTCCTCTAACCAAATTCTTTTGGGTAATTCTTCTAAGATTTTTCATACTAGAATGACAAAGTCTCCTATGCCAAAGCCATGATTCATCAGAAACAGTTTTCAAACAAAAAGCAGTAGGAGATTGAATACAATTTAAATCTAGCATGTAGACATTGTTCACCCTTTTTCCATTTAAAACAATTTTCCCATTTAGGCTAATTATGCAGCTAGTAGGTAAAAATTTTACATTATAGCCCTTATCACATAGCTGACTTATGCTAAGCAAATTATGTTTTAAGCCTTCAACTAATAAAACATTATCTATGAAAAAGTTTTTCAAATTTCCAATCATACCTGATCCAACCACCTTCTTTGTGGTATTATCTCCAAGTGTAACCTTGCCTCCACTCCTGGCTTCCAGCATTATGAATTGAGCAGTATCTCCAGTCATGTGCTTAGATCATCCGCTGTCCAGGTACCATATACTCTCACGAGGTCTTGTGTGAGAGTATACCTGCAAAATTCTCAATTGTTAGACCTGGGAACCCAAACTAGTTTGGGTTCACCTTTATGAAATTTATAATCAGATGCATGTGTGATATGTCTAGTTTTATGCATCTTAGTTCTCCACACCAAATTAGGTTTCATCTTTAAAGTGCAGGTGTGAGATATATGTCCCAAAAATCCACAATTGTTACATTTAACATTAGGAAAAATATTCCTATGTTTTCTTTCATATGATTGTCTTCTAAGGGATTTCATGAATTTAGGATAATATTTAGGATTTGTAAAATCTTCAAGTTTAGGGGGGTTCCTATTATCCTCGAGAGCTCTTATAGTAAGTTTGTAAAATGAATTCATATCCTCCAAGATTCGATTTGTATAATTGATTCTATATGTCTTGTGCTCAGATTCATCCTTAAATTTCTCAAATTCTTTTTCAAGTTCAGCATAGGATGATTTTAAATTTTCAAAATTTTTATTCAAGTCATCATATTCATCAAGTAGTTTCATGTGGTTGCTATCAATTAAAGCATGATCTTTCCTAAGGATTTCGTGTTCCTTATTAAGCTCTTCCAATTCTAAAACTAAACTAGAATGCATCTTTTTAGTTTTCCTATATGCATCATGCATGTGTTCAGAAACTTCAAACAGTTCATCATATGTTAAATCACATACCTCTTCTTGATCTGATTGTTCAGCTTTATCTGCCATCAAGCAAAGGTTGGTGACTTCTTCTTCGTTTTCAGTCTCAGATGAGTCTGAAGCTGAGTCCGCCCAAAAAGCCTTTTGAAACTTCTTCTTGCCCTTTTTTACCATTGGTTTCTCCTCTACCTTCTCCTTGCTAGGAGTGGCTTTAAGTTTTGGACAATCAGTTTTTATATGACATGGTTTCCTGCATTCATAACAAATCAATTCATTAGAAACCCTGCCATTTTTGTTATACTTACCTCTATTCCATTGCTGGCGTCTCTTCTGCTTCCTCTTTAAAAAGCTTCTGAATTGTCTAGTCATCAGTGCTATATCGTCTTCATCCTCAGGTTGTGAGTGTTCACTTTCTGACTCTTCCACATTTAATGCAAGATTCTTGTCCTTTCTTGGTTCACCTGCATCAATCTTTCTTTGACTTACTCCTTGCTCGTAAGCAATGAGTGAACCAAGAAGATTGTCAATAGAATAAATGTTCAGATCTTTTGACTCTGTAATTGCAGTAATTTTAGCATCGTATGTAGTAGGTAAACAACGAAGAATCTTATTAACCATTTCAGCATTAGTTAATTCCCTACCAAGTGCATGCAAAGAGGTGACAATTTGAGTGAATCTTGTGTACATGTCAGATATAGATTCATTAGGTTTCATGCGAAATAATTCGTAGTCATGTAACAAGATATTGAGTCTTGATTGCTTAACCTCATTTGTCCCTTCATAAGTAATACAAAGTCTATCCCATATTTCTTTTCCGCTTTTACAAGTGGAAACTCGCATGTAGTCTTCAGATTTTAAAGCACAAAAGAAACTATTTAAACATTTCGCATTTAATTGTGCTAAGTCACGTTCTTCTATAGTCCAATCTGCATAGGGTGTATCTACCCTAATTCCATCAACTAATCTAGTTGGTTTTGTGTAACCTTCCTGGACTAGCATCCACATGCGATAATCAAGTGACTGTAAGAAAGTAGACATGCGTGTTTTCCAAAAATCAAAAGGAATATTATCAAACAGTGGAGGTCTAGTGATAGAGTAACCCTCAGGTGTGTTTCGGTTTCCAAATGTAGCCATCTACGTTAATCAAAAAGTAGTTCAAACTTATGATTTTGAAACTCTGCTCTGATACCACTTGTTGAGTCCAGTAATTAGGTTGTTAAGCCTAAGTAAGTGTCCCAAGGCTACCAAGAGGGGGGTGAATTGGTAGTTTTTAAAATTTTAAACCCTCTTAAAAATAAAGTTGAACCGAAATAAAATTTTCTTTTTAAAGTTAGTAGAAAAATATTTTTCAACCACAGAGTTGTTAAAACTGAAATTTAAAAGTGCGGAAACGTAAAAGCTATAAAGTAAATGACACCAGATTTATAGTGGTTCGGTCTATAACCAGACCTACATCCACTCCTCAGAGGCACCCTCTGAGTATTGCACTAATACCAATAGTGACTCTCCTTTTGCACCCACAGCAAGGCGGAGAAGCCTGTACAAAACACTCTTTTCACCACTACCCGGTGCGGCAGAGAACCGTCGTCCTTTCACACTCTCCTAGTGTGGGCAGAGAACCCTACGGCTGTTTACACTCTCCAAGTGTAGGCAGAGAACCTTCTTCCTTTCACACTCTCCTAGTGTGGGCAGAGAACCCTCGTCTGTTCACACTCTCCAAGTGTCGGCAGAGAACCGGACCTTCTTGAATGATCTTCTCACAAGAATCTAGAAGGAAGAAAGAAAAAGAGTGAAGAAATCCAATTCCACAAGTAGAGACTCTTACCTTAGCAATCCAAGTGAAGCCTTCTCGCTCCAGTGGTAGGAATCCTCCTTTGAATGCTCTCTTCCACTCTCTTCTTGGCTATTCTCTCAAGAGGCACGAAGATCAAATGACAAAAAGATTGGGTGGCAGTCTAATTTGGACTATTTATATAAAAGACAAGTGAAACCGCCCAAAAACTGCAAATTTTCAATTTTGTACGCAGTGGATCGTCCTGTACGATTCTGGATCGTCCTGGACGATTTTACTTAAACGATCTGAAACGACCCAATTTGTATATGTGTACGAACTGACTTCGTACAGCTGATCGTCCTGTACGAACTTGGTTCGTCCAGTACGAACGGTTATTACAAGGTCGGTTCTAGAAACTGCTGAAAACTGTTCTAAGTCGGTTTATCGTTTGAACGAAAATGTGATCGTCTGGACGAAAATTTTCCTGAGAGCCGATCGTCCTGGACGATTATTTATTTCGTCTGGACGAAAATTTTCCAGAGAACCAATCGCCGCGGACGATAATTTGTTTTCGTCTGGACGAAAATTTTCCAGAGGACTCGTCACCTCGTACGATGGTAAAATTCGTCTGGACGAAAATTTTACAGAGAACCCATCGCCTGGTACGATAATAAATTTCGTCCTGGACGAATAGGACTTAGAAAATTTTTCAAAGCAAGTTCCTATTCGTTCCAAGTGCTCTATAGGAGATAACTGACAGATCGTCCAGTACGATAAATATCGTCCTGTACGATCAGTATAGAATTTTAAGATCTCCTTATTTGTGTGTGTGAGATTTTATTCACTCAATTACAATCACTCCCTTTCAAAATTAATTCAAAGAAAAGACAAACATCAATTAAACAAAATATCTCATGTTGAATTTGAATTGAACTTTTCGTAGTCTGGAGTCTGATTTTCCTGAAATGTTAGTACAGACAAGAGCAAGTGCAAATCTTCTGAAATTGTTAGGAGATAACTATACATTTGAACAATAATGTTTGGAATCATCAAAACTATATAAGTTGCATAAATATAACTCATTCAAATAGCAACTATTCAAACAATCTCCCCCTTTTTGATGATGGCAAAACAATTATTATTAGTATGGTTTCAAGTTAAAACACATCTTTTATCTCCTAAACTCCCCCTGAATTTATGAGTACATTAAAATAAGGAGGCATTAAAGAACAATATTTAACGAACAAAATTTTTGTTTTTTCAAAAATTTTAACACAAACTACACAAACTTGCAAACAGAACAACTAAAAAGAGAAAACACAAACATACACAAACTAACACAAACATACACAAACTAATAATTTCTCCCCCTTTTTGACAGCAACAAAAAGTGAAGAAGAAAAAGACAAGAAATGTAAATAATTATATGAAATTCATTGTTAAAATTTAATCTAAATGGTGATTGACATAGGGTATGCAATTTTAAACTAAAGATATTAGGTCAATCATAGAAATTCATAAAATTTATGAAATGATATAACATTGTAAGTAAGAAGAATTTTTCAAAGACATGATTCAATTTAGACATTTTGATTATTGAAAATCATTACAAGTCAGATGTAAAAAAAATTCTATATTTCAAAGTTCAAGAGAATATGAATGAACATTAGATCAACTTGAATTAAGAGATTGAACGAATTTGGAAAGAAGAGAATTACCTCATGTGGTGCTTTGCACATCTTTTCAAAGTTTTGTAGCACATTTTTGTGCATTTTTCTTTGGTTGGGCTTATTTTGTGCCTCTTTTCCATTTTACAAATTTTTGTGAATCCCTTTTGATTTTTGTACATTTGTACACTGTTCAAGAGTAATTTGACCAATTCTTTCCAAAATCTATAATCTAAAATTTCAAATTTTTCTAGGTGCATAAATATCATTTGAGCATAGAAATACAAACTAAGAAAACATCAAAATTGTAATAACAATATTAACTTTTATGTAGTCTAAATGAATAGACATGAATTTAAAAGTTCTAAGTACAACAAGTTATAAACAAATTATAAATTTAGAAAGTCTAGATTTTCTAATATAGATAATCTCAAATTACAATCGAATTTAAGCACTATGTAGATTAAAAAATACTAATGAAATTCATAAATATTAGCCACATTTCAAAACAAATCTAACAAAAACAAACTTTCATTGAAAAGAAAAGATTACATAAACATTGAACTTAAAAACATAAAAACAATCACAATAACACATATAAGATAAAAACAAAACAACAAAACAAAAAATACAACAGACACACAACAACAAACAAAAAAAAATTTTTACTGTTCTGGAGGAGGAGGAGGTATGCCGCCAAAGAGGTTGAAGTAGGAGGCCATCAACATTACATTGGTATTAATTTCATGAACTTCATCTTTAATGTTACCAATGTCATGTTGCTGCTGAGTAAGTTGAGCATCAAATTGATCAAACCTTTGATCAATGTGAGTCTCTAGTCTATCAAATCTCTCAATCAGATTCTGGTAATCTGATTGAGAAGCAGAAGCTTGCACTCCTTCTTCTTCTTCTTCTTCTGAAGCACTGTCATGTGCTTCCCCTTTTTCTTTTTCTTCCTTGAAGAGCAGTCTGAATGATGTGTTGTTATAGTAAACTGACTCTTCATATTCCTCATCAGGATGCACTATATTGTACTTCTTCTCCAAAATATAAGTAATTAAGTGCCCTAATGAAATGTTCTTCTTCCTCTTCTGATCAGCATGTCCTATTTCTGAAAGCCCATAGATATGATCTATGATGAGTTGGGCTTCATCAATAGGATGTCTTGACATGATTAAAAAAGTTAGACAAGAAAGGAGAGGAGTAATGTTAATCCTATCACCAGCTTTAGGAATAATTGAGGATCTAAGGATGTGCTGGATGATTCGGGCATCTTGGGTCATACCTGAGACTCTAGCAACATGATTGTCAATCGCATTTTTTCTAATTACCCTATTGATTTCAAACCATTTGAAGGAGGTTTCTGACATTAGGGTGTGGGCTCTATATCCCTCAGTTCTTAACTTTAAAAATGTACCAAGATCGTGCTTGGTGATCTCAACTTTTTTCTTAAAAACAAAAGAACTAATGATAGAGTGGTCAGAATTGAAACTCATGTTGGCTAGAAAGTAATGGTAGGTTTGTTTATTGTAGAAGTGGACGAGAGAAAGAATGAACTGAAATTGGGTTGAGGCGAAGAGGTGCATTACCCGAAATTTCAACTCTGTTGGGATAAGAATGCGAGACGGAGTGATTTTTGCGGAGGCAAAACGAGGAAAAGATTCCTCATTTGCCTTGGAAAGAAAGTTGTCTGGGGCATTCCTGTTTGGTTTTATCACCAAAACCTTTTGTCTTTTGCTAGAGGAGGCCATTATTGATTTTATGTTAAAAGGGATTGAAAAAGAAATTTGAAAGTGTGATTGTCAAGTTTGAAAAGCCTTCATATTTAAAGGAAAACGATACTTTCGTCCTGGACGAAAATATTCGTCCTGGACGAAACATAATAGTTCGTCTGGACGAAGAAAGTTCGTACAGATGATCCAATTCGTCCAAAATGTAACGACTTTTCGTATTCAACACAACTTACGATGCGTCCCTTCGTACAGGCGTTTTGACTTGACCAATCGTACAGACGAAAAAATTTCGTACAGACGATCGAAAAGTATTTCGTTTTAATGACTCTTGAAAACCGTCCCCTACAATGAATCGACACATGTTCGTCTGGACGAACTAAAATTTCGTACAGACGAAGTTTGTATTAAAAAATGTCTTATCCACTCAACCGCTGCATTCAATCGTTCCGACGTTTGAGAGAAAAAAAAATTCGTCCTGGACGATCACAGATCGTACAGACGATCCAATAAAAAACTGCTCTAAAACGGTTTAAATTTTCGCAAACTGTTCCTTTACACATCGTCCCGTACGAAAATAAATCGTCCTGGACGATTTCCTCCAAAAAATTTAAATTTTTAAATTAATAAAATCAACAAAAACAATCAGAAACACAGAAAACATAAAACAAAATCATAAATCCAAAAACAATTCATTAAAAACACAAAATTCACAAAATTTCAAAAACAAAACATAACAAGTATCAATGTTGCAAAGACATTTTAGTTAAGCATTCAAATCAATAACACCAAGCCTTGTTCTTAAAGTACTGAAGGTATCAAAGGCTAAAGGTTTTGTAAAAATGTCTGCAAGTTGATTTTCAGTTGAAACATGTATGAGTTCAATTTCTCCTTTGGATACGTGATCCCTTATGAAATGATGCCTTATATCGATGTGTTTGGTTCTAGAATGTTGAATAGGATTTTTTGAAATACAAATAGCACTAGTATTGTCACAATAAATTGGAATAGTGCCTATAGTTAATCCTAAGTCAATCAACTGTTGTTTTAACCAAAGTACTTGTGCCACACAACTTCCTAATGCAATGTATTCTGCTTCTGCAGTAGATAGTGCCACTGAATTTTGTTTTCTACTAGACCATGAAACTAATGAATTTCTAATGAATTGACATGTTCCAGAAGTGCTTTTCCTATCCACTCTACAGCCTGCAAAGTCAGAATCTGAGTAACCAATAATTTCAAATGAAGAGCTAAACTTAGGATACCAAATTCCTAAGTTTTGAGTTCCTAGTAGATATCTTAAAATCCTTTTTACTGCTGTCAAATGTGATTCTTTTGGATCTGATTGAAATCTAGCACATAGGCAAACACTAAACATAATATCTGGTCAGCTAGCAGTCAAGTAAAGTAAAGATCCAATTATCCCTCTAAATTTCTTTTGATCAACAGATTTTCCCTTAAGGTCCTTATCCAACTGAACTGAAGAACTCATTGGTGTACTAACAGGTTTAGCATTGTCCATTTCATATTTTTTGAGGATGTCCTTAATATATTTGTTTTGACTAAGAAAAGTACCTTCCTCAAGTTGCTTAATGCTAAATCCTAGAAAGTAATTTAAATCTCCCATTAGACTCATTTCGAATTCATTACTCATTGTTTTAGAAAAATCATCACAAAGATGTTTATTTGAAGATCCAAAGATGATGTCATCCACATAAATTTGAACAATAAGTATATCCTTTCCAATTTTTCTTAAAAAGCGAGTTGTATCCACACTTCCTTTTTCAAAAGATCTTTCAAGTAGGAAGGTGCTTAACCTCTCATACCAAGCCCTAGGTGCCTGTTTCAATCCATATAATGCCTTTTTTAATTTGAAAACATGATTTGGAAATTTAGAATTTTCAAAACCTGGAGGTTGTTCTACAAAAACATCTTCTTCAATTACTCCATTTAAAAAGGCACTTTTAACATCCATTTGAAACAATTTAAAACCTTTAAAACAGGCAAAGGCTAGTAAAACCCTAATTGCTTCAAGTCTAGCTACAGGGGCAAAAGTTTCCTCAAAATCAATTCCTTCAATTTGATTATACCCCTTAGCTACTAATCTAGCCTTATTTCTAATAACTACTCCTGAGTCATTCATTTTATTTTTGAACACCCACTTGGTTCCAACAACACTTTGATCTTTTGGCCTTGTAGTTAGTTCCCAAACTTTATTTCTTACAAATTGATTTAACTCTTCTTGCATGGCCAATATCCAAAATTCATCTGAAAGTGCTTGATCAATGTTAGTGGGTTCAATAGTTGAAATAAAAGCTGAATGATTGACTTCCTTGTTTAATCCACGCCTAGTTCTAACACCCTCACTTGGTTCACCTATAATTAATTCTTTTGGGTGATTTTTAGAGAATCTCAAATCTCTAGGCAAAGGGTCTTCTCTTTCTATAATTTCTTCCACATTTTCTTCCAAATTTAATCTATCAATCTTTTGGGAGTTTTCTTCAATTTCTTCTTCAACAACTTTTGGCTCTTCTATGTTTCCATTTTCATCAAAAACAACATGTGTGGTTTCTTCAATGACTAAAGTTCTTTTGTTGAATACTCTATAAGATTTTCCAACACTTGAATATCCAACAAAAATTCCTTCATCTGATTTTGGATCAAATTTTCCTAAGGCAGATTTTCCATTATTATGTATGAACACCTTGCAACCAAATACATGTAAATGAGACAAATTTGGTGTTCTACCTTTTACCAATTCATAGGGTGTTTTATTCAAATTTGATCTCACATTTACCCTATTCAGAACATAGCATGCAGTGCTAACCGCCTCAGCCCAAAAATATCTAGGAAGAGAGTATTCTGCTAACATTGCTCGGGCGGCTTCTATTAATGTTCTGTTCTTTCTTTCAACTACTCCATTTTGTTGAGGAGTTCTAGGTGCAGAAAAATTGTGATCAATCCCCTTTTCTTTACAGAAATCTTCAAATCTTTCATTTTCAAATTCTCCTCCATGATCACTTTGTATAGAAATTATTTCACATCCTAGTTTTCTTTGTATCCAAGTTGAAAAATTTCTGAATTCCTCAAATGATTCACTCTTTTGAAAAAGAAATTTAACCCAGGTGAATCTTGAAAAATCATCTACTATTACAAATCCATATACCTTTCCTCCTAGACTAACCGTGCTTACAGGTCCAAAAAGATCCATGTGAAGAATTTCTAAAGGTTTACTGGTCCTAAGATCTTTATTGGACTTAAAAGAGGACTTCACTTGTTTTCCTAATTGACATGCATCACATAAGTGGTCCTTAGTAAAGTCTAGTTTAGGTATTCCTCTAACCAAATTCTTTTGGGTAATTCTTCTAAGATTTTTCATACTAGAATGACAAAGTCTCCTATGCCAAAGCCATGATTCATCAGAAACAGTTTTCAAACAAAAAGCAGTAGGAGATTGAATACAATTTAAATCTAGCATGTAGACATTGTTCACCCTTTTTCCATTTAAAATAATTTTCCCATTTAGGCTAATTATGCAGCTAGTAGGTAAAAATTTTACATTATAGCCCTTATCACATAGCTGACTTATGCTAAGCAAATTATGTTTTAAGCCTTCAACTAATAAAACATTATCTATGAAAAAGTTTTTCAAATTTCCAATCATACCTGATCCAACCACCTTCTTTGTGGTATTATCTCCAAGTGTAACCTTGCCTCCACTCCTGGCTTCCAGCGTTATGAATTGAGCAGTATCTCCAGTCATGTGCTTAGAACATCCGCTGTCCAGGTACCATATACTCTCACGAGGTCTTGTGTGAGAGTATACCTGCAAAATTCTCAAATGTTAGACCTGGGAACCCAAACTAGTTTGGGTTCACCTTTATGAAATTTATAATCAGATGCATGTGTGATATGTTTAGGTTTATGCATCTTAGTTCTCCACACCAAATTAGGTTTCATCTTTAAAGTGCAGGTGTGAGATATATGTCCCAAAAATCCACAATTGTTACATTTAACATTAGGAAAAATATTCCTATGTTTTCTTTCATATGATTGTCTTCTAAGGGATTTCATGAATTTAGGATAATATTTAGGATTTGTAAAATCTTCAAGTTTAGGGGGGTTCCTATTATCCTCGAGAGCTCTTATAGTAAGTTTGTAAAATGAATTCATATCCTCCAAGATTCGATTTGTATAATTGATTCTATATGTCTTGTGCTCAGATTCATCCTTAAATTTCTTAAATTCTTTTTCAAGTTCAGCATAGGATGATTTTAAATTTTCGAAATTTTTATTCAAGTCATCATATTCATCAAGTAGTTTCATGTGGTTGCTATCAATTAAAGCATGATCTTTTCTAAGGATTTCGTGTTCCTTATTAAGCTCTTCCAATTCTAAAACTAAACTAGAATGCATCTTTTTAGTTTTCCTATATGCATCATGCATGTGTTCAGAAACTTCAAACAGTTCATCATAGGTTAAATCACATACCTCTTCTTGATCTGATTGTTCAGCTTTATCTGCCATCAAGCAAAGGTTGGTGACTTCTTCTTCGTTTTCAGTCTCAGATGAGTCTGAAGCTGAGTCCGCCCAAAAAGCCTTTTGAAACTTCTTCTTGCCCCTTTTTACCATTGGTTTCTCCTCTACCTTCTCCTTGCTAGGAGTGGCTTTAAGTTTTGGACAATCAGTTTTTATATGACCTGGTTTCCTGCATTCATAACAAATCACTTCATTAGAAACCCTGCCATTTTTGTTATACTTACCTCTATTCCATTGCTGGCGTCTCTTCTGCTTCCTCTTTAAAAAGCTTCTGAATTGTCTAGTCATCAGTGCTATATCGTCTTCATCCTCAGGTTGTGAGTGTTCACTTTCTGACTCTTCCACATTTAATGCAAGATTCTTGTCCTTTCTTGGTTCACCTGCATCAATCTTTCTTTGACTTACTCCTTGCTCGTAAGCAATGAGTGAACCAAGAAGATTGTCAATAGAATAAATGTTCATATCTTTTGACTCTGTAATTGCAGTAATTTTAGCATCGTATGCAGTAGGTAAACAACGAAGAATCTTATTAACCATTTCAGCATTAGTTAATTCCCTACCAAGTGCATGCAAAGAGGTTACAATTTGAGTGAATCTTGTGTACATGTCAGATATAGATTCATTAGGTTTCATGCGAAATAACTCGTAGTCATGTAACAAGATATTGAGTCTTGATTGCTTAACCTCATTTGTCCCTTCATAAGTAATACAAAGTCTATCCCATATGTCTTTTCCGCTTTTACAAGTGGAAACTCGCATGTAGTCTTCAGATTTTAAAGCACAAAAGAAACTATTTAAACATTTCGCATTTAATTGTGCTAAGTCACATTCTTCTATAGTCCAATCTGCATAGGGTGTATCTACCCTAATTCCATCAACTAATCTAGTTGGTTTTGTGTAACCTTCCTGGACTAGCATCCACATGCGATAATCAAGTGACTGTAAGAAAGTAGACATGCGTGTTTTCCAAAAATCAAAAGGAATATTATCAAACAGTGGAGGTCTAGTGATAGAGTAACCCTCAGGTGTGTTTCGGTTTCCAAATGTAGCCATCTACGTTAATCAAAAAGTAGTTCAAACTTATGATTTTGAAACTCTGCTCTGATACCACTTGTTGAGTCCAGTAATTAGGTTGTTAAGCCTAAGTAAGTGTCCCAAGGCTACCAAGAGGGGGGTGAATTGGTAGTTTTTAAAATTTTAAACCCTCTTAATAATAAAGTTGAACCGAAATAAAATTTTCTTTTAAAGTTAGTAGAAAAATGTTTTTCAACCACAGAGTTGTTAAAACTGAAATTTAAAGTGCGGAAACGTAAAAGCTATAAAGTAAATGACACCAGATTTATAGTGGTTCGGTCTATAACCAGACCTACATCCACTCCTCAGAGGCACCCTCTGAGTATTGCACTAATACCACAAAGTGACTCTCCTTTAGCACCCACAGCAAGGCGGAGAAGCCTGTACAAAACACTCTTTTCACCACTACCCGGTGCGGCAGAGAACCGTCGTCCTTTCACACTCTCCTAGTGTGGGCAGAGAACCCTACGGCTGTTTACACTCTCCAAGTGTAGGCAGAGAACCTTCTTCCTTTCACACTCTCCTAGTGTGGGCAGAGAACCCTCGTCTGTTCACACTCTCCAAGTGTCGGCAGAGAACCGGACCTTCTTGAATGATCTTCTCACAAGAATCTAGAAGGAAGAAAGAAAAAGAGTGAAGAAATCCAATTCCACAAGTAGAGACTCTTACCTTAGCAATCCAAGTGAAGCCTTCTCGCTCCAGTGGTAGGAATCCTCCTTTGAATGCTCTCTTCCACTCTCTTCTTGGCTATTCTCTCAAGAGGCACGAAGATCAAATGACAAAAAGATTGGGTGGCAGTCTAATTTGGACTATTTATATAAAAGACAAGTGAAACCGCCCAAAAACTGCAAATTTTCAATTCTGTACGCAGTGGATCATCCTGTACGATTCTGGATCGTCCTGGACGATTTTACTTAAACGATCTGAAACGACCCAATTTGTATATGTGTACGAACTGACTTCGTACAGCTGATCGTCCTGTACGAACTTGGTTCGTCCAGTACGAACGGTTATTACAAGGTCGGTTCTAGAAACTGCTGAAAACTGTTCTAAGTCGGTTTATCGTTTGAACGAAAATGTGATCGTCTGGACGAAAATTTTCCTGAGAGCCGATCGTCCTGGATGATTATTTATTTCGTCTGGACGAAAATTTTCCAGAGAACCAATCGCCGCGGACGATAATTTGTTTTCGTCTGGACGAAAATTTTCCAGAGGACTCGTCGCCTCGTACGATGGTAAAATTCGTCTGGACGAAAATTTTACAGAGAACCCATCGCCTGGTACGATAATAAATTTCGTCCTGGACGAATAGGACTTAGAAAATTTTTCAAAGCAAGTTCCTATTCGTTCCAAGTGCTCTATAGGAGATAACTGACAGATCGTCCAGTACGATAAATATCGTCCTGTACGATCAGTATAGAATTTTAAGATCTCCTTATTTGTGTGTGTGAGATTTTATTCACTCAATTACAATCACTCCCTTTCAAAATTAATTCAAAGAAAAGACAAACATCAATTAAACAAAATATCTCATGTTGAATTTGAATTGAACTTTTCGTAGTCTGGAGTCTGATTTTCCTGAAATGTTAGTACACACAAGAGCAAGTGCAAATCTTCTGAAATTGTTAGGAGATAACTATACATTTGAACAATAATGTTTGGAATCATCAAAACTACATAAGTTGCATAAATATAACTCATTCAAATAGCAACTATTCAAACATATATCGTACAGTATGATTTGCAATAATATGTACCATCATGCTTAAATTTGTCCCAATCCAGTCGCTGACGTGGCGCGTACAGTACAAAGAGGAGATATCATACCGTATGATGACCAATAATTTATAGTACAGTACGATGTAAGTCGTACAGTACGATCAACAGAGACGAAACTTACCGAATAGTGCGCTCTGTGCAGATTATAGTATGCCGTATAGTACGATATGTGTATCGTACAGTACGATATTACAGAGTCAAGGTTGATGCTTTATGTGTAGTGAGTGTGTGTGATCAGGAGCAGCCCTATTTAATTTTTTTTGTTTTGTTTTGGTTTTCTTTTTTTTGTTTTTTTTTTTTTGTTTTTTTTTTTTTTTTGTTCTTTTTTTTTTGTTTTTTTTATGCAGTTATATCTATGACACCTAATCTAGTCCTCAAGGTGCTAAAGGTGTCGAAAGCTAGAGGTTTTGTGAATATGTCAGCTAATTGATCTCCTGCAGCGATGTGATGCAATTCTATATCTCCCTTAGCAACGTGATCTCTAATGAAATGGTGTCTAATGTCTATGTGTTTTATTCGAGAGTGCTGAATTGGGTTCTTAGATATGCAAATTGCACTTGTGTTGTCACACATAATTGAAATGGTTCCTACAGGTAGGCCAAGATCAATAATTTATTGTTTTAGTCATAGTACTTGTGCAACATAACTTCCTACTACAATAAATTCTGCCTCGGCAGTGGAAAGTGCTACTGAGTTTTGCTTCCTAATGAACCAAGAAATTAATGATTGTCCTATGAATTGGAAGGTACTAGAGGTGCTTTTTCTATCTATCCTACATCTTGCAAATGTTTTAAATCTATTTTCATGACTTATGTTTTGATGATTGACAAACACTATTGACTCTCTTGGACTGCCTGTTACTTTTAACTTTTTAGGAATCGAAGATCGGACGAACAAATGAAGCTAGTTTAAGATTGCGTAGGTTAGGATTGAGTCAGTCTGTACTTTATTTTTTCTCTTCTTGAGTCTATTTGTAATGTTCAAAGAGACTGATGCTAAGTAACCCTACACACACACACACTTGAGAGACTTAGAATTTTTATTTTTACTCAAATCAGCAAGTGTTGCAAATCTATTTTTTCATGACTTATGTTTTGATGATTGACAAACACTACTTCTCTTGGACTACTTATTGCTTCTAACTTTTCAGGAATTAAAGACCGGACGATCATGAAGAAGCCAAGTTCAGAATTGCGTAGGTTTAGGGTTGCGTTAGTCTGTACTTTTATTTTTCTCTTTTTTGAGTCTACTTGTAATGGTCAAAGAGACTGATGCTAAGTAACCCTTCACACACACACTTGGGAGGCTTAGAATTTTTGTTTTTGCCCACATCGGCCCGGCCGATATTTATATCGTCCGGGACGATCAGCTTAAAATAGAAAGTCTAAGTAAGGATTCTTAATTAAGGCAGCCGACATTAATATATCGGCCTGGACGAAACATGTATCGTCCAGGACGATAAGCTCAAAATAGAAAGGAGTAGCCGCCTTAGACAGTTAAGGTATACTGTATTTTTAAATTATCGGCCAGGACGATCCCCATATCGGCCTGGACGAAATTACCAAATTATGCCTTAATTGATCAGGAAATCAAGGGAGTAATTAAGGATGATTGATACGATCATATCATCCTGGACGATCGCAGGATCGGGCGGGACAATACATTCAAAATCCTTGAATTGCTTCAGGACAATAAATATCGGCCAGGACATAAACAGGGCGATGCTCTAGACGATTTGCCTCTGATTTGAACTAATCGGCCAGGACGATCGTAGGATCGTCCGGGACGATCAAGCCAAATTTCAATCGTCCAGGACTGTTCCCAGGGCGATGCTCTGGCCGATCTTCTTTGATTTGTACTGATCGGCCAGGCCGATGTCCAGATCGGCCGGGACGATAAAGTCGGCTACTTGCAATTAATGAGCTCCTTGAGAGCTCTTCTACTTAAGAGCTCTTGTCCAAACGTTTTAAAAAGACCTTTAGCTACTGCCTTGACCTGAGAAGACCTTTAGGAGAGAAAGAGAGAGAGGGAGAGAGAGAGGATCTTGTGAGGGGGAGCTTGTGACGGGGATTCACAAGGGTTGCTTCAAGGATCGCTTTGCTTGTCTTTCGTCTGGAGTTTCTTGTCCGTGGAAGGGTCGGTAGAGATAAGAAGTTTGCTTTTGGTTGTGGTTCTCTGCCAGCTTCAGGAGGAAGTAAAAGGAGGTAGGTTCTCTGCCTTGTCGGGGTGGCAAAAAGGAGGTTCTTGTAAGGGCTTCTCCGCCTAGCCGTGGGGGCTAAAGGAGAGTCACGTTTTGTAGTGCAATACTTGGAGGGTGCCTCCAAGGAGTGGACGTAGGTCGAGTCGACCGAACCACTATAAATCTTGTGTTCTTATTTTTGCTTCCGCACTTTTAATTCCGCATTAATTTCTTGTGGTGTGATTTAGTTTGTGATTTTAATTCTTTGTCTTAAAAGTTTTTTTTTAAAATACCAATTCTCCCCCCCTCTTGGTTAGCTTGGGACTAAGTTCATAGGGCTTAACATCCCAAACGAACTTTCAAGTGGTATTAGAGCAGGATTCAAAAATTTAAGTTTGAAAACTTTTTGAATTTGATCTATGGCTAACATTGGGAATCGTAACACTACGGAAGGGTATTCCATTACCCAACCTCCCCTGTTTGATAACCTACCTTTTGATTTTTGGAAAACCCGCATGTCAACGTTTTTACAATCTACTGATTATCGCATGTGTATGCTTATTCAAGAAGGTTATTCTCCACCTTCTCGTGAAATTAATGGTACTAAAACTGAAGTTGCTTTTACTGAATGGACTTTCGATGAACGTGATTTGGCTCAATTAAATGCAAAGTGTTTGAACTATTTTTTCTGTGCTTTGAAATCTGAGGATTACATACGTGTTTCAACTTGCAAAACTGGTAAAGAGATTTGGGATAAATTATGCATCACCTATGAAGGTACTAATGAAGTTAAGCAATCCCGTTTAAACATTCTCTTGCATGACTACAAACTTTTTCGTATGAAACCTCATAAATCGATTTCTGACATGTACACTAGGTTTACTCAGATTGTTACTTCATTGCATGCACTAGGAAAAGAGCTTTCAAATTATGAAAAAGTTAACAAGATTTTAAGATGCTTGCCTTCGTCTTATGATGCAAAAATTACTGCCATTACTGAATCCAAAGATTTGAACACCTATTCTATTGATAACTTACTTGGCTCACTCATTGCTTACGAGCAAGGGGTGAATCAAAGAAGTCTTGATGCAGGTGAGAAGAAAAAGGAGAAAATAATCGCACTGAAGGCGCATAAATCGGATTCTGAATCTTTCAGGTCTGAAAGCGATGAAATTGCCTTCATCACAAGGCAATTCAAAAGCTTTCTAAGGAAGAAACAAAAGCATCATCAAAGTTGGAGGAAAGGTAAGGATCACAAATATGTTAAGGGATCTTCTGATGTTGTTTGTTTTGAATGCAGGAAACCTGGACATGTGAAAGCCGATTGCCCTACACTTCAAAATCATTCAAGCAAAGAAAAGGAAAAAGGTGAGGAGAAAGCCAAGTCAAGGAAGGACAAGAAGAAAATCTAAAGAGGTTTTTGGGCAAAATCTGGTACTGATTCCTCTGAGACTGAACCAGAGGAAGAGACTACGAATTTGTGTTTCATGGGAGAAAATCAAAGTGATGAGGAAGAGGTATGTAAACCAACCTATGATGAATTGTTTGAAATTTGTGAAAAAATCTATGCATCATACAAAAAACTTAAGAAGACTCATGCTAGTCTAAAATTAGAACATTCAAATCTACAAAAAGAGCATGAAGTTTTTCTCAAAGATCATGCAATAATTGATTCTAATCACATGGCTCTTCTTGATGAATTTGATGAGTTGAACAAAAAGTATTTGGAAATAGTTGATGAATATAATGCATTAAAAGCTTCACACACCTCACTTAAGGTTGATCTTAAGAAATCTAAAGAGATTGAGAAAAATTTGAGGATTGAGATTGATGCATTAAAAAGAACAAATTTGAGGATTCAAAATGATTTGGAAACATGCAAGAAAGCTAGGATGACACCAACTACTAATCAAAAGCCAGAACCTAGGAAGAAGCATTTTTACCCTAACCATTTAAGAATACCTTTTCTTGGAGTTCAATGTTTTTCTTGTGGCATGCTAGGACACATCTCACACACTTGCACAGTTTATCGTAGTACACAATGGGTGTGGAGACCAAAATTAAATAATGCACAGCATGGCACACAAGCATCATCTTCTACTTTTCATAAAATGGATCCAAAACCTGTTTGGGTTCCTAAATATGACTGTTGTTGAGTTTTGCAGGTGTGCTATCACCAAAGACATCGTGGGAGCATAGGATAACTGGACATAAGGAGGCTTGCAGCTCAAAATTGCTTAAACTCGCTGCTTTATCACTTGCTTGAAATTTTTTAGTTTTTGTGTCTTTTATTTATTTTTTTTTTGTGCTAGTTTTTGTGCTCTCTTTGTGTTGATTTTAGTTTGCTTTATTTTCATTTGTTTTGTTTTGTTTTGTTTTGTCTACACGTTGCTCTTTAAATATGGCCTTCCATATGATTAATCCTTTCAAGCTTTTAGATTTTGGAGTTTTTGGAGATAGTGTTTAGCTTTTCAAAATTGGTTAAAGGGAGTTTACTGTTGATGTTTTCCCTCCTTCTGACTTTATTTAGTAGTATGATGTTCTTCTCTAAAATAAAAGTCTAAACTCAGTTTAACCAATGGCCTGTTATTTAAGATCTTTTTTATCTTGCTACATTAATTTATCTTATGCATAATAGCCAGAGTTCTTAGATATCATTCAAGCTTTTGAAATCTTGCCATTGCATTTATCACATGATTTTGATTTTGTGTTGTGGATTGTTCTTCCCTATGTTAGAGAGAGATATCTTATTCTCTAATATTTGGAGGATATACTCACAACTAAGTTTTTTTTAAGGGTATATAAAAGAGTTTCTAGCTTGCAAGAATTAAAAAGAAAAGAGGCCAATGAAGCCAAATTGAAAAAGAAGCTATATACACAAAAGTGTATGAAAGAATCAAAAGATGCTCAAAAGAGCCAATCAAAATGAAAAGAGGCATAAAATGAGCCCAATAGATGCAAGCTATCTTATCTTTGGTAAAACTCTTAAAACTTAGAAAACTCATTGATTATGTGATGCTTTCAAAGACTTGACTTCAATTTCCATGATTGAGAAAAATTACTTTGAGTTATTAATTATGAGATATTTTCTTTGTAAACAAGTCTTGAATGGGTCTTATTATCCTATTTAGTTATTCAGAGTTAGTTTTTTGTTTTCCAAAAGAATTTTGTACCCTAAAGGATGTCCGATCTAGGGTTAACAGAATCAGATGTTCTACCTTCTTCTGATTGGGATTTGTTAAACTTCCAGGTCTCTTGGAACTCTAAAAGTTTAACTTTTTGAAAAGAATTCTCATATGATGCCTCCATAAATACAAAAAAATTAGAAAATTTAAAATCCAAAAATATTCATTTTTTTTTCCTTGTGTTCCTTGTTTTTATTTTTTATGTTTTGACTGTTTTTCTTTTGTTTTATTTTTTGAGGGTCTTGATCATCAGCCTTCATCTCTTGATTTCAATTTCAAGTCACATCGTCCTGGCTGATACCTGTATTGTCCTGGATGATATGACAAATTCTGTTCAAAATCCATCTGCTGACCTATTTCTGTGCTTGCTATAACTCATCGTCCCGGACGATCCTATATCATCCTGGATGATTTGATCGAACTCATGGTGATAGTCCTGGCCGATAGTATATTTCGTCTAGCCGATGCATTTTATGTGCATCGTCCTGGCCGATACACTGGATCGTCCTGGACGATCCACGTGTCAGCACGTTTTAATCTTTAAATTCGGCCCCGGATGATCCATTATTGAACAATCGTCCGGGCCGATCCACTGTTTGTCCTGGACGATACACGTGGCAAGCATTTTATACATTTTAACTTCGGCCGGTACGATCAATTATTGTGCATCGTCCTGGACCTGGACGATCTGCTTTTTCAACAGTCGTTCGGCCTGACTCCTCGGGCCGATCGCCTGTGTCTGATCGGCTTGGCCGATATCTGATCGGCCCGGAAGATCGGACCGCCTTTTTGACCAATCGGCCTGTACGTAATTATTGGACCATATCGGCCTGGACGATTCTGCGATCGGCCAGGACGATATGGCCGTTTCTTTAAATACAGGCCAATTCCAGCCATATTTTCTCACCCTCCACTATTCTTCCTTTGTGTTTTCTTGTTAAAACCTTCTTCTATGGCTGGTGGGAAGCGTGTTCGTCAAGCGTCTGGGAGTTCTTTGAGGTCGACTTTGGATCCTCGATTCAGGGAGGCAGAAGATCAGGCTGCCTACCGTCGCTACAAAGAGTGTAGCATCACCCTCTCCCGGACAATTAATCCTACCCATCTCTCATATCCGGTAATGAATCTTTTTGCCCACACCTCTCTTTGTTTTATACTCACTCTTGCCGTCCCTTTGTCTTCCGAACTCCTCTATGAATTTTATGCCAGCCTACGCATTAACCGCTCCTTCACAGCCCTGACCTCCTATGTGAATCGACGCCCTGTCGAAATCACATATCAGGATTGTGTTGATCTTTTACAGCTATCCACCATCGGGGATAAGCTGCACCTAATAGCCTCTGATCCTGATTTTGACTGGTCCACAGCAAATCACTTCCTTTGCCAGACCAATGCACCTTTCCATGTTGGAGAGACTAGCTCTTTAGTCAAAGATGCTAGGACTATCCAACATGTCCTTCGCACCTCCATAATTCCAAAAGCCGGGGACCGGATCCACATCACACCGTTACTTTCCCTCACTACTTTCTACATTATGGCCCAAAGAGAATTCAATGCCACTGATCTACTCTTTCGCTACATCGATCACCTAACCACAATCTGTGATCCAGGCCACAAAAGGAAACCCAATCTTGTTTGAATAGTTGCTATTTGAATGAGTTATATTTATGCAACTTATGTAGTTTTGATGATTCCAAACATTATTGTTCAAATGTATAGTTATCTCCTAACAATTTCAGAAGATTTGCACTTGCTCTTGTGTGTACTAACATTTCAGGAAAATCAGACTCCAGACTACGAAAACTTCAATTCAAATTCAACATGAGATATTATGTTTAATTGATGTTTATCTTTTCTTTGAATTAACTTTGAAAGGGAGTGATTGTAATTGAGTGAATAAAATCTCACACACACACACAAATAAGGAGATCTTGAAATTCTATACTGATCGTACAGGACGATATTTATCGTACTGGACGATCTGTCAGTTATCTCCTATAGAGCACTTGGAACGAATAGGAACTTGCCTTGAAAAATTTTCTAAGTCCTATTCGTCCAGGACGAAATTTATCATCGTCCCAGGCGATGGGTTCTCTGCAAAATTTTCGTCCAGACGAATTTTACCATCGTACGAGGCGACCAGTCCTCTGGAAAATTTTCGTCCAGACGAAAATAAATATCGTACAGGACGATCAGCTCTCTGGAACTTTTTCGTACAGACGAAAACAAGTTATCGTCCGCGGCGATAGGTTCTCTGGAAAATTTTCGTCCAGACGAAATAAATAATCGTCCAGGACGATCGGCTCTCTGGAAAATTTTCGTCCAGACGACCATATTTTCGTTCAAACGACAAACCGACTTAGAACAGTTTTCAGCAGTTTCTAGAACCGACCTTGTAATAACCGTTCGTACTGGACGAACCAAGTTCGTACAGGACGATCAGATGTACGAAGTCAGTTCGTACACATATACAAATTAGGTCGTTTCAGATCGTTTAAGTAAAATCGTCCAGGACGATCCAGGATCGTACAGGACGATTCACTGCGTACAGAATTGAAAATTTGCAGTTTTTGGGCGGTTTCACTTGTCTTTTATATAAATAGTCCAAATTAGACTGCCACCCAATCTTTTTGTCATTTGATCTTCGTGCCTTTTGAGAGAATAGCCAAGGAGAGAGTTGAAGAGAGCATTCAAAGGAGGATTCCTACCACTGGAGCTAGAAGGCTTCACTTGGATTGCTAAGGTAAGAGTCTCTACTTGTGAAATTGGATTTCTTCACTCTTTTTCTTTCCTCCTTCTAGATTCTTGTGAGAAGATCATTCAAGAAGGTCCGGTTCTCTGCCGACACTTGGAGAGTGTGAACAGCCGAAGGGTTCTCTGCCCACACTTGGAGAGTGTGAAAGGACGAAGGGTTCTCTGCCCACACTAGGAGAGTGTGAAAGGACGAAGGGTTCTCTGCCCACACTAGGAGAGTGTGAAAGGACGAAAGGTTCTCTGCCTACACTTGGAGGGTGTGAAAAGGACGACGGTTCTCTGCCAACACTGGGTTTTGTGTAAAAGGACGGACGGTTCTCTACCGCACCAGGGAGTGGTGAAAAGAGTGTGTTGTAAGGGCTTCTCCGCCTTGCTGTGGGTGCAAAAGGAGAGTCACTATTGGTATTAGTGCAATACTCAGAGGGTGCCTCTGAGGAGTGGATGTAGGTCTGGTTATAGACCGAACCACTATAAATCTGGTGTCATTTACTTTATAGCTTTTACGTTTCCGCACTTTTAAATTTCAGTTTTAACAACTCTGTGGTTGAAAAATATTTTTCTACTAACTTTAAAAAGAAAATTTTATTTCGGTTCAACTTTATTTTTAAGAGGGTTTAAAATTTTAAAAACTACCAATTCACCCCCCTCTTGGTAGCCTTGGGACACTTACTTAGGCTTAACAACCTAATTACTGGACTCAACAAGTGGTATCAGAGCAGAGTTTCAAAATCATAAGTTTGAACTACTTTTTGATTAACGTAGATGGCTACATTTGGAAACCGAAACACACCTGAGGGTTACTCTATCACTAGACCTCCACTGTTTGATAATATTCCTTTTGATTTTTGGAAAACACGCATGTCTACTTTCTTACAGTCACTTGATTATCGCATGTGGATGCTAGTCCAGGAAGGTTACACAAAACCAACTAGATTAGTTGATGGAATTAGGGTAGATACACCCTATGCAGATTGGACTATAGAAGAACGTGACTTAGCACAATTAAATGCGAAATGTTTAAATAGTTTCTTTTGTGCTTTAAAATCTGAAGACTACATGCGAGTTTCCACTTGTAAAAGCGGAAAAGACATATGGGATAGACTTTGTATTACTTATGAAGGGACAAATGAGGTTAAGCAATCAAGACTCAATATCTTGTTACATGACTACGAATTATTTCGCATGAAACCTAATGAATCTATATCTGACATGTACACAAGATTCACTCAAATTGTCACCTCTTTGCATGCACTTGGTAGGGAATTAACTAATGCTGAAATGGTTAATAAGATTCTTCGTTGTTTACCTACTACATACGATGCTAAAATTACTGCAATTACAGAGTCAAAAGATCTGAACATTTATTCTATTGACAATCTTCTTGGTTCACTCATTGCTTACGAGCAAGGAGTAAGTCAAAGAAAGATTGATGCAGGTGAACCAAGAAAGGACAAGAATCTTGCATTAAATGTGGAAGAGTCAGAAAGTGAACACTCACAACCTGAGGATGAAGACGATATAGCACTGATGACTAGACAATTCAGAAGCTTTTTAAAGAGGAAGCAGAAGAGACGCCAGCAATGGAATAGAGGTAAGTATAACAAAAATGGCAGGGTTTCTAATGAATTGATTTGTTATGAATGCAGGAAACCAGGTCATATAAAAACTGATTGTCCAAAACTTAAAGCCACTCCTAGCAAGGAGAAGGTAGAGGAGAAACCAATGGTAAAAAAGGGCAAGAAGAAGTTTCAAAAGGCTTTTTGGGCGGACTCAGCTTCAGACTCATCTGAGACTGAAAACGAAGAAGAAGTCACCAACCTTTGCTTGATGGCAGATAAAGCTGAACAATCAGATCAAGAAGAGGTATGTGATTTAACCTATGATGAACTGTTTGAAGTTTCTGAACACATGCATGATGCATATAGGAAAACTAAAAAGATGCATTCTAGTTTAGTTTTAGAATTGGAAGAGCTTAATAAGGAACACGAAATCCTTAGGAAAGATCATGCTTTAATTGATAGCAACCACATGAAACTACTTGATGAATATGATGACTTGAATAAAAATTTTGAAAATTTAAAATCATCCTATGCTGAACTTGAAAAAGAATTTGAGAAATTTAAGGATGAATCTGAACACAAGACATATAGAATCAATTATACAAATCGAATCTTGGAGGATATGAATTCATTTTACAAACTTACTATAAGAGCTCTCGAGGATAATAGGAACCCCCCTAAACTTGAAGATTTTACAAATCCTAAATATTATCCTAAATTCATGAAATCCCTTAGAAGACAATCATATGAAAGAAAACATAGGAATATTTTTCCTAATGTTAAATGTAACAATTGTGGATTTTTGGGACATATATCTCACACCTGCACTTTAAAGATGAAACCTAATTTGGTGTGGAGAACTAAGATGCATAAACCTAGACATATCACACATGCATCTGATTATAAATTTCATAAAGGTGAACCCAAACTAGTTTGGGTTCCCAGGTCTAACAATTGAGAATTTTGCAGGTATACTCTCACACAAGACCTCGTGAGAGTATATGGTACCTGGACAGCGGATGTTCTAAGCACATGACTGGAGATACTGCTCAATTCATAACGCTGGAAGCCAGGAGTGGAGGCAAGGTTACACTTGGAGATAATACCACAAAGAAGGTGGTTGGATCAGGTATGATTGGAAATTTGAAAAACTTTTTCATAGATAATGTTTTATTAGTTGAAGGCTTAAAACATAATTTGCTTAGCATAAGTCAGCTATGTGATAAGGGCTATAATGTAAAATTTTTACCTACTAGCTGCATAATTAGCCTAAATGGGAAAATTGTTTTAAATGGAAAAAGGGTGAACAATGTCTACATGCTAGATTTAAATTGTATTCAATCTCCTACTGCTTTTTGTTTGAAAACTGTTTCTGATGAATCATGGCTTTGGCATAGGAGACTTTGTCATTCTAGTATGAAAAATCTTAGAAGAATTACCCAAAAGAATTTGGTTAGAGGAATACCTAAACTAGACTTTACTAAGGACCACTTATGTGATGCATGTCAATTAGGAAAACAAGTGAAGTCCTCTTTTAAATCCAATAAAGATCTTAGGACCAGTAAACCTTTAGAAATTCTTCACATGGATCTTTTTGGACCTGTAAGCACGGTTAGTCTAGGAGGAAAGGTATATGGATTTGTAATAGTAGATGATTTTTCAAGATTCACCTGGGTTAAATTTCTTTTTCATAAGAGTGAATCATTTGAGGAATTCAGAAATTTTTCAACTTGGATACAAAGAAAACTAGGATGTGAAATAATTTCTATACAAAGTGATCATGGAGGAGAATTTGAAAATGAAAGATTTGAAGATTTCTGTAAAGAAAAGGGGATTGATCACAATTTTTCTGCACCTAGAACTCCTCAACAAAATGGAGTAGTTGAAAGAAAGAACAGAACATTAATAGAAGCCGCCCGAGCAATGTTAGCAGAATACTCTCTTCCTAGATATTTTTGGGCTGAGGCGGTTAGCACTGCATGCTATGTTCTGAATAGGGTAAATGTGAGATCAAATTTGAATAAAACACCCTATGAATTGGTAAAAGGTAGAACACCAAATTTGTCTCATTTACATGTGTTTGGTTGCAAGGTGTTCATACATAATAATGGAAAATCTGCCTTAGGAAAATTTGATCCAAAATCAGATGAAGGAATTTTTGTTGGATATTCAAGTGTTGGAAAATCTTATAGAGTATTCAACAAAAGAACTTTAGTCATTGAAGAATCCACACATGTTGTTTTTGATGAAAATGGAAACATAGAAGAGCCAAAAGTTGTTGAAGAAGAAATTGAAGAAAACTCCCAAAAGATTGATAGATTAAATTTGGAAGAAAATGTGGAAGAAAATATAGAAAGAGAAAACCCTTTGCCTAGAGATTTGAGATTCTCTAAAAATAACCCAAAGGAATTAATTATAGGTGAACCAAGTGAGGGTGTTAGAACTTGGCGTGGATTAAACAAGGAAGTCAATCATTCAGCCTTCATTTCTACTATTGAACCCACTAACATTGATCAAGCACTTTCAGATGAATTTTGGATATTGGCCATGCAAGAAGAGTTAAATCAATTTGTAAGAAATAAAGTTTGGGAACTAACTACAAGGCCAAAAGATCAAAGTGTTGTTGGAACCAAGTGGGTGTTCAAAAATAAAATGAATGACTCAGGAGTAGTCATTAGAAATAAGGCTAGATTAGTAGCTAAGGGGTATAATCAAATTGAAGGAATTGATTTTGAGGAAACTTTTGCCCCTGTAGCTAGACTTGAAGCAATTAGGGTTTTACTAGCCTTTGCCTGTTTTAAAGGTTTTAAATTGTTTCAAATGGATGTTAAAAGTGCCTTTTTAAATGGAGTAATTGAAGAAGATGTTTTTGTAGAACAACCTCCAGGTTTTGAAAATTCTAAATTTCCAAATCATGTTTTCAAATTAAAAAAGGCATTATATGGATTGAAACAGGCACCTAGGGCTTGGTATGAGAGGTTAAGCACCTTCCTACTTGAAAGATCTTTTGAAAAAGGAAGTGTGGATACAACTCTCTTTTTAAGAAAAATTGGAAAGGATATACTTATTGTTCAAATTTATGTGGATGACATCATCTTTGGATCTTCAAATAAACATCTTTGTGATGATTTTTCTAAAACAATGAGTAATGAATTCGAAATGAGTCTAATGGGAGATTTAAATTACTTTCTAGGATTTAGCATTAAGCAACTTGAGGAAGGTACTTTTCTTAGTCAAAACAAATATATTAAGGACATCCTCAAAAAATATGAAATGGACAATGCTAAACCTGTTAGTACACCAATGAGTTCTTCAGTTCAGTTGGATAAGGACCTTAAGGGAAAATCTGTTGATCAAAAGAAATTTAGAGGGATAATTGGATCTTTACTTTACTTGACTGCTAGCCGACCAGATATTATGTTTAGTGTTTGCCTATGTGCTAGATTTCAATCAGATCCAAAAGAATCACATTTGACAGCAGTAAAAAGGATTTTAAGATATCTACTAGGAACTCAAAACTTAGGAATTTGGTATCCTAAGTTTAGCTCTTCATTTGAAATTATTGGTTACTCAGATTCTGACTTTGCAGGCTGTAGAGTGGATAGGAAAAGCACTTCTGGAACATGTCAATTCATTGGAAATTCATTAGTTTCATGGTCTAGTAGAAAACAAAATTCAGTGGCACTATCTACTGCAGAAACAGAATACATTGCATTAGGAAGTTGTGTGGCACAAGTACTTTGGTTAAAACAACAGTTGATTGACTTAGGATTAACTATAGGCACTATTCCAATTTATTGTGACAATACTAGTGCTATTTGTATTTCAAAAAATCCTATTCAACATTCTAGAACCAAACACATCGATATAAGGCATCATTTCATAAGGGATCACGTATCCAAAGGAGAAATTGAACTCATACATGTTTCAACTGAAAATCAACTTGCAGACATTTTTTACAAAACCTTTAGCCTTTGATACCTTCAGTACTTTAAGAACAAGGCTTGGTGTTATTGATTTGAATGCTTAACTCAAATGTCTTTGCAAACATTGATACTTGTTATGTTTTGTTTTTGAAATTTTGTGAATTTTGTGTTTTTTAATGAATTGTTTTTGGATTTATGATTTTGTTTTATGTTTTCTGTGTTTCTGATTGTTTTTGTTGATTTTTTTATTTAAAAATTTAAAAAATCAAAATTAATTTTTTTTGGAGGAAATCGTCCAGGACGAAATATTTTCGTACGGGACGATGTGTAAAGGAACAGTTTGCGGAAATTTAAACCGTTTTAGAGCAGTTTTTTATTGGATTGTCTGTACGATCTGTGATCGTCCAGGACGAATTTTTTTTTCTCTCAAACGTCGGGACGATTGAATGCAGCGGTTGAGTGGATAAGACAGTTTTTAATACGAACTTCGTCTGTACGAAATTTTCGTTCGTCCAGACGAACATGTGTCGTTTCATTGTAGGGGACGGTTTTCAAGAGTCATCAAAACGAAATACTTTTCGATCGTCTGTACGAAATTTTTTTCGTCTGTACGATCGGTCAAGTCAAAAAGCCTGTACGAAGGGACGCATCGTAAGTTGTGTTGAATACGAAAAGCCGTTACATTTTGGACGAATTGGATCGTCTGTACGAACATGCTTCGTCCAGACGAATTATTATGTTCGTCCAGGACGAATATTTTCGTCCAGGACGAAAGTATCGTTTTTCCTTTAAATATGAAGGCTTTTCAAACTTGAAAATCACACTTTCAAATTTCTTTTTCAATCCCTTTCAACATCAAATCAACAATGGCCTCCTCTAGCAAAAGACAAAAGGTTTTGGTGAAGAAACCAAACAGGAATGCCCCAGACAACTTTCTTTCTAAGGAAAATGAGGAATCTTTTCCTCGTTTTGCCTCCGCAAAAATCACTCCGTCTCGCATTCTTATCCCAGCAGAGTTGAAATATCGGGTAATGCACCTCTTCGCCTCAACCCAATTTCAGTTCATTCTTTCTCTCGTTTACCTCTACAACAAACAAACCTACCATTACTTCCTTGCCAACATGAGTTTCAATTCTGACCACTCTATCATTAGTTCTTTTGTTTTTAAGAAAAAAGTTGAGATCACCAAGCACGATCTTGGTGCATTTTTAAACTTAAGAACTGAGGGATATAGAGCCCACACCCTAATGTCAGAAAACTCCTTCAAATGGTTTGAAATCAATAGGGTAATTAGAGGAAATGCAATTGACAATCATGTTGCTAGAGTCTCAGGTATGACCCAAGATGCCCGAATCATCCAGCATATCCTTAGATCCTCAATTATTCCTAAAGCTGGTGATAGGATTAACATCACTCCTCTCCTTTCTTGTCTAACTTTTTTAATCATGTCAAGACATCCTATTGATGAAGCCCAACTCATCATAGATCATATCTATAGGCTTTCAGAAATAGGACATGCTGATCAGAAGAAAAAGAAAAACATTTCATTAGGGCACTTAATTACTTATATTTTGGAGAAGAAATACAATATAGTGCATCCTGATGAAGAATATGAAGAGCCAGTTTACTATAACAATACATCATTCAGACTGCTCTTCAAGGAAGAAAAAGAAAAAGGGAAAGCACATGACAGTGCTTCAGAAGAAGAAGAAAGAGAAGAAGGAGTGCATACCTCTGCACCTCAGTCAGATTATCAGAATCTGATTGAGAGATTTGATCGTTTAGAGACTCATATTGATCAAAGATTTGATCAATTTGATGCTCAACTTGTGCAGCAACAACATGACATTGGTGTTATTAGAAATGAAGTACATGATATCAATACCAATGTAATGTTGATGGCCTCCTACTTTAACCTTTTCGGTGGCATTCCTCCTCCTCCTCCTCCAGAACAGTAGAGATGATTTTATGTGTTTTTGTAGTACTTGTGTTGTATTTTTTGTTGTGTTGTTGTGATTGTTACTCATTTTTTTTTGTCTTGTTATGTTAATGTTTTTGTTAAATGTATGTATTTGTCTTTTATTTTATGTTGTGTTTAGATTTTGTGAAATGTAATCTTTTCATATAAATCAATGCATTTCACACTTGTTTCAGTATTGATTTGTTATTGAAATGTGGTTAATTTTTATGAATTTCATTAGTATTATTTAATCTTCATAGTGCTTAAATTAGATTGTAATTGGAGATTATCTACATTAGAAAATCTAGTCTTTCAAAATTTAAAAGTTGTTTATAACTTGTTGTAATTAGAATTTTAAATTCATGTCTATTCATTTAGACTACATAAAAGTTAAAATTATTATTGCAATTTAGATGTTTACTTATTTTGTATTTCTTTGTTCAAATAATATTTATGTACTTAGAAATATTTGAAATTTTAGATTATTGATTTTGGAAAGAATTGGTGTAAATTACTCTTGAAAATTGTACAAAAAGTACAAAAAATCAAAAGAAATGCGCAATGGTTCGCAAATATGAAAAAGAGGCACAAAATCAGCTCAATATCAATAGATGCACAAAAATGTGCTCAAAAAGTTGAAAAAGATGCGCAAAGCGCCACATGTGGTAATTCTCTTCTTTCCAAATTCTTTCAATCTCTTAATTCAAATTGATCTTATGTTCATTTATATTCTATTGAATTTTGAAATATAGAATTTTTTCTTCATCTCTCTTGTAATGATTTTCTATATTCAAATGTCTAAATTGAATCATGTCTTTGCTAAATTCTTCTTACTTACAATGTTATATCACTTTTTAAATCTCCTGAACTTCTATGATTGACCTAATGTTTTTAGTTTAAAATTGCATACCCTATGTCAATCACCATTTAGATTAAATTTTAACAATGAATTTCATATAATTATTTACATTTCTGGTCTTTTTCTTCTTCACTTTTTGTTGCTGTCAAAAAGGGGGAGAAATTATTAGTTTGTGTATGTTTGTGTTTTCTCTTTTTTAGTTTGTGTATGTTTGTGTTTTCTCTTTTTTAGTTGTTCTGTTTGCAATTTTTAAAAAAAAAAATTAAAAAAAAAAATTAAAAAAAAAAACAAAAACAAAAATTTTGTTCGTTAAATATTGTTCTTTAATGCCTCCTTATTTTAATGTACTCATAAATTCAGGGGGAGTTTAGGAGATAAAAGATATGTTTTAACTTGAAACCATACTAATAATAATTGTTTTGCCATCATCAAAAAGGGGGAGATTGTTTGAATAGTTGCTATTTGAATGAGTTATATTTATGCAACTTATGTAGTTTTGATGATTCCAAACATTATTGTTCAAATGTATAGTTATCTCCTAACAATTTCAGAAGATTTGCACTTGCTCTTGTGTGTACTAACATTTCAGGAAAATCAGACTCCAGACTACGAAAACTTCAATTCAAATTCAACATGAGATATTATGTTTAATTGATGTTTAAAAGATATGTTTTAACTTGAAACCATACTAATAATAATTGTTTTGCCATCATCAAAAAGGGGGAGATTGTTTGAATAGTTGCTATTTGAATGAGTTATATTTATGCAACTTATGTAGTTTTGATGATTCCAAACATTATTGTTCAAATGTATAGTTATCTCCTAACAATTTCAGAAGATTTGCACTTGCTCTTGTGTGTACTAACATTTCAGGAAAATCAGACTCCAGACTACGAAAACTTCAATTCAAATTCAACATGAGATATTATGTTTAATTGATGTTTATCTTTTCTTTGAATTAACTTTGAAAGGGAGTGATTGTAATTGAGTGAATAAAATCTCACACACACACACAAATAAGGAGATCTTGAAATTCTATACTGATCGTACAGGACGATATTTATCGTACTGGACGATCTGTCAGTTATCTCCTATAGAGCACTTGGAACGAATAGGAACTTGCCTTGAAAAATTTTCTAAGTCCTATTCGTCCAGGACGAAATTTTATCATCGTCCCAGGCGATGGGTTCTCTGCAAAATTTTCGTCCAGACGAATTTTTACCATCGTACGAGGCGACCAGTCCTCTGGAAAATTTTCGTCCAGACGAAAATAAATATCGTACAGGACGATCAGCTCTCTGGAACTTTTTCGTACAGACGAAAACAAGTTATCGTCCGCGGCGATAGGTTCTCTGGAAAATTTTCGTCCAGAAGAAATAAATAATCGTCCAGGACGATCGGCTCTCTGGAAAATTTTCGTCCAGACGACCATATTTTCGTTCAAACGACAAACCGACTTAGAACAGTTTTCAGCAGTTTCTAGAACCGACCTTGTAATAACCGTTCGTACTGGACGAACCAAGTTCGTACAGGACGATCAGATGTACGAAGTCAGTTCGTACACATATACAAATTAGGTCGTTTCAGATCGTTTAAGTAAAATCGTCCAGGACGATCCAGGATCGTACAGGACGATTCACTGCGTACAGAATTGAAAATTTGCAGTTTTTGGGCGGTTTCACTTGTCTTTTATATAAATAGTCCAAATTAGACTGCCACCCAATCTTTTTGTCATTTGATCTTCGTGCCTTTTGAGATAATAGCCAAGGAGAGAGTTGAAGAGAGCATTCAAAGGAGGATTCCTACCACTGGAGCTAGAAGGCTTCACTTGGATTGCTAAGGTAAGAGTCTCTACTTGTGAAATTGGATTTCTTCACTCTTTTTCTTTCCTCCTTCTAGATTCTTGTGAGAAGATCATTCAAGAAGGTCCGGTTCTCTGCCGACACTTGGAGAGTGTGAACAGCCGAAGGGTTCTCTGCCCACACTTGGAGAGTGTGAAAGGACGAAGGGTCTCTGCCCACACTAGGAGAGTGTGAAAGGACGAAGGGTTCTCTGCCCACACTAGGAGAGTGTGAAAGGACGAAAGGTTCTCTGCCTACACTTGGAGGGTGTGAAAAGGACGACGGTTCTCTGCCAACACTGGGTTTTGTGTAAAAGGACGGACGGTTCTCTACCGCACCAGGGAGTGGTGAAAAGAGTGTGTTGTAAGGGCTTCTCCGCCTTGCTGTGGGTGCAAAAGGAGAGTCACTATTGGTATTAGTGCAATACTCAGAGGGTGCCTCTGAGGAGTGGATGTAGGTCTGGTTATAGACCGAACCACTATAAATCTGGTGTCATTTACTTTATAGCTTTTACGTTTCCGCACTTTTAAATTTCAGTTTTAACAACTCTGTGGTTGAAAAATATTTTTCTACTAACTTTAAAAAGAAAATTTTATTTCGGTTCAACTTTATTTTTAAGAGGGTTTAAAATTTTAAAAACTACCAATTCACCCCCCTCTTGGTAGCCTTGGGACACTTACTTAGGCTTAACAACCTAATTACTGGACTCAACAAATCTAGCCTTAGGACACATCATAGCTTATGTCCTTGAAACCAAATACCAACTTCAGTATCCTATTCCACCAAACCTCCCAACTCCCTTCTACTCAAATAATTCCTTCACTGCCCTTCATAGTACTCGTCTCCACCCAAGAGATGGGGAAGGTTGGGGGGCTAGAGAGGAGGAGGCTCCCGCTCCTGCTCCCGTTCCTAATCCTGTCCCTCTCCACCAGCACTC
This sequence comes from Dendrobium nobile, assembly GCA_022539455.1. Taxonomy (NCBI): domain Eukaryota; kingdom Viridiplantae; phylum Streptophyta; class Magnoliopsida; order Asparagales; family Orchidaceae; genus Dendrobium; species Dendrobium nobile. The sequence goes on along the minus strand of CM039730.1, from coordinate 8,008,774 downwards.
ATCGGTTGACCAGTTGATTGAGAGGTTTGATCTTTGGGAGACTCGGTTTGACGCCTACGTGGCTGCACAGGAGCAGCAACACTTTGAGGATATTACCCGCTACGAGCAGCACCGTGCTGAGGATTTAGCCCGATTTGACAATTTCGTTACTCAGCAGCAGCAGCAGCATGACCAGGACATCACCTGGTTCAATACTTAGTTCACCACACCTGCCACCTACTTTCAGCAGCCACCTCCACCACCTCCATCTGATGATCTAGATCCCTCATTGTTTTAGTCTGTACTTTGTGTTGTTTTGTTTCCTTTCTTTTTGTAGTTTGCTTCTTGGTCTTTTGTGATGTTTTTCTTTTGTTTTTGAACCCTCTTTTTGTGATGACAAAAGGGGGAGTAGGGTGTAGGAAAAAGCAGTTTGGTCTTGGGTTTGTAACCTTGATGTTTTAATGAAAATTTTCCTACTTGTGTTTGCCATCATCAAAAAGGGGGAGATTGTTGCAAATCTATTTTTTCATAGCTTATGTTTTGATGATTGACAAACACTACTTCTCTTGGACTACTTGTTGCTTCTAACTTTTCAGGAATCAAAGACCGGACGATCATGAAGAAGCCAAGTTCAAAATTGCGTAGGTTTAGGGTTGAGTCAGTCTGTACTTTTGTTTTTCTCTTTTTTGAGTCTACTTGTAATGGTCAAATAGACTGATGCTAAGTAACCCTTCACACACACACTTGAGAGGCTTAGAATTTCTATTTTTGCCCACATCGGCCCGGCCGATATTTATATCGTCCGGGACGATCAGCTTAAAACAGAAAGTCTAAGTAAGGATTCTTAATTAAGGCAGCCGACATTAACATATTGGCCTGGACGATACGTGTATCGTCCAGGACGATAAGCTCAAAATAGAAAGGAGTAGCCACCTTAGACATTTAAGGTATACTATATTTTTAAATTATCGGCCAAGACGATCCCCATATCGTCCTGGACAAAATTACCAAATTATGCCTTAATTGATCAGGAAATCAAGGGAGTAATTAAGGCTGATTGATACGATCATATCGTCCTGGACGATCGCTGGATCGGCTGGGACGATACATTCAAAATCCTTGAATTGCTTCAGGATGATAAATATCGGCCAGGACATAAACAGGAAGATGCTCATGACGATTTGCCTCTGATTTGAACTAATCGGCCAGGACGATCGTAGGATCGTCCGGGACGATCAAGCCAAATTTTAATCGTCCAGGACTGTTCCCAGGGCGATGCTCTTGCCGATCTTCTTTGATTTGTACTAATTAGCCAGGCCGATGTCCAGATCGGCCGGGACGATAAAGTCGGCTACTTCCAATTAATGAGCTCCTTGAGAGCTCTTCTATTTAAGAGCTCTTGTCCAAATGTTTTAAAAAGACCTTTAGCTGCTGCCTTGACCTGAGAAGACCTTGAGGATAGAAAGAGAGAGAGGGAGAGAGAGAGGATCTTGTGAGGGGGATTCACAAGGGTTGCTTCAAGGATCACTCTGCTTGTCTTTCGTCTGGAGTTTCTCGTCCGTGGAAGGGTCGGTAGAGGTAAGGAGTTTGCTTTTGGTTATGGTTCTCTGCCAGCTTCAGGAGGAAGCAAAAGGAGGTAGGTTCTCTGCCTTGCCGGGGTAACAAAAAGGAGGTTCTTGTAAGGGCTTCTCCGCCTAGCCGTGGGGGCTAAAGGAGAGTCACGTTTTGTAGTGCAATACTTAGAGGGTGCCTCCAAGGAGTGGACGTAGGTCGAGTCGACCGAACCACTATAAATCTTGTGTTCTTATTTTTGCTTCCGCACTTTTTAATTTTGCATTAATTTCTTGTGGTGTGATTTGGTTTGTGATTTTATTTCTTTGTCTTAAAAGTTTTTTTTTTAAATACCAATTCACCCCCCCCCCCTCTTGGTTAGCTTGGGACTAAGTTCATAGGACTTAACATCCCGAACAAACTTTCAGCAAGGACGATATTTACATCGTCCTGGATGATCAGGCTTAAAATAGAAAATCTAAACAGGGGTTCATAATTATGGCAGTCGTCATTAACAGATCGTCCTGGATGATACTTGTATCGGCCAGGACAATAAGCTCAAAATAAAAAGAAATTGTCGCCATAAACAATTAAGGTATTCTGTATTTTTGGCAATCGGCCAGGACAATCTTGAATCGGCCTGGACGATATTAATAATTATGCCTTAATTAATCAGACAAATCAAGGAAGTAATAAAGGATGATTGATACAATCATATTGTCCTGGACAATCGCAGGATCGACCAGGATGATCTATTCAAAAACCTTAACTACTTCTGGATGATAAATATCGGCCAGCACAAATTTAGGGCGATGCTCTGGACGATCTTCCTCTGATTTGAATTGATCGGCCTGGACGATCGTGAGATCATCCTGGACGATCAAGCTAATTTTAAATCGTCCAGTTTGTATTTAGGGCGATGCTCTGGCCGATCTTCTGAGATTTGTACTGATCGGCAAGGATAATGTTCATATCGTCTTGGATGATATAATCGGCAACTTGCAATTAATGAGCTCCTTTGAAGCTCTTCTATTTAAGAGCTCTTATTTAACATTTTTGAAAATCTTTTACTGCTGTCTTGACCTGAGACCTTGAGGAGAGAGAGAGAGAGAGAGATAGAGAGAGAGGATCTTGTGAGGGGGAGCTTATGAGGAGATTCATAAGGGTTGCTTCAAGGATCTCTCTGCTTCTCCTTCATCTAGGATTTCTCATCCGTGAAAGGGTCGGTAGAGGTAAGGATTCAACAACTGATAGTGGTTCTCTGCCAGCTTCAGTAGGAAGCAAAAGGAGATAGGTTCTCTGCCTTGCCGGGGCGGCAAAAAGAGGTTCTTTGTAATGGCTTCTCCGCCTAGCTGTGGGCGCTAAAGGAGAGTCACAATTATAGCGCAATACTCGAAGGGTGCCTCCGGGGAGTGGACGTAGGTCGAGTTGACTGAACCACTATAAACCCTTGTGTTCTTGTCTTTTACTGCTTCCGCATTTATTTTTGTGGTGATTTGGTTTGTCTTCGTGCTTTGCCTAAAGAATTTTTTTAATACCAATTCACCCCCCCCCCTCTTGGTTAGCCTTGGGCCAGTTCTATAGGGCTTAACATCCCTAACGAACTTTCAAGTGGTATCAGAGCGGGATTCATAAAAACTACATTTGAAAACTTTTTGAATTTAGATCCATGGCTAACTTTGGGAATCGTAATACACCAGAAGGGTATTCTATTACCCAACCACCTTTGTTTGATAATATCCCATTTGATTTTTGGAAAACTCGCATGTCTACATTTTTACAATCTACTGATTATCGCATGTGAATACTTGTTATGGAAGGTTACACACCTCCAATTGGTAAACTTAACGACATTACTGTTCCACTTCCTTTTACTGAATGGACTTTAGATGATAGGGATTTGGCTCAATTGAATGAAAAATGTCTTAATTATTTTTTCTGTGCTTTAAAATTAGAAGACTACATGCATGTTTCCACTTGCAAAACTGGTAAAGAAATTTGGGATAAATTGTGTATCACTTATGAAGGCACTAATGAAGTTAAACAATCCCGTTTGAACATTCTCTTGCATGACTACGAACTTTTTCATATGAAACCTCATGAATAAATTTCTGAAATGTATACGAGATTTACTCAGATTGTTACTTTCTTGCATGCCTTAGGAAGAGAGCTTTCGAATTTTAAAAATGTAAACAAGATTTTACGATGCTTGCCTTCCTCTTTTGATGCAAAAATTACTGCCATAACTGAATCTAAGGATTTGAACACGTATTCGATTGAGAACTTACTTAGCTCACTCATTGCTTACGAGTAAGGGGTGAATCAAAGAAATCTTGATGCATGTGAAAAAAAGAAAGAGAAAACGGTGGCACTAAAGGCACACAAATCTGACTCCGATTCTTCCGGGTCTGAGAGCGATGAAGTTGCCTTCATCTCAAGGCAATTCAAAAGCTTTCTAAGGAAGAAACAAAATCATCATCAAAATTAGAGAAAATGTAAGGATCATAAACATTATAAAGGATCTTCTGATGTCCTTTGTTATGAATGCAGGAAACCAGGGCATGTGAGAACTGATTGCCTTACACTTCAAGATCACTCAAGCAAAGAAAAGAATGAGGAGAAACATAAGTTTAGGAAGAACAAGAAGAGTGTTCAAAAGGCATTTTGGGCAAAATCTGGTACTGATTCATCTAAAATTGAACCTGAAAATGAGACAACAAACTTGTGCTTAATGGGAGAAGATCATAGTGATGAAGAAGATGTATGTAAACCAACCTATGATGAATTGTTTGAGATTTGTGAGAAAATCCATGCATCATACAAAAAATTTAAGAAGACTCATGCTAACCTAAAATTGGAACTTGTGAATTTATAAAAAGAGTATGAAGTTATTCTTAAAGATCATTCAAAGATTGATTCTAATCACATGGCTCTTCTTGATGAATTTGATGATTTGAACAAAAAGCATTCAGAATTAACTGATGAGAATGAAGCATTAAAAGTTTCACACACCTCTTTTCAATCTGATCTCAAGAAATCTAAAGAGAAAGAGAAAAACTTGAGGGTTGAGAATGATGTTCTAAAAAATACAAATTTGAGGATTAAAAATGAATTGGATACACTTAAGAAAACACTGATGACGCCTACTCTTGATCAAAAGCCAAGACTTAGGAAGAGGCATTATAACTCAAACCATTTAAGAAAACCTTTTCCTGGTGTTAGATGTTTTTCTTGTGGCATGCTAGGACACATCTCACACACTTGTACCATTCACCGTAGTACACATTGGGTGTGGAGACCTAAGGTACATGATTCACAGCATACCACACCTACATTGTATTTTGCTTTTCCTAAGAAGGGACCCAAACTAGTTTGGGTTCCTAAATCTGACTATTGTCAAGTTTTGCAAGTGTGCTCTCACCAAAGACCTCGTGGGAGCATAGGATAATTGGACATATAGAGGATCACAGCTCATAATTGCTTAAACTTGCTGTTTTATAATTTCTTGGAAATTTTTTTTTTTTTAAGTTTTGTGTTTTTTTTTTGTTGTGTGCTAGCTTTTTGTTGTTCTAGATTATTTTATTTTCACTTTGCTTTTATGATTAGTTTTCTATATGATTATTTTTTAAGCTTTTAGATTTTGGAGATTTAAAGCCATTGATTATCATATCTAAATCGGTTAAAGGGAGAAACACTGTTGATGGTTTCCCTCCCTCTAACCTCTTTTAGTGACATAATTTTCTTTTCTAGATAAAAGTCTATCTCATATTGACAACTGGTTTTTGAAACTAAGATTCTTTTTATCTTGCTACAATAATCTATCTTGTGCATAATATCCAAAGTTCTTATATATCTTTCAAATTAATTGAAATCTTGCCATTGCATTTATCACATGATTATGATTTTGTTTTGTGGCTTGTTCTTCCCTATGTTAGAAAGAGAGTCCCTCTTCTCTAATATTTAGAAGATATAATCACAACTAAGAACTTTTTTAAAGGGTTTGTTTAAAGAGTTTTTAGCTTGCAAAAATTAAGAAGGAAAGAGGCCAATGATGCCAAATTGAAAAGAAAATTATATACACAAAAGTGTATCAAAAATCAAAAGATGCTCAAAGAGCCAATCAAAGTGATAATAGGCATAAAATGAGTCCACTAAATGCAAGCTATCCCCTCTTTTCAAAACTTTTAAAACTTAGAAGGACTCATGGGTTATTTGATATTTTCAAAGACTTGATTTCAAATTCTATGATTGAGACAAAATTACTTTGTTATATTATTTATAAGATATTTTCTTTGTAACCAAGTTTTGATTGGATCTTCTTTTTACCCAGTAAAATTTTTCTGAGTTAGATCTTTTGTTTTAAAAAAAAAAAGAGGATTATTGCCCTGAAAGAAGTCCGAGCTAGGGATTAACAAGATCGGATATTCTACCTTTTTAGATTTTGACTTGTTAACACTTTGATCTTTTGAATCTCTAAAATTTAATTGTTTGAGAAATTTGTCATATGGATACTTTGCTAAAACAAAAAAAAATAAAACCAAAAACAAGAAAAATTTTCCTTTCTTTCATTTTCTTTTCTAGTTTTTTTGCCTTTTTATTATTATTTTTAGCTTTATATTGTGAGTCATTTATTTTTGAGGGCTTTGATCATCAACATCTTTTCCTTGGATTCAAATTTCTTATCACATCATCCTGACCGATAACTTTATCATCCTGGACGATAGGATAATTACTCTTCAAATTTTCATCTGCTGAACTTTTCTATGCTTGCTGTAACTCTTTGTCCTGGACGATAATTTATCATCCTAAACGATCTGATCGAACTCTGTTGCAATCATGTTGATAGTCTTGGTCGATAACATATTTTGTCCTGGCTGATGCATTTTATGGTTATCATTCTGGCCGATACACTAGATCGTCCTGGACGATCCACATGTCAGTATGTTTAAATCCTTAAAATCAGCCCCGGACGATCCATTATTGGACAATCGTCCTGGTCGATCCACTGTTCGTCCTGGACGATACACATGACACAGATTTAAAATGTTTTAACTTTGGCCGGTATGATCAATTATTGTGCATCATCCTGGATGATACACCTAATCATCCCGGACAATCTTCTTTTTCAACGGTCGTCCGGCTTGACTCCTCGGGATGACCGCCTATGTCTAATCGTTCTGGCCGATATCTGATCGGCCCGGCCGATCTGACCACCTTTTTGACCAATCGTCCTCTACGCAATAATTAAACCAAATCGTCCTGGATGATTCTGCGATCGTCCTGGATGATATGGCTGTTTCTTTAAATTCAGGTCATTCCAGACATTGTTTTCACCTCAAACTTCTTCTTCTCTTGTGTTTTCTTGCTGTTTTTTTACTATGGCTGGTGGGAAGCGAGTCTGACAAGCTTCTGGAAGTTCCTTGAGGGCCACTCTGGACCCTCGATTCAGGGAAGTGGACGATCAAGAAGCTTACCGTTTCTACAATGAATGTGGCATCACCCTTTCCAGAACAATCAATCCTGCCCACCTTTCTTATCCGGTAATGGATCTCTTTACTCACACTTCTCTCTGTTTCATTCTTACCCTCGCTGTCCCTTTTAACTCAAAACTTCTATTAGAATTTTATGTAAATCTTCGTATAAATTATACTTTTACAACCCTGACCTCCTATGTGAATCGACGCCCCGTCGAGATCACATATCAGGACTGTGATGAACTTTTGCAGTTATCCACCACTGGGGATAAGCTGCATATAATCATTTCAGATCTAGATTTTGACTGATCCACGGCAAACCATTTTCTTCACCAAACCAACACACCCTTTTATGTTGGAGAAACTAGCTCTTTAGTCAAAGATGCTAGGACAATTCAGCATGTTCTTCGCACCTCCATCATTCTAAAAGCCGGGGACCAAATCCACATCACTCCTCTTCTTCTTCTAACTACCTTTTTCATCATGACCCAGAGAGAATTTAATGCTACTGATCTAATCTTTTGATACATGGACCATATAATAACTATTCGTGACCCAGGACATAGGAGGAAACCCAATCTTGCCTTAGGACACCTCATAGCCTACGTCCTAGAAACCAAATACAATCTTCAATATCCTGGTCGTCAAGACCTTTAGGCACCTCACTACTCTAATAGCTCTTTCCAAATTCTTCATAGTACTTGCCTCCACGCAGGAGATGGGGAAGGTCGAGGGGCCGAGGAGGAGGAGGCTCCCGCTCCCGCTCCCGTTCCTGATCCTGTTCCTCTCCACCTGCACTCACCATTTAATCAGTTAATAGAGAGGTTTGATTGATAGGAGACCCGCTTCCATGCTTATGTTGCTGCACAGGAGTAGCAACATTCTGAGGACATGGCCCGCTACGAGCAGCACCGCACAGAGGACTTAGCCCATTTTGATAGCTACATTACTCACCAACAGCAGCAGCATGACCAGGACATCGCCTAGTTCAATGCTCAGTTTACTACGCTAGCTGGCTCCTTTTAGCAGCCACCTCCACCACCTCGATCTGATGACTACGATCCCTCGTTTTTTTAGTTTTCATTTTCTGTTTTCAGTTTTCTATTTTTTGTAGTTTGTCTTATAGTTTGTTTTAGTTTCTGTTATGTTTTTTTCTTTTTCTTTATGTGTGTGTAGGACCTTCTTTTTGTGATGATAAAAGGGGGAGTAAGATGTGGTAGGAAGAGTTGATGCTTGTAACTTTGAAATTTTAATGAACTGTTGTTTTTACTGAGATTTTCCTACTTGTGTTTGCCATCATCAAAAAGGGGGAGATTGTTGCAAATCTGATGTTTCATGAATTACACTTTTGATGATTAGCAAACACTATGATTTCCTTCCTTATAACTGACATTTCAGGGCCAAGAAATTAGATGACAAATCAAGCCAGTTCAAGATTGCGTAGGTTAGGGTTGAGTCAGTCTGTATTTTACTTTTGTCAATTTGTAATGTACAAAGAGACTGATGCTAAGTAACCCTACACACACACTTGAGAGACTTTGAATTTCTATTTTTACTCACATTGACTAGGACGATATTTGGATCGGCCTGGACGATCGAGTTTAAAACAGAGATTCTACTCAGGATTCTTAATTAAGGCATCTGTCATTAACAGATTGTCCTGGACAATACTTGTATCGGCCAGGACGATAAGCTCAAAATAGAAAGAAATAGCCGCCTTATTCATTTTAGGTACATTATATTTTTGGAAATCGGCCAGGACGAAATTGTATCAGCCTGGACGATAATACACAATTATGCCTAAATTGAACCAGTAATCAAGGAATCAATTAAGGATAGATTGATACAATCACATCATCCTGGACGATCTAAATATTGGCCAAGACGATATAGTCAAAATCCTTAATTGTACCTAGATGATATGGATCAGCCAGATCCATTTCAGGGCGATACACTGGCCGATATGGATTGGACAGCACCAATCCAGGGCGATGCACTGGACGATATTGTGCTAATTTGAATTGATCAGTTAGGACGATCTTAAGATCGGCTTGGACGATCAGACCAATTTTACCATTGTCTAGCTTAATTTTAGAGCGGTGTGCTGGCTGATCTTCTGAGATTTGTACTGATCAACCAGGAAGATGTCCATATTATCCTGGACGATATAGTCAGCAACTTGGAATTAATGAGCTCATTTGAAGCTCTTCTATTTAAGAGCTCTTGTTCAATGTTTTTGAATATCATTGGCTGCTATCTTGACCTGAGAAAACCTAAAGGAGAGAGAGAGAGGATCTTGTGAGGGGGATCTTGTGAGGGGATTCACAAGGGTTGCTCCAAGCATTGTTCCACTTCTTCTTCCCTAGAGTCTCTTGTCCTTGGAAGGGTTGGGAGAGGTAAGTTCAAGCAAGCAATCGAGGTTCTCTGCCTGCTTCAGGAGGAAGCAAAAGGAGGAAGGTTCTCTGCCTTGCCGGGTGTGGCAAAAAAAAGTGTTTGTAAAGGTTTCTCCGCCTTGCTGTGGGGGCTAAAGGAGAGTTACGATTGTAGTGCAATACTTGAAGAGTGCCTCCTGGGATTTGACGTAGGTCGAGTTGACAGAACCACTATAAACCCTTCTGTTCTTGTCTTTTACTGCTTCCGCATTTATTTTTTGTGGTGATTTGGTTTATCTTCGTGCTTTGCCTAAAGAATTTTTTAAATACCAATTCACCCCCCCCCCTCTAGGTTAGCCTTGGGCCAGTTCTATAGGGCTTAACATCCCTAATGAACTTTCATTGACTGCCTTCCTCTACTGACATTTCAGGACCAAAAGATCAGATGATAAACAGATCCAGCTCAAGATTGGGTAGACTAGGTCTGAGTATATCTGTATTTTTTTCCCTTTCTTGAGTCAATTGTAAATATTTGACGTGACTGATGTTAAGTAACCCTACACACACACAACACTTGAGAGATTTAGAATTTGTGTTTTTACTCACATCATCCCGAACGATATTTATATCTTCCTGGATGATCGAGTTCAAAATAGAAGTTCTAATCATTATTTCTTAGTTAAGGCAGCCGTAATTAACTAATCAGCCTGGACGATACTTATATTAGCCATATGCTCAATACAGAAAGAAATTGCCATCATGATCAATTTAGGTATTCTGTATTTTTGGAAATCGGCCAGGACGATATTACACAATTATGCCTAAATTGATCCAGGAATCAAGGAAGTAATTAAGGATGATTGATACGATCATATCATCCTGGACGATCGCAGGATCGGCTAGGACAATCTATTCAAAAACCCTTAGTTACTCCTGGACGATAACTATCGGCCAGCTCAAATTCAGGGCGATGCTTTGGACGATTTTTCTCCGATTTGAACTGATCGGCTGGGACAATCGTGAGATTGGCCTGGACGATCAAGTCAATTTTCAATCGTCTAGATCAGCTTTAGGGCGATATTATGGCCGATCGTCTTTATTTTGAACTGATCGTACAGGATGATATTATCATCGTCCTGGATGATAAAGTCGGCAACTTGCAATTAATGAGCTCCTTTAAAGCTCTTCTATTTAAGAGCACTTGTTTAATATTTTTTAAGAGATCTTTGGCTGCTGTCTTAACCTGAGAAAACCTAAAGGAGAGAGAGAGAGGGAGAGAGAGAGAGAGAGAGGATCTTGTAAGGGGGAGCTTATGAGGGAGTTCACAAGGGTTATTCTAAGCATTGTTCCACTTCTTCTTCCCTAGAGTCTCTTATCCTTGGAAGGGTTGGGAGAGGTAAGCTTCAGCGATCGATCGAGGTTCTCTGTCTGCTTTAGGAAGAAGCAAAAGGAGTGGGGTTCTCTGCCTTGTCGGGTGTGGCAAAAAGGGGGTGTTCTGTAAGAGCTTCTCCGCCTAGCTGTGGGGGCTAAAGGAGAGTCACGTTAGTAGTGCAATACTTGGAGGGTGGCTCCGGGGAGTAGACGTAGGTCAAGTTGACCGAACCACTATAAATCCTTATGTTCTTTTTACTGCTTCCACACTTTAATTTTCCGCACTTATTTTTTCGTGGTGACTTTGGTTTGTGATATTTTGTTCTTGGTTTTAAAGAATTTTTAAAAATACTAATTCACCCCCCCCCCCCTCTTGGTTAGCCTAAGGACTAGTTCATAGGGCCTAACATCCCTAACGAACTTTCAAGTGGTATCAGAGTGGGATTCATAAAAATTAAGTTTGAAAACTTTTTGAATTTTGATCCAAGGCTAACTTTGGGAATCATAATACAACTGAAGGATATTCTATTACACGACCTCCTTTGTTTGACAACCTTCCTTTTGATTTTTGGAAAACCTGCATGTCTACTTTTTTGCAATCAACTGACTATCGCATGTGGATGCTTATTAAAGAAGGATATTCTCCATATTCTCAGGAAATTAACGGAATTAAAACTAAAATTGCTTTTACTGAATGGACTACCGATGAAAGAGATTTAGCTCAATTGAATGCAAAGTATTTGAACTATTTTTTCTGTGCTTTAAAGTCTGAGGATTACATGCATGTTTCTACTTGCTCTACTGGAAAAGAGATTTGAGATATGTTGTGCATTACTTATGAAGGAACCAATGAAGTAAAACAAGCTCGTTTGAATATTCTCTTGCATGACTATGAACTTTTTCGTATGAAACCTACTGAATCAATTTCTGATATGTATATACGGTTCACTCAAATTGTAACTTCTTTGCATGTCTTAGGAAAAGAACTTTCAAACTATGAAAAAGTGAATAAGATTTTAAGATGCTTGCCTTCGTCTTTTGATGCTAAAATCACTGCTATAATTGAATCTAAGGATTTAAACACCTATTCGATTAATAACTTACTTGGCTCACTCATTGCTTACGAGCAAGGGGTGAATCAATGAAATCTTGATGCAGGTGAGAAAAAGAAAGAGAAAATGGTAGCAGTGAAAGCGCACAAATTGGACTCTGACTCTTCCGGGTCTGAAAGCGATGACTTTGCCTTAATTATAAGGCAATTCAAAAACTTTATAAGGAAGAAACACAAGCATCATCAAAGTTGGAGAAAAGGTAAGGATAATAAATATTCTAAAGGATCTTCTAATATTGTTTGTTTTGAATGCAGGAAGCCTGGACATGTCAGAGCGGATTGTCCTACACTTCAAGATCACAGAAGCAAAGAAAAGGGTGAGGAAAAACCCAAGCTCAGAAAGGATAAAAAGAGACTTCAAAAGGTGTTTTGGACAGATTCTTTCAATTGATTCATCGGAGACTAAACCTGAAGATGAAACAACAAACTTGTGCTTAATGGCAGAAGATCATCTTGATTAAAGTGATGAAGAAGAGGTATGTAAACCAAGTTATGATTAATTGTTCGAAATTTATGAGAAAATTCATGCATCATACAAAAACCTTAAGAAAACTCATGCTAGTTTGAAGTTGGAACATTTAAATTTACAAAAAGAGCATGAAATTATTCTCAAAGATTGTTCTACGATTGATTCAAATCACATGGCTCTACTTGATGAATTTGATGATTTAAACAAAAAGCATTCAGAATTAATTGATGAGCATGATGCATTAAAAGTTTCACACACCTCACTCAAATCTGATTTGAAGAAATCTAAAGAGATAGAGCGCAACTTGAGGATTGATAATATTGCTTTAGAAAATACTAACTTGAGGCTTAAAGATGAATTCGACTCAATTATGAGAAATTGGATGACACCTACTTTTGATCTAAAGCCAAGACCTATGAAGAGGCATTACAATCCAAACCATTTAAGAAATCCTTTTCCTAGTGTTAGATGCTTTTCATGTGACATGCTAGGACACATCTCACACACTTGCACTATTCACCGTACTACACATTTGGTGTGAAGACCAAAATTGCATAATTCACAGCATAGCACACATGCATAACATTCTACTTTTCATGAGAAGGGACCCAAACCAATTTGGGTTCCTAAATCTGATAGTTGTTGATTCTTGCAGGATTGCTCTCACCAAAGACCTTGTAGGAGCATAGGATACTTGGAAAAATGGAGGCTCGCAGCTCATAAATTGCTTAAACTTGTTGCTTCATAAATTCTTGAAATACATTTATTATTTAATGATTGGTTTTTTTTCATACTAGTGTTTTGTTATTTTAGTTATTTGATCTTATTTTATTTTAATTTTGGTTTTCAATATAATGATTTTTCAAGCTTTTAGATTTTAGAGATTTAATGCCAATGATTAGCATCTCTACATCATTTAAAGGGAGAAACACCGTTGATGTTTTCTCTCTTTCTAACCTCTTTTAGTATGTATGTTTTCATTTCTGTTCGTTCAATTGCTCGTCGAAAAAAAATAGACCAGGCCTTCCCTTACTAAGTGATATCGTACAGTACAATCAGTTAAAAAAAAGTGAATTTTAAACTCTCCCCTAGTGTGTGTGTGCTCAGTTACTCAATTATAATCACACTTTCTCAGACTCAATAAATTAAAAAATACGGACTTCAATTACAATAAACTCTAAACCAATCTTGATTTAAAGTCTTCAATAATCTTAAGTATGATTACCATGAAATGTTAGTACACACAAGAGCAAAAAAATTCTTCCAAAATATGTTAGGAGAAATAATAATCAATGCAATAATATTTGGAATCATCAAAAACATACAAGTTGTAAGAATATCAAACATGCAAAACTAAGTAGCAACTATATTAACAATCTCCCCCTTTTTTATGATGGTAAAATAATTATTGTTTGAATAAAATTGAAAGTCCTAAATTTCTCCTTAACTCCCCCGAAATAAATAAGCATGTGAATATAAGGGAATTTCTATCAAGAATAAATCAATTTTTTTTTCATCACAAAAACACTTCTCCACCCCTGGAAGACAGACCCTTAGTGAGTCTACCCCTCTTTCTAGAACTGGCTATTGCTAAGATTTGAATGATTGGAGAAGGATATTGAAGTGAATGAAAATGAATTCCAAATCCCTACTATTTAAAGAAAAATGATCTTTCGTATATATGAAAAGAGGTTCATACCGTACGATTCATGGGTTCATACGTACGAAAATAAATTTTGTATGTACGAATGAATACGTTCGAATCAAAATGATTTTTTGTAATCACATAAGTTATGAGGCGTCCTTTACTACAGGCTTTTTGACCATATTATTATACAGACAAATAAGTGTTTATCCAGGATGACAAGTTATTTAAGATCATTTTAATGACGGTTAGATTCATCCACCACATTGAATGACACGTGGTTCATATATACGAACTAGGGGTTCGTACGTACGATCAGTTATAATAACTGATTCTTCCCGGATAACCATCTAGGTGCATACATACGAATGAATACACATTGTACGGGATGATACAGAGATTGTACAATATGAAATGTATTAGAAAAATAAAACAATATACAAACAGTTCAAAATAATGATCGAATGCTATGAAATTTGTACATGATGAAAATAAATTCATACAGTACGAATATAACACTTAGAAAAATTCACACGATCGATCAGAAATAGGAAATCTGATGTGAAAACATTTCAAAATAACACAAACCATAAAAACAAAAATAGAAAAATATAAGCACAATAACCACATTAAATACAAAAATAGAAAAACACTCAAAGACACATTAAGATCAATCACACTAAGCTTTGTTCTTAATGTGCTGAAAGTATTAAAGACTAGTGGTTTTATAAAAATATCTACAAGTTGATTTTCTATTGTCACATGGTTTAGTTCAATTTCTCCTTTGGATCATGATCCCTTATGAAATGATGCCTTATGTCGATATATTTGGTTCTAGAATGTTGAATAGGATTTTTTGAAATGCAAATGGCACTAGTATTATCACAATATATTAGAATTATGCCTATTATAAATCCAAAGTCAATCAATTGTTAATTCAACCAAAGAACTTGGGCCACACAACTTCCTAAGGCAATGTATTCAACTTCAGCAGTAGATAGGGCTATGGAATTTTGTTTTCTACTGGACCAAGAAACTAAAGAATTTTCTATAAATTGACAAGTTATATAAGTACTCTTTTTATCAATCCTATAACATGCAAAGTCTGAATATGAATATCCAATTATTTGAAATGAAGAGTTAAACTTAGGATACTAAATTCCTAAGTTTTGAGTTCCCAAGAAATATATCAAAATCCTTTTTAATACTGTCAAATGTGATTCTTTTGGATCTGATTGAAATCTAGCAAACAAACAAACACTGAACAAAATATTAGGTCTGCTAGCAGTCAAGTAAAGCAAAGATTCAATTATTCCCCTAAATTTATTTTGATCAATAAAATTTCCCTTTGGGTCTTTATCCAATTAAACTGAGGAACTTATAGGTGTACTAAAAGGTTTAGCATTATCCATTTCATACTTTTTTAGGATGTCCTTAATATACTTCGACTGACTAAGAAATGTTCCCCCCTCAATTTACTTAATGCTAAAACCTATAAAGTAACTCAAATCTCCAATTAGACTCATCTCAAATTCAGTACTCATTATTTTAGAAAAATCATCACAAAGAATTTTATTTGTAGATCCAAAGATGATATCATCAACATAAATTTGTAAAATGAGTATATCGTCTCCCAGTTTTTTTAAAAAGAGAGAAGTGTCCACGGTTCCCTTTTCAAAAGATCTCTCTAATAAGAAAGTGCTTAACCTCGCATACTATTCCCTAGGTGCATGTTTCAATCCATACAATACCTTTTTTTAATTTAAAACATGATTTTGGTATTTTGAATTTTAAAAACCAGGAGGTTGTTCAATATAAATATATTCTTGAATCACCTGATTTAAAAAGGCTCTTTTAACATTCATTTAAAACAATTTGAATCCTCTAAAATAGGCAAAGGCTAATAAAATCCTAATTTCTTCAATTCTCGCTACAGGGGCAAAAGTCTCCTCAAAATAATCCCTTCAATTTGATTATACCCCTTAGCCACCAATCTAGCCTTATTTCTAACGATAACTCCTGAGTCATTCATTTTGTCCTTAAATACCCATTTAGTTCCAAATACACTTTGATCATTTGGCCTTGCAATTAATTCCCAAACTTCATTTCTTACAAATTGATTTAATTCTTCATACATTGCCAAAATCCAAAATTCATTCAAAAGTGTTTGATCTATATTTATAGGTTCTATCATTAAAATAAAGGCAAAATGATTTAATTATTTGTTTAGTCCATGCCTAGTCCTAACACCCTCACTAAGTTCACTTAAAATCAATTCCTTAGGGTGGTTTTTAGAAAATCTTAAATCTCTAGGCAACGGATTTTCTAACTCCAATTTTTTATCCAAATCAACTTTCTTTATCCTTTAGGAGTTATTTTCTATTTCATCCTCTTCTAAGAATTACTCTTCCTAAATTCCAAATTCATCAAATACAATATGTGTGGCCTCCTCAATTACCAAATTTCTTTTGTTAAATACTCTATAAGATTTTCCATCACTAGAGTATCCAAGAAAAATTCTTCATTTGATTTTGGATCAAATTTTTCTAAGGCGGATTTTCTATTTTATGTATGAACACCTTACATTCAAAAACATGCAAATATGATAAATTACGTGTTCTTCACTTAAGTAGCTCATAGGGTGTTTTATTTAAATTTGACCTAAGATTTTCCATCACTAGAGTATCCAAGTAACTATTATGAACAACAAACAAAATCCCCCTCACATGATCCTCTATCCCTCTCCCAAGCTCTCCCTCTCCTTCTTTAATCTCTCTCAAGTCAGAACAAAAATAAAAGATACTCTTAATAACTATTAAGAGATCTTATAAAGAAGGCCTTAAAATTTTCCCTAATTTTTAAGTTGCTATCAAAGATCGTCCAGGAAGATCAACAGATCATCCTATATAATTAGTGTAATTAATCTCTTTTAGCCTAAACTATCTATGTTTCATGTACGATAAGATCATAATGTTTATTCTGATTTTTCAGGATGATGTGAACATCATCCCATATGATTAGTTCAAAATCATACATTATCATCCATCAAATAGTTCTAGACATCCATGAAATAAATCCGGACGATGAAGAAATATGCCTGATCATCCAGGACGATGCTTGGATCATCCAGGTTTATGCTTGGATCTTCCTGTATGATTAGTTCAAAATCAGTGATTATCATCCAGAATATAGTTCAAGTCATCTAGAAGATATATCTGGATGATGAAGAAATATAACTGATCGTCCAACACATAGTTTGGGACATCTAGGAGATTTAGGAGAAGACTAAGCTTTTTCTTACTCTTAATTGCTTTCCTTAATCGCCTAACTAATTTAGACATACTTGTAATAAATTATCTAGGATGATATTGGATCATCTTCTATGATTAGAAAAAACTCTAAAAATAAAATCTGGCCTAAATGAGTTTAGCGACTGAGTATTTTTTATATGAGCATATTGTCTAGGATGATAGGAGTATCATCCAGGACGATTTGCTTAAGCAAGTTAACATGAACTAGATGCCCTAATTAGGGTTTCTATTTTTGATTTATCATCTAAGATGATTAAAAATCATCCTGTATTGTGATCACAAACAAAAAAAACTCTAACTCATCAAATTTCTCCCCCTAAGTGTGTGTGTGCAATGTTACTTAGCTTTAGGATCTACTAAGGTACATTTGACTCAAGAAAAGATAAAAAATTCATTTAAATAGAAATTATAGACTGACTCAATCCTAGTCTACCTAATCTTAAGCTAATTGATGTTCCAAGTGAACTTGTGGACCTAAAAGGTTAGTGAGCTGAGCACATCAAATAGATATGCATGAATGGAAGTAGTTAAGGAACATTAATTTTTGTTATCATCAAAATCATAGTACTTGGGTGTAGATATGTAATAGAAGGAACTTTGAGAGAAAATTTCTTTGGAGCTCTTAGGTGAGAGAGGAAAAAAAGGTGAGTTTGAGCATCAGGGAGAAGTTGTATGAGGGGTTCGTACGATTTCTCCAAGCTTTCTTACATCTTGATTCCTCCTTTGGCCTTGTGAGTCCTTAAAGTTTCTTTTGGGAGAGAATCTTTAAAGGAAAGTCCTTTAGGTTATCTGCCTTCTCCAATAGGGAGAAAAAGGAGTTGAGGTTCTCATCCTTCTTCATGAGGGAGACAAAGGAGCTAAAATTCTCTGTCTTCTCAGGAGGGAGAAAATTTAAAGGTTTGCTGCTGTCACCAAGAGGGTGGCAGAGCTTCTGACACTCCACCGCACCAAAGTTGGTGGAAGAGATTTCTTTAAAGGATGCTCCATCTTATTGTGGGTCCAAAAGGAGAGACACTTAGTTTAGTGCAATACCTAGAGCGAAGGACACGAGGGAGTGAACGTAGGTCAAGGTTGACCAAATAACTATAAAAATTTTTCATGTTCTTTTTCCTTTTTGCGTTCATTTTTTGTAATTTATTTTTCTATCATCACAAATTTTAATATTTATAATCAACTGTAATTATAATAGGTTGTGGCATGCAAAAAGAATAACTTACATGTTTTGAAAAAGTATTTAAAATTCTCAATTGCTTTCGCATGATTTTAAGTAAATTGTTTGGATTAGTTTTAAAATAAGTTTATAGTAAAACATTATATCAATATTTTTGTTGAATAATTTTAAATTACCAATTTACCCTCCCAATTTTGGTGTGTCTCGCTAGTTCATTGAGGTCTCACAACATCCTCAGACTTTAAGTATTATTATCATTATATATCAATAGTAATAGTACTATATGTGATATATAAATATTTACAATACTCTTATCATTGTACATCAATACTAGTAGTACTCTCTATAATATATCAACACCACTAGCAGAGGAGATCCATTGAACCTTTTTGGTGATATCTATCTCTTATATTTGTTTTATACTAGGCTATTAATGAAAATGTGTTTACTTCAGTTATACTCAATGTCAGGTTAAATTCGCTAGTTTTGGATCGATGATATAAATATTATATGTAGTACTAATGAGTTCTCTTATTTCTTAAAATATTAAAAAAATATTTTTAATATTATGAGATCTTAATTTATTGTACATAGTGATCATATTTGTAATTAAAATTAGGTGTAATATAGAGCCTTAATGGAGCAAAGAAAACATAACCAAGAATATTGAATTAGTATGCATCATGCCTAGACATTAGGTATGAAATATACTAAATTCCTAAGGAGATAATATAACCGTAGAAAGTCAATAGACATAATTTGTTCCTACAAGCTCAATAGAGGTCTAGTGATACATATGCTCTGAATAACTTCACAATTAAAAGAGATTCATTAGAAAAAATAAGTTTTTTATAATCATCAATCAAAAATATTTTATATATATATATATATATATACATATAGTGTATTCATTATCTTTATCTAATTTTATTGAAATTATTGAATATCCACAACATCCATTTTTATTTAGTAGAATAATTTTAGTAATTTTGATAGACATCACAGGTGTTTACAAGTGAGCACATCTTTCTTATGGGATCGATACTCTACTCTATCATTGTATTACTTGATTCAACACATATACTTGTGTATATTAAGTGGGGATTTTATAATTTTTGTACATCAAAGAAAATCTAAATATTGTTAGGGTATGATAGAGCCCCAAGTCATATCATAATTATATAGGTTACTATATAACAGAATCCTATCAATCTCCATCAGGGAAACTCAAATAGCTGTATAATTACCCTCTTCTTAAATAGTGAAGAAATGATGATTCTTATATCACTTACTACATTATGAATTTTTTAGCTAGGCCAGACCCCATAGTTTTTTCCTTGGTTTTGTAGTATTTTTCCTTTCCGAGTTTTCCACTTAAAAGAATTATAATCTTACTACTTTTACTTCCACGTGCTAATTTTTTATAAAATGTTGAGAAGTAAAACACATACTATACCAACTCAAAATTTCATGTAACAATTATCATTTCTAAACTTGAAAAATATTATTTTGATAAGATCAGAATAAAATTCTATCCAAGAGGAAGCTAAAAGTATTGGTACTCTTAGTAGTATTTAAGCAAATTTTAATACTCATCCCTTTAACTACTTGTTATTGAATAGGCATCTAGAATATTTCATATGTAGCATTTTATCTATCAGATCACCAATGCACATCATAAAATGAGTAACCCTATGGACAATTTTAACTCTTCATCAATATCAGCACCTGGTTAGTGGTAAGTAGCTTGATCACTAGCTGATGCATCACGAAGAACTTTCTTTATTGAGAAGATAACTATGCAAGCCACCAACATACTATGTAAAATTTAAATTCTATTTCTATCTTTGTATTTTCGGTGCAATTTTGGGGAAAAACATTATGCTAATACGTTGGCTTTCTTTAGTGCGTTCTGGTGTTTAATCCCTAGGTATTTATAGCACACTTTTATGCTGAAAATACCGGTGGATAATTCGCTACCCCAATCTATTGCTACGGTTATTGGATAGTATCGGCAAATTTTTTGTCAGAAATTCAAGCATAAAAGTGCGCCATAAATGACATTCCATTGTCATTGTATCATATGGCTGACGGAGTTTCCAATATAAATTTTGCTGAAAACCTATAGTATAAATAAAAAAATAACCATCTGACTTATGAAACTAATTTATATAAAACAACCTACATACAAAAGTTCCAATACTATATGCATTCAAACATATACCTCTAATGAAAAATATCAGCAAATATTGAACATAAATATATAAATATGAATAAAAAAAGAAAATAATATCATCAATAAATATCCAATAATAAATAAGTGCATATGTCCAAAAACTAAATAAGTACATATGTCCAAAAACAAATAAATATAGATGTCCAAAAAAAAATATACAACATCTACTCTGAATCAGTCTCCTCCTCTACTGAAGTTGTACACTTCATATGAAACAACTCCCTCATTTTTTTGCATTTCTTCTAACAATTGAGTTTTTTTGCATTTGCATCTCACAGTCAATTTGTGCTTTCCTGACCTGCTTTAGCTCGGTTGTAAGGGCAACTACCTCTTGACTATATAAGGACTCATGGGTACTTACTAAGAAGCTAGAGCTACCAGATGTATGCCCCTTATATGCATAGGCTTGCGAGCCTAAAATGTAAATTATACTGTGTTACATTCCTTCTACCGCTTGTGACCAAAAGTGGTAGTCATAATATTCTCCACTAGAAGAATCTTCACCTACTACAGCTTGGCTCTCTTGAAGCCGTGTATACTCCTCCTATAAAAGTTAATAAAAATTTAAGTACTTACATAAGCTCTCCTCGCTCACTCATCAACCCATTGTTGGTCCTCCTGCCTCTTATGGGTATGACTATGCAATTCAATAGGGGTCGGCTCTCTACCCAACACCTCTTTCTATAACAGACATATATTACTATTTATATTAAAGTAAATTATTAAAATCTTTTAAAATTCCTTACCAAAGATTATCTATGCTCAGTATGTGAAACTAAATCCTCAGTATGAAGGGAACTACCCATGCCTCCAATATCAGAAGATTTATTCTGCATATTTTGGTCCCTCATCTTACTATACTATGGGCTACCCCAAACACTATTCAACTTAGACCATACCTTCTCACCAATCCAAATTGGCTGCTTGACTGAATTTTTAATATCTATAAACATTTCAAGCATGGGAGTTGACCCACACTTCTTAAAATTCTTTTAATTTTATCAAAGCAAAAAAAAATCTTTCTACAGTTCAAAACATACAATTTAAAATATATTTTTTATTAGCTTATACAAAAAAGATACAATACAAAATATATTTATATTATAATTAACCTCAAACTCTATAAACCATATGCCCCGCATTTCTTTTGAGACTTTCTTCCAAGAAATATAAGGAGCATCATACCTACTCTATATTATGTCCCGTACTTTTTGTGTCGGTTGTTTTGATGGGTGAAACCTGTAAAAAAATATGTTGTGTGAGAAAAAATATTTATTTAATTTTAGTTGCATGTTAATAATATTTTAACAATGTACGTTTCACCATCAGGTTCAATCAATATTTGACCATCTGTCGACTGCTCTATTATAACAGGGGTAGAAGGTTCATCTGTAGTTGGCAAAGGGAGTGGTGGGGGAAAGTATGGAAGGATATATGTTGGATATATATAAGTAAAAAGGCCACAATAAAAAAGTGGGGGTCGGGGTTGGTAGTAAGGGTAGAAAGGAGTACTTTGCGTGGTGTTTGGCAAAGGAAAGTAGGGGTCTGGTGAGTCGAACAGCAGGCTACTAGCTGCAATAAAATGTAAAGACGGGCTAGGCTGACTCTGAGTGGCAGGCTGAGATGAAGATGTCCCCTCAATGCGAAAAAGCTTGCTGGGTGCGCCACTAATCATCTTCTTGCTATGCTTTTGAAATTTTTTTTTATCATTCCTCTTTTAAGCTCATCACCTAAAGCCATCTGCAAAAAAAGTAATAAATATTAGCAACATAAATTATAACAAAAAGTTAATATAAAATAATATAGCAATTAAATAAATGAAGTTGAGCAACAATAAAATAAAAATAACTAACTTTTTCTATACCGTTTAAATAAATCATATTATTACTATAAATTATTGATTCATAATTGATTGTCAAAAATAATTTACCTTATATTGATTCACTTTCATATGATAAAATATCTACACCACTATCAGATTTTTTATAACTTTCCTTTATTTTTAAATCTACTTCCTATAACTGTAACTTACTCTCAGTAGTTGTAATTTAATCATCCACATTGTTAGTAATATCTTTTAAGTTTGACATAAACTCTTCTTGATGTGCTGGTGGTATTGATGTGATTTTCTCAATAACTCTCCTAAGTTTGGTCTTCATAACTACGAGTCAATCTTATTTGCCTCGTACTCTACTCAGTTAGCAAAATAAACTTGGCTTGCCTGGCTAGTAATGATGAATGGGTCAAACTTTGAATATCTCCCACCCTGCTTAACTTTTGTTATACCGTAAAGAGGACATATTCTTGTACTTATGTTATTGTTGGTGGAATTTTGAAAGCTAGTTTTGAAAAATATTAGTTTTCTTTGGGAATTTTAAAATTGAGATTAAATTCTAATTCTAAAAATTGAATCAACTCGTTCGGAAGAGTATATCACCCCGAAGGACAAAAATAAAATTCCATAACGGTGTTCAGACTTAGAATTATGAAATTCATCTTGAATATCATGGCCAGATTCTAAAGAGAACTCCACACGGCCCCGAGGGGACGAGGTAGAGTTCAACTAAATAACCCAGTCATGGTATTCAAGGAGTATGATTGACGAATTCATATCCAAAGCCTTATCAAAGAAGGATGTATCTCCCTAAAGGGAGATAACACCTTTCAATGATAATTCTTCTAATATGATAACGGCAATCATTTTTTTAACTTTCCCAAAGAAATCTAAAAGGATTTTAAAAAAAGATTAATTTTGAAATCAGGTGTGTGTGGTTCCAAATCTCCTACGAGCGCAAGCCCTCGTAGTTAATTACATTGTAGGGAGACAGAGTCCCCTACGAAAACTCTCGATTAAAATAAGAATGTAATTTTGTTAAATTTTCTAGGAGTGATACCAAAAAATTGAATAGAATCTTTTGAAAAATCAAAAGGGAATGGATCAAGATTGAACATTTATTAACAGAATCGAAAGTAGAAAGGTAGGGGACACTTTGAGATTCCAGAACCATCCGGAAGTGTCCCAACTTAATCTAAGTGTTGGGCTTTACATTTTAGGATTGAAAGGAAATTTTAATTGAAGTTGAGCATTTTATTAGAAATTTGGGACTATATTCCCGAAATTTGGGGTCTTATAATGAAAGATCTGACCCGGATCCTAAATCTAATTTAGACACTAGACCACAGTCGTCCGAACCTAACTAATGCAGTGCAGAACCTAGACTTACCCCGGCCTGGATTGGGGAGCCAGCTAACCACCTAATTGATTTAAAAGTGTTGAGTCCAATCATTTATGAAAGAGTGGTGGGGACGTTGTACTTAAAGTTTTGGAGAATTGGGGCCGACGTCTAGAAATTTTCCTAATTAGCCCCTTCGACTTATGTTGGGTGCTAAAATGCTAAAACTGATGCAATTAAAAGTTTGACTCTTTTAATTTGTATCTAATGCAATGCATGCTGGTCGACAACTTCCAAATCAAGTATGCTTGAAATTTTAAAAACAGGTTTATAAAATAATTTTTTAGAAGACTGGACTTCCCCAGGTCTGGCACCTCGTCCTCATAGATCAGATTATCCAGACTCTACGTGCAGGCGGGGAAGGGTCTAAAATAAGGGAAAAGTAATGCAGTAATATGCATGCGACCCCGGGGTCGATCCCTGGCTAATTCCCTAGATTCGTTATCTTTCTATGTTATTTAGACTCGCTAAAATTTTAGACATTTAAGGTTATGAGTAGAAAACTTTCACACCCTCACGAGTCTCACGTATCCAGGCGAAAACAAAAGCGACACACAATCGCCAAAAATTTAAGAAAAGTAGGCAATCCTAAAGGCAATCAATTCATCACATCAAATATTAACTAATTAATAAATGTCCATAGGCAAAGTTGCCTTGCTTATTACAAACCAGAGTTTTGCAAAAGTAAAGTGGCCGGGCACCACTGACAATAACCCGGATTCTAAGCCTAGTAGTGATGCAAGTAATTTTGAGTGGGATACTCTCAATCTTCAAGTCTTCAATCTTGTTCTTCCTTGGACTCCTTTTCTTCAAACTCCTTGGATTCTTCGTGGTAAACTACCCAAATGGATAAGAGGGCACTTCCCTCTTAAGGGGAAGGCCACTCTTTCCTCTTTGGGTATAAAAAAGGTGTGATCCAAATTTGGATTTCTAAATAGAAAAGGAATAGTTCCCAGAAGGGCATCCTTTCCTCTTTGGAATCCAAGCTTTGGACCTATGTATTCCAACTCAAAATTAACTTTCACAACACTTGACAATTATACAAATTACATTTATATCAGAAATAAAATCTAGACTCACCTGTAGAGTTATCCTAAGCAGTTAATAAATAAGAAGCAGTTATATATATGCAAAAAGGAAAGTAAACACACTGGCCACGCTCTTTTTATTTGGGGGCTTTAGCAGCTGAAGCACCTGTGCAAGCATTTATAATAATTAATAATAAAAAAAATTTTATTGATTTAGCCCCCTTTTACTGCCCTGCATGAGCGTGACCACCTGCAGAAAACTATGTGAACATCCAGATCATACCTAACCTAAGGGTAATCTAGATGCCAAACACATCAATCCATCCATAGAGTGCAGGAAAGTAAGCAGACACAGCAAAGCAATTTTATCCACAACATGCAGTGAAAACCACAAAAAATCCGGCACGCAGCAGTAAAGTAAACACCGGCCTAACCTAGATCTAGAGTTGGTTGTCCTAGCACATCATCTAAAGTGTGTGTAAAAGGTCATGTGGCTGGGGTAAATCCTAAATTGGGTGATTAATCAGAGTTATCTAAAATTCTGGGTTTGTTAAGGCTTAAAAGGGGGATTTAAGTTAAACTTTAAATATTGATAAATTAGGAATTTTAATTAAATGTATTTTAAGAGTTAATTGATTTCTACCTTTGTTTCACACCGAGGCCGTGAAATTTATTTCACCTTCCTTGGGACTAAGCTAATAGCCTCGTAGGCCTGGGTTACCTAGTAGCAATCGGGGTTAATTAAGCTATTTTAAGTTGGTTGAAATTAAGAAGTGGATTGATATAAAAGGGAGTTGGTTACTGATTTTAATGGGTTGGTTGAGAATTTTATTATCCTATTAAGAAAATTTTAGGAGTTGGAGGAGTTAATAAATTTTAAAGGGTTATCCGGGTACGTTAACTAAGGGGTCAAAATTTGACTTTCAAAACTAGAGTTAATCTAAAGGGTTTCAGATTTTTAATAAACACTAGACCTAATTATGAGTTGTTAGACAGGTAACACACTCAATTTGGAGTTTTCTACGAAAAGTTATGATTTTTAGAAGTTCTGGCCTGTTTTGACCTAAGGTCACCTAAGATGTTGAGTCCTTGATTTTAACAAAATTATGGAGGTTTAATATTTTTAGGGAATGATAGATTCTAATTGAAGTCATTAGCCATTAAGTTTGATTAATCAAAATTTTTCTATAATTAACAGTGAATTTTAAAAGCTTTACATGTTCGTAGGGATTACCAAGTCATTACAACTAAGGGAACTGCTTAAGGACTTGAACCCAAATGAGTCCTAAACTCCTTGGGATCAATTCCATAGGTCATAAATGACCTAATGATAGATCAAAAAGTGTTTAAAGCCCTTTTTGGATTTTTAAGATTTTTAAGGTTAATTAAAATTGGTTAAACCTTAATCATCTAAGGATCAAACTAAGATAAATCTAGAAATCACTTTAAGAGAGGGTTTCATGTCTTATTGATTAGGGGATTAATTAGGAACAATTAAGGACATTTTAATGGATTTTATAAGTTAAGAATAATTCATTATCAACTGATTAGGGTTAACAGGCCATTTCTAAGAAGGATTTTTGAGGCTCCTACTTGGAGAACCAAATGAACTCCAAATTTGATGAAATTTGGACCATAGGATCACCTAACCCTAAGGACTAAACCCACCAAATTTGAGCTCACATGGAGTACTCTAAGGTGGTTAACCAAACCACCCAAGGTGAGTTCTAAGTCACCTTTAAATCACTATAGGGGTCTATCCTAAGCTTGGATTGGGGCAAAATCAGTGTCTCTACACTCCTTATCCTACACATCATTAGCACACCAAAAATCACACCCTAAATCCCATTGGATAGGTCTATATCCCCTTTTGAATTTAAGGGTCAAACCATGACCCTTAAACTTAGAAAATTGGGGAAAATGCCCTTGAACAACTTAAAATGGGGAAATAAAATTTGGACATGTCAGAAACATGTTTAATTTCAATCTCCCAAAATTCCAGACCTGGTGGACTTGTATTTAAAAAGTAATTAAGGAAATTCATAAAATGTTTAAATTAAAATTAAACCTAACACTGACCTAACTAGGGTCTGGAACCATAGGGCTTTTGTAGATCTCCCTGAGACCTTTCCAATGAGCCTAAGAACACCTAATTTGAACAAGTGTGGAGGGAGTTATAAATTTTGAAGTTCCCTTGAATTTCTGGATTTATTAATCCGGCAATTACACAGTCAGCAACCGTTTACACGCGCCGCGCGCTGATTGGCCAAGCAATCATTGGCGCTAACCGTTAATGGCCAGGTTAACCATAGCCGTTGGATGGCGGATCGAATGGCTGGGATTAACGGCTCTCCGATACCGCGGGATCTAATCTGAGCCGTTGATCGAAATTAACGGCTGAGATTTCGTCTTCAAACTCCCGCGTGTATCCGAGATCGCATAGCTTCTCCGGCTTGATCTGGGCGATTCCGTGGGCGAACTCCGATGAAATTTCACAGGGAGGATCAGGGCGGTGGAAACCTTCAATCCAATGGTGGAGATTTGTTGGGGTGAAGGTTTCCTTCACACTTGACTGGACTACCTAGCTAGGGAGCTCGGGATGGAGGGATTACCGCAGAGAAGGCCTTAACGAATGAGCTTCTCTTTCAGGAAGCTTCAGGGGATGTTGGTGAATAGTTCTCCTTCAGAGGTCGGGACCGGAGGACGGCCGGAGGTGCGACTTCGACCGGGACGCCGAAAGCTTTCACGGGCGCTTGCTCGAACGGAAGGAGGGATCGATCTGGGAGCTCGAAGGGAGCATCTGGGAGTTCCAAGGAGCTCTAGGAATCGATTGAGAATAAATGTCGATGCTTCTGGTAGACTGGCGAGCTCGAGGGTATTCGGCCACCTTTCAGGAGCTTGGACGGCCGAGATTAAGCTGGAGAGGGCTCGGATTGCTGCCAGGTGAACGATGGCGACATCCAGGGGAGATCATGGGGATCAAACCGATGGGCAGCAGCCTTGAACCAGGAATTGTCTGGGGGGACCACCGGAACTCAATTCCCATTGGCTCCGACCGCCGCCGGCCATGGTCTGGGTCGGGATGACTGGGGGAGGCTGATGGGGACGTGCTGGAGCGAAGGGTGGAGTCAATTTGGCTTGGGGAGGTCTGGATTGAACTGGTGGCTGGGTTGGACCTAAACCTGCTCGGTTCGAGTCGAATCAAGCTAAATCCAGATCAGGTCAGACCCTGGGTTTGGTATGGGAGATAGGTCTGGATCTGGTGCACCCAATGCAAGTGGCAATTGGATCCAATTTGATCTGGGTTAAAAGATGGCTCGGGTTGATCCAAAACTGCTCAGTTCGGGTCGATTTGGGCTCAACCCAGGTCAGGCCAGACCCTGGGCTTGAGGTGGGACGTGGGTCTGGGTCTGGTGGACCCAATGCAAGTGGCAATTGGGTCCAATTTGATCTGAGTTGGGAAATGGCTCGGGTCCATGTGTTTTTGGCTACTTTGGGTTAGCCTAACTCTTGACCCAAGTGGGCCCAAGGCATGGGCTAGCTGGAGGAGGTGTGTTGGACCTAGGGCCACCTATGGGAGGTGTTGGTCAAGTTCAATTGGGCTTAGGTTGAGAATTGGCTCAATCTCAAGTGCTTTTGGGCACTTTGGGTTAGCCTAACTCTTGACCCAAGTGAGCCTAAGGGTTGGGCTGGTCAAGGAAGGTGTATTGGGTCAATGGGAACTCAATGACACCTTGATTTGGATTCAATTTGATTAAGGTTAAGAGATGGCTCAAGGAAGGCCTCTCTTTGGTCACTTGGGTCAAGCCATATGGCTAACCCAAGTGAGCCCAAGGCTTGGGTCTCCAAGAGAGGTCTCTTGGTTACCCAAGGGGTCATCCCTTGCATTCAAAGGACTTGGAATAGACTTGGTTCAAAATTTTGAAAGAGAAGAGGTGTATGGGTTAATGGGTCAAACTTGGTTGACTTGGTCAACCAAGTTGACCCAAGGTCTGGGTTTGAGTTCAACAAGTTGGGTTTGATATTTGGAACTCATTGAAAGTGGTTTCAAAGAGTTTGGAATTGATTTGAGTTGAAATGGCATTTGAAACCCCATAGGGGTATTTTGGTCAATTTTGACCCATTGGTCAACTAGGGTCAAAAATGGGTCTGGAAAATGCAGTTTACTGCTCAATGGGTCACACTCAAGGGTCTGGAAGAGATTGGAGGCTTTGATAAAGGCTCCAAGATCAAAATCTTCAAGGTGTTAAGTCCAATGGCATAGGCTGTAAATATTTAAAGGTTTTACAGCCTTTGGATTTTAATTCAGATTCTGGGGTTAGATACCTTAGAATGGGCTCAAAATTGGAGGGTAGCCTCTAGAGACATGTCTTATCACTTTTTAAGTGATAGACCCTGAATCAGAGGCCATTTGACTGGGTTTTGAAATGTTTGAAAAATCTTTGAAAAAGGTCTTTAGGATGAGGCCTTAAGACTTTGGATTTGAGTCTGGGTTTCTGAATTTGGGATGGATTTTAAGTTTGCATGATTAATATTGGAGTATCCAAATCATTTACAATCATGTGGTGATTGTTAATAAATGGATAGAGTCAAGGCTAGATCAAAGGTAGGATCAAAGTCTAGGTTGAAATTTGGATTCTCAAGTGGATTGAGTCAAAGTTTGGATATGTTTGAAACTTGAATTAATTTGGATTTGAATTGAGTGAAGTTTGAGATTTGAATCAATCAAGGGTAGGTATTAACTTGCAATTGGAGTTGATCAAAGATAGAGATTGATTTGAAATTGGAGTTAATCAAAGGTAGGGATTGATTTAAGGTTGGAGTTGATCAAAGGTAGGGATTGATTTGAGTTGGAGTTGATCAAAGGTGGGGATTTATTTGAGTTGGAGTTGATCAAAGGTAGGGATTGATTTGAGTCTAGATTGGTCCTAAGATCTAGAGGGGGTTCTAAGATCTAGGATCTAGAGAAGAATCTTAAGCTCTAGAGTAGGCCCTAAGGTCTGGCTCTAGGAAAGGATCTTAAGCTCGAGAGTAGGCCCTAGGGACTGGCTCTAGGAAAGGATCTTAAGGTCTAGAATTAATCTGAAGTTTGGAAGGGCCTTAGTGACCTCATACAAAAATGAGGTCAACAGTTATATACTGGATTAAACTACTCATAATTGAATATAGACATATTATTCTCATGACTAGGATATTCTAACTGTAATATTTCCTGTAATACCCCGTAGTACTCAGAATCATTACCTGTATGGGTGTTCCCTTATACACATACATCATAATTTTTTGTCTTCCTACCTTCACACTAAAATTTTGTTTTGAATTTGTACCTATTAACCAAAAAATTGGATAACATTTCACAACTCTATTTGATCCCCAAGTTAGATCAACTAGCCGATAATACTTCAAATCACTTCATTGAATGTTCACATAATTAGTAGATAAAGTATATTATTAGTATTTTTATTAACTAATTAAAGATATATTACTTTAAAAGAATAGTCTAAATATATATCGTATTCTTTAACCAATTAAGGAATTATATTTCTTCTATATTTTGAACTTCAAATAGTTATGATGTATTCAAACCATCAATGAAACTCCTATAAATATTAAGGTTTAGATCAGATTTATGAGTAACAAATTTATGAGTAAGCTAATTCATACTTACTTAAGATTTGACTCAAATTCATCATAGTTAAGCAAGACATACAATGCGGCAACTCTTATCCACTTAACAGACAAATAGCGATGGTGCTAGCGCCTGAGGGTTTACCACTTCTATTGAATACATATAAATGTGAGGATTTACCCATATTTTTAGGTGTAGTGCTCTTGCTTGATTATGACTCTCTTTCAAAGTAATACGAGCAAAACTAGGTTGTCTCATACATTAAATTTGCTTCACATATTGAGCCTTAAGGATTTTCTTTATTCTTAATAGTCTTCTTAAGTTTATTTAAATACCTCTCAAAAGGATATATCTATCCATATTGAATAGGTCCACCGATTTTAGCCTCATATAGTAAATGCAAAGGTAGATGCTCCATAGAGTTAAAAAAAACATGGAGGAAATATTTTCTAAAGTTTACACCGAATAAAAGGGATATGCTACTCCATAAGATTAATGTGCTTTACATTTAGTTTTGAAGAGTATAAATCCTTAAAGAAGATACCTAGCTTGATCAAGGCCATTAAATTTTGATCTAACAAATAACTAAAGATAGTTAGTAAAAGATATTGCATAAAGATATGACAGTCATGACTTTTTAAACCAAATAATCTTCTAGATCTTATGTCAACACATCTACTTATATTTAAAGAATATCCATTAAGTACCCATAGAGTCTTCACCCATTCATAAACTTCTCATCTCTTCTCTAAAGTTAAGGTGAAAGGAGCTTTTGGTCTGTAATCTTTTCCTTTTCTTGAGTCAATTGTAAATGATGTGGTTCTTGATGCTAAGTAACCTTGCACACACACACACCTGGGGAAATTTTTTTGACTATTTTAGAGTTTTTTATTTTTACTCACATCGTCCGGGATGATCTACAAATCAGCCTAAACGATCAGTTAAAAATAGAAACCCTAATTAGGGCATCCTGCTTAAGGCAGTCGTCATTAAGCGCATCATCCTGAACGATATTTATATCGGCCGAGATGATATACTCAAATCATAAAGAATCAACCACCAGATTTATTTAGGTAGCTTTTTTTTTTGATATCATCATGGATGATGTAACACAATTATGTATAAATTAATCTAGTAATTAAAGAAAGTAATTAAGGTTTGATTGCTTGATCATATTGTCCTGGACGATCACAAGATTGGCCAGGTTGATCAGTTTAAAAACCTTTATTATTCCTGGATGATCAAACATCGGCCAGCTTCTATTCAGGGTGATGCTCTGGATGATATGCACTAAATTAAACTAATCGTCCGGGATAATTACGAGATTGGCCTGGACAATCAGGTTATTTTTTTATCGTCGAGATATCCATTTAGAGCGATGTTCTGGATAATATTTAACAACTGTTATTAATCGTATAGGATGATATCCTATCATCCTAGATGATATGAACAACAACCTTCTGAAGTCCTAAATCATCCTGGCTGATTAAGCTTATGTTGTATTGATCATACAAGATGATATTTATATCATCCTAAATGATAAAGTCAGTTTGTTGCAATTAAGAGGTATTCTGAAGCTTTTCTATATAAGATCTCTTATTTCACCCAAGAGGGTATCTTTTATTGTTGTTCTGACCAGAGATAGCCAAGCGGAGAGGGAGAGCAAGGGAGAGAGAGAGAGGACCTTATGAGGGGGATTTTATGAGGGGTTTTACAAAAGTTACTCCAAGAAAAGATCTATCGTCATCTTCTCTAGTCATTATCCTTAGTTCCTGGGGGTTCTAGAGAGGTCTACTTTAGCATCTAATCAAGGTTCTCTGCCTCCTTCAGGAGGAAGCAAAAGCAGTTGGGTTCTCTACCTGCTTCTAGAGGAAGCAAAAGGAGTTGGGTTCTCTGCCTCACCGGGGTCGGTGGAAAGGAGGTTTATAAAGGCTTCTCCACCTTGCTATAGGGACAAAAGGAGTGATACTGTGTTTAGTGCAATACTCGAAGCAAATGCTCCAGGGAGTGTAGGTAGGTCGAGTTGACTGAACCACTATAAATTTTTGTGTTCTTTATTACTACTTTCATATTTAATTTTTGCACTCTAATTTTTGTGGTGAATCTTGATTTTTGTTTTAGTTTATGTTTTTGATTTAAAGGATTTTTTTTAAATACCAATTCACCCCCCTCTTGTTTAGCCTTGGTACTAGTTCATAAATGCTTAACATCCCTATCGAACTTTCAAGTGGTATCAGAGTGAGATTCATAAAATTTAGTTTTTGAAAACTTTTGAATTTTGATCAATGGTTAACTTTGATAATTATAATACTACGGAAGAATATTCTATTACACGACCACCTTTGTTTGACAATATTCCTTTTGATTTTTAGAAAACTCACATGTTTATGTTTTTACAATCAATTGATTATCATATGTGGATGCTTGTTATAGATGGTTATACACCTCCTTCTCATAAAATTAATGGCATTAAAACTGAACTTCCTTTTACTGAATGGACTTTTGATGAAATAGATTTAGCACAACTTAATGCAAAATGTTTGTACTATTTTTTCTATGCTTTGAAATCTGAAGATTATATGTGTATTTCAACTTGTGCAACTGGTAAAAAAATTTGAGATAAATTATATATTACTTATGAAGGAACCAATGAAGTTAAACAATCTAGGTTGAATATTTTGTTACATGACTACAAACTTTTTCATATGAAACCTATTGAATCAATTTCTGACATATATACTAAGTTTACTCAAATTGTCATCTTATTGCATGCTTTAGGAAGAGAGCTAACTAATTATGAAAGAGTCAATAAAATTTTGAGATGTTGCCTTCTTCTTTTCATGCTAAGATTACTACAATTATTAAATCTAAATATTTGAATACTTATTCTATTGATAACTTGCTTAGATCACTCATTGCTTACGAACAAGTGTGGAATAAAAGAAATCTTGATGTAAGTGAGAAAAAGAAGGAAAAAATGTGACGCTGAAGGCCAACAACATAGACACTAATTTGTTTGGGTCTAAAAGCGATGATGTTACCTTCATCACTAGACAATTCAAAAGCTTTCTAAGGAAAAATAACAAGTATAATCAGAAGTGGAAAAAATGTAAGGATAATAAAAATTTTAAAAGTTCTTCTGATGTTATTTATTTTAAATGCAAGAGCCTAGACATGTTAAAGCTGATTTTCCTACACTTAAGGATCACTTAAGAAAAGAAAAGGGTGAGGAGAAACACAAATATAAGAAGGACAAAAAGTAGTACCAAAAGGCATTCTGGGCGGGTTCTTCATCTGACTCATCTAAGACTGAAGCTGAAGAGGAGATATAAACTTATGTTTGATGGGTGATCATCTTGGTCAGTCTGATCAAGAAGAGGTATGTGAACCAACCTATGAGCAATTACTTGAAATTTGTGAGAAAATTTATGCATCATATAAGAAACTTAAAAAATCACATGCTAGTTTTAAATTGGAGTTTTTGAATTTGCAAAAAGAGCATGAAATTTTATGTAAAGAACACACTGAACTTGATAGCAATCACAAGTCTTTACTTGATGAGTTTGATGATCTAAATAAAAAGCATTCTAAATTGATTGTTGAGCATGATTCTTTGAAAGCATCCTACACCTCAGTTGAATCTGATTTTAAAACTTATATTGAATAATCTGAGCATAAGGGGCACTATTTGAATGTTGATAATGTTTTTTTAGAAAGTTCTAACTTAAGATTTAAAGCAAAATTGAATGCACTTGATAAAAATTGGAATACATCCATACTTCATCTAAATCCAAAACCTAGGAAGAGGCATTATAACCCGAACAAATTAGTAAATCCTTTTCCTGAAGTTAGATGTTTTTCATGTGGCATGCTAGGATACATTTCACACACTTGCACTGTTCACCATAGTACACATTGGGTGTGGAGACCCAAATTATATGATTCACAGCATAGCACACATGCATTATATTCTTCTTTTTATAAGAAGGGATCCATACCTATTTGGGTTCCTAAATCTGACAGTTGATGATTTTTGTAGGTGTGCTCTCACCAAAGGCCTCGTGAGAGCATATGGTACTTGGACATCGGAGTCTCACTGCTCTTAATTGCATTATCTTACTGCTTAATAAATACTGATTTGTATATTTCCTATTCCATAGTTTATTGTTATTTATTTTTTTTTTTTTTCATTTTTAGTTTTTAGTAGTGATTGTTATTTTCTTTTATTCTCTAATGTTCATCTCTAATGTTTTTACTTTGGTTTTCCTTTATGTCATAGATGAAATGATATTTTATACCATGTTTTTATTTTTTTGAAAATTTGTAGTCAATGTTTTACATCTCATAATCTGTTAAAGCGAGAAAACTCCGTTGATTATTTCTCTTCCTCTAACCACTTTTAGTGGTGTAATTTTCTTTTCTAAATAAAAGTCTATCTCAAATTAGCAACTGGACTTTGTGATTAAGATCTTTTCTATCTTGGTACAGTAATCTATCTTATATTTATAATGTTTAAAGTCTTTATATTACTTCAAGATTTCTCGTTATCCTATCATTGTATTTGTCATATGATTTTGATTCTATTTTATGGTTTGTTCTTTCTTATATTAGAGTGAATTTTTTCCTCTAATATCTTGAAGATATACTCACAACTAAGAATATTTAAGAGTTTTAAAAAGGGATCTAGCTTGCAAAAAAAAGGTCATTTAATTGACAAGAGGCATAAAATGAGCCCACCAAAAGCAAGCTCTCTTCTCTTTCAAACTTTTAAAACTTAGAAAAATTTATGTGTCACTTGATATTTTTAAAGACTTAATTTCGAGTTTGCGATTATGACAAATTACTTTGATACATGATTCTATAAGATATTTTTTTGAAATCAAGTCTTGAACGGATCTCTTTTTCTTATCCTATTAGTTTTTCTGA
Organism: Dendrobium nobile; assembly: GCA_022539455.1. Classification (NCBI taxonomy): domain Eukaryota; kingdom Viridiplantae; phylum Streptophyta; class Magnoliopsida; order Asparagales; family Orchidaceae; genus Dendrobium; species Dendrobium nobile. The sequence continues at coordinate 7,973,268 of CM039730.1, read as the reverse complement.
GTTAGGTCTTTTGATTTCAAAAGACGATTTTGTCCTAAGAGAAGTCCGAGATAGATTTAACAGGATCAGATATTCTACCATTTTCAGATTTTAACGATGGTAACTCATTGGTCTTATAAGTCTTTAAAATCAATCATATGGAGATTATGTCATATTCATGCTTTGATTAAAAAAAATGTTACTTTCATTTCTCTTTTTCCTTTTTTTCTTTTCTCGCTTTTCCCCCTTCCTTTTTTTGTGATGTCAAAGGGGGAGTAGTGTTTGAGTTATTTTCATTTTATTTAATTTTTTTTTATTTTCCATCATAAAAAATGGGGAGATTATTACGAATTTGATTACAGGGAATATAATTTTGATCATAGCAAACACTTTTGTTTCTCTACGACTACCTTGCCTACTAGCATTTCATGTCCAAAAGATCAAACAACAATTTGAACTAGCTCAAGATTGGAAAGACTAGGTCTGAGTTAGTTTGTAATCTTTTTCTTTTCTCGAGTCAATTATAAACGATGTAGTTTCATATGATAAGTAACATTACACACACACACTTGGGGAAATTTTTTGACTGTTTTAGAGTTTTTTTGTTTTTACTCACATCATCCGGGGTGATCCATAAATCAGCCTTGATTATCAGTTAAAAATAAAAACCCTAATTAGGGTATCTTAGTTAAAGCAATCGTCATTAAGCGCATCATCCTAGATAATATTTGTATCGGCCGGGATGATAGGCTCAAATCATAAAGAATCAACCACCAGATCTATTTAGGTAGCTTTTATTTTTAGATATTGTTTAGTACATCATCTTGGATGATGCAACATAATTATGCCTAAATTAATCTGATAATTAAGGAAAGCAATTAAGGTTTGATTGATCGATCATATCATCATGGATGATCGCAGACGATATGCACTAAATTGAACTAATCATCCGGAACGATCGCGAGATCGGCCTGAATGATCAGGTTATTTTCCATCATCCATATATCCATTCAGGGTGATGTTATGGATGATATTCAATGAATTATACTGATCGTACAAGATGATATTCTATTATCCTAGACGATATGAACAACAACCTTCTTATCATGCCAAATCGTCCTGGTTGATTGAGCTTAATTTGTATTTATCGTATTATATCATCCTGGATGATAAAGTAGTTTGTTGTAATTAAGATCTATTCTGAAGCTCTTCTATATAAGATCTCTTATTTCACCTGAGAGAGCCAAGAGGAGAGGGAGAGCAAGGGAGAGAGAGAGAGAGAAAGGATCTTGTGAGGGGGAGTTTGTGAGGGGTCATAAAGGTTGCTCTAAGCAAGGATTCGTCATCGTCCTTAGTTTCTTGGGGGTTCTTGAGAGGTCTACTTCATCATCTGATAAAGGTTTTATGCCTACTTTAGGAGGAAACAAAAGGAGTTGGGTTCTCTGCCTACTTCTAGAGGAAGCAAAAGTAGTTGGATTCTCTACCTCACCGAGGTTGGTGTAAAGGAGGTTTGCAAGGCTTATCCACCTTATTGTGGGGGTAAAAGGAGGGACACTGTGTTTAGTGCAATACTTAGAGGAAAGGCTCCGGGGAGTGGATGTAGGACGAGTTGACTGAACCACTATAAATTTCTATGTTCTTTATTACTGCTTCCACATTTAATTTCCGCACTTTTATTTATATGGTGAATCTAAGTTTTTGTTTTTGTTTATTCTTTTGATTGAAAGATTTTTTAAAAAAATATACCAATTCACTCCCCTCTTGGTTAGCCTTGGGACTAGTTACATAAATGCTTAACATCCCAATCAAACTTTCACCTTAAATTATAATACTTTCCTCCTATAAATTTCCTTTAAGTCAATCCTTACTTTTATGTTATCTTTGGATTTATCTTTGATGTCCATAACTGTATTGAATATCTTATTAAAAACATTTTTTATATATGCATCACATCCAAGTTATGTCTAATCATGTTTGTCCTTTAATATGGAAATAACCAAAAATATTTGTCTAATATTGATTGACATCATACCCTGGTAATTTGTAATAAGGTAATATTAGAGAATCCACTATTATGGGCATGAATCTTACTCTTTCAAATATTTCTTCACTAGTTAATCTAGGAGGAGGATGTGATATCACCATTTTAGTTTTAACAAAATTATCCTTATTTAGCCTGAAAGGATGACTTGTAGGTAAAAATATGTCATGACAATCAAACCAAGTGTTATTTCATCCATACTTTAAGGTGAATGACTTTATATATTTCATACAATATGAAGAAGCTAACTTGCCAGAAATGTTCCAACTTGGTAGCATACTGTACCTAGAAAAGTTACCAATTGTCCAAAGTAATGTTACCCTTATAATGAAGTTTTGTTTGGTGGAGATATCATATATACTTACTCCTTCCCATAATAAATTTCAATCATTAATAAAAGATTTTAAGAATGCATTTATCTTTTCTTTTGGATTACATGGCTTTGGAATGATAAGCATCAGAAACATGCAAGGAGTAGTCATACACAACTTTAGGGGAAGATTGTATGGGGTGAGTATTATGGGCCAACATGAGTAAGGTGAGGTAGACTGGCTAAATATAGTTAAAACATCTATGTATAAACCAAATCTTACATTTCTTAATTCTATGGAAAAGGTGGGATGTGCACGATCAAAGTGTTTCCAGTCATCTGTACCTAACAGATATGTAATAAAACCTTCTTACGAGATGTGTTCATTATGTCATTTCACATGTGCTACAAATCTCATGGATGCATATAACCATTGTATTATAGGAATTATGTGTAAGTAAAACATCATTTTTGATTAGTACTTCCTTCAGCTTTCTTATTTTGATAGATTTTGGTTTAAATCTTAGTACATTGTAGTAACAATAACACACACATTCTCTGATTGATCATCTTTATAAACTAACAAGCATCCATTGACACAATAATTTATCTTTGTGTATGTCAAATTAAATTTGGAAACCAACTTCTTAGTTAGATATAAATATGTAAGAATTATGTTATCTACCGAGTTGGTTTCCTTAACTAAGCTAATGAATTGATTAAAATATTCACGGGAATATTATATTATGTCTTGATGCTTAGTATCTTAACAGCAAAAGATAACTCTGAGTGAGTGGTGCACTCCTTCCATATTAGTTGTTGGGAAGTATGAAACAAATCATAAAAATTTTATGCCTCCGTATTCGATGACTCTTCTGTATATTGTTTAAATTTTACTTCAGTTACATCATGAACTAAGTCCTCAAGACCAAGTTGGATATTTTCTTCCTTAGTTATATTAGAACTTATTGATGGGCCACATCAAGAATTGAAATGTGTCTCATACTCACCATGAGAAGTCCAATACCAATATCCTGGTATGAAGTCTCGACGATATAGATCAATAGTTACATCATCATGGCTTAGGTGCACTTGAATTTTATGTTTAGAACATGGGCAATGAAACTTTCCATCTGAGATGAGGCTGAGTAGTTGAGAAGTTGTCCAAATAAAAAAATTCACCCCTTTAATGAACTCATCCGTTAATGTCTTTTGTCCTTACGCCATTCAGTTATACATCCAACTTCTTTGAGTTATGATATTTATAATATAGCCTACATAGAAAATAGGTATATTAGATATTTTTGTAACATTTTTTAAAGGAAAATAGATGAATTTTAATTTCACAAAAGCCCCCTATCAATGAAAAATATGACAACATCTATTTAAAGGAAATACAAAGAATATTAGCCTGCTCTGAAGGTTGTCATTTTATGTGACCAAACCATCTAAAGTGACGTTCTCTAATATTATCTTAGGTTGGATCTACTCCAACCTTCTCACATATATGCTCATTTTGTATCATGTCTATAATGGCAAATCTACTACTCATCCACCTAAGCATCCTAATCTCTACAACACTTAACTTAATATTACAAATGCTTATCTTTTAATGGATAATAGTCTGCATCATATAGCATTGCAGGTCTCACCAACATCTCATATAAATTTTCCCTTTAGTTTGAGAACTTTTTTATCACATAATAAGGCCCAATGCATTCCTCCAATTCAACCATCTAACTTGAATTCTACTGATAATATCCCCAACCATTTCACCATAAATAAATAAAGATATCAAAAGCGTGTACTCTTATTAATGACTTGATCGCCCAAAGTCATAATCCCCTGAGTAGGTCTATTACTACTAAAATTACACTTTATATATTAAGTTTTGGATCAATTTATGTGAAAACCTTTAGACTCTAAGGTTGACAGACATAATTCAAGTTTACCTTCAAGTCCCTCTCTACTATTATCAATAAGAAGAATATCATCAGCAAAAAGCATACACCAAGGTACATTCTCTTGAAAATGACTAGTGAGAACATCCATAACTAAAACAAAAAAGCATACACCAAGTTACATTCTCTTGCAAATGTCTGGTGAGAGCATCCATAACTAAAGAAAAAAGCATACAACAAGGTACATTTTCTTGCAAATGTCTAGTGAGACCATCCATAATTATTAAAGCAAAAAGCATACACCAAGGTACGTTCTCTTGCAAAAGTCTAGTGAGAACATCCATAACTAAAGCAAAAAAGCATTTACCAAGGTACGTTCTCTTATTGAAGGAAGGTCATGCATGGAACGGAGTGTGGTAATGCATGGAATGGAGGCGGTGAATTTAGGCAACCGACGGTGGAGAATGTGGGCAAGCTCGATGGTGAACATTGGCGATAAATCGGTTGCAATAACAATGGCGTTCGGGGTAGCTCACAAGCATGAACGGAACAAACTGAGAAGAGGAAAAGAAATGAGAAGAAAGATGTTGGAGCGGTCAAAATAGGGCCCGTACCATCGAACGTTCTGACAGATTATTTGTAGGTTATAATACTAGTGGATAATACGCTGGAAAATATTTGTTGAGTTTAAGTAAGCTGACACAATTTATACCAATGCTTTTGCCAGTAATAACCAATAGAAATTGCGCTAGAATATTTTATATGCCGACGAGCCAACTGGCGAAATATATGCTAGTAAGTTGACGACGAAAATTTTGCCAGAACTACCACCGCAAAGTTACCGGTATATTTTCCACTGGTTATGTCGCCGCTTTTTTCGATGTATGTGTTGCCAGTAGAAAGTCTGATGTTAAAAGTAGATTTTCCTGTAGTGTTAGTACTAGTGGCTCACAAAATGAACTACTTTGTTTGTATGAGAGATGATTAATTGTTAATTTATCTACTTATGCATATTATGGCTTTATTTGGGACAACATTCTTATTGGTTTTTAAAGCAGCTTTCTAATGCAAAAAATTTTTGAACTAGAAATTTTTTGTACTAGAAATTTACTTTAGAAAGTTGTAAGAAGTCGTCCCAAACCAAGATTAAGTTAATAATGTTTTACTAGTTTTGTAGCCAACTTTCTCAGGTTAAGTATTCAAATTATATGACTCTCTAACTTCATCAAATTGCTAGCTAATGTATATAATATACATTGTGTTACATAACTCTTGTATTTTTTTAATTTAGGTAGTGTCAAATAAGTAGCAAATTCTATAGGATGCAATCTCTTACCTAAACTTATAAATAGGAATTAACTCAAGTTATACAATTTTTTTGTACTTAAAATTATTCTATTAAAATTTCAGTGTTCCTATTTCTCACTCTAAAATTATTGTTTTCTCATTATTTCTCTATTTTCTTTTTCACTCAATAATTTAAATAAGATTTAGTGTGATTCACAAGTAATTTTAAATTATATACATATGGTTCTTCCGACCACCGTCACCTACTATGGTTCTTCCGACTTCCATCACTAGACAACGGACTTTCTGACCTCGCTCTCCTGCTAACTAAGGTCTTTCAGACCTCCATCTCCTATTGACTATGGTCCTTCCTACCTCCGTCACCTACGATGGTCCTTCCGACCTCCATCAACAAACAACAATCTTTCTGATCTCGGTCACCTGCCAATTACGGTCATTCGGACCTCTTTCTCCTGCCTACTATGGTCCTTCAGACCTCCATCAACAGACAACAGTCTTTCTGATCCCAGTCTCCTTCCAACTATAGTCTTTTGGACCTCTGTCTCCTAACTAATATGGTCCTTCCGACCTCCATCACCAGACAACGGTCTTTCTGACCCCGATATCCTTCCAACTACAACTTTTCAGACCCCTGTCTCCTGCCGACTATGGTCCTTCTGACCTTGATCACCTACTATGGTCCTTCCGTCCTCCATCACTAGACAATGGTCTTTCTGACCTCCATCTTATTGACTATGGTTGTGCCGACTAAACAAACATGTATATATTATAACTCCCACCATGTAATGTGCTTTATATGATGTACGTTTGTATCATTAAGCAAATGCATTCCCCCAAGAAAGGGCCTCATTTGTAACCGACTACAAATACTAGTGGATTAGTTCAAACTGGGCCAGGCTCCGTGGTTTTTCCCCCTTTTCAAGGGTTTCCACGCAAAAACTCTAGTGTCTCTTATGAACGCTTCACCCTCTCTCTTATCTGATTATGTGCTGGATCATCGTACAATGATAAGACGCTAAACTATATATTTCTCTTTCATCCTGAATACTCCAGGATGCAACAGTTTGTCGCTGCCTGTGGGAACCTAATTCCCTACTGGGGTGCAATTTTTGCTCCAAACTCAAAAGGTCATTCATGTCAACTTCTTGACTTTAGCTATTACCGCATCAATTCCATGGGAATCAGATCTAGACTTGGGGGCAACCTTTTCTCCAAATGTGGTCAAGAAAATCCCTCCAATAATGTTAAAATTGATACGACATATCAGGAAACTCCTGGAAAATATAAATATGTTTGCGATACATTTCAAGACACAAACAGTCTTCTATTAGATTTCTACTCCTTGGGTAAGGTCTTGATCTCGACCGTAAAAAGGATTAATGGTCTAAAGATAAACCCTTCTTTACCTTTGATTCCAGATATACGTGGCATTCTCCCCCTCCCAATTAAGGTAAAATAAATCCCATGGGATTAGATTTGATCTCTCCTACACAGGTTAACGTCATCGAGCAGGGCTTTGATATATAACCTCGGATAGGTCAAACATCCTAAGAGAAGGTCGATAAAATCTTAAATCCTTGATTCGAGAAATACTCAATCTTTATTGTATCTCAATCACTGGATGATCAATTCCAGGGGAATTCGATCTGACCTCTTCCACACAGGTTAACGTCATTGAGGAAAGGCTCTGACATACAACCTCAGATAGGTCTTACATCCTTAGTGGATTCTCTTGACCTCTTCCACATAGGTTAACATAATCGAGTAAGGCTCTGACATACAACCTTTGGATAGATAATATATCCTTTGTGGATTCTCTTGACATCTTCCACACAAGTTAACGTAATAAGTAAAGGCTTTGACATATATCCTCAGATAGGTCTTACATCCTTGGCGGATTCTCTTGATCTCTTCCACACAGGTTAACGTCATCGAGCAAATGCTCTGACATACAACCTCAGATAGGTCTTACATCCTTGGTGGATTTCCTCAACCTCTTCCATACATGTTAACATCATCGAGCAAAGGCTCTAACATAAAACCTTGGATAGGTCTTACATCCTTAGTAGATTCTCTCGACCTCTTCCACACATGTTAACATCATCAAGCAAGGCTCTAACATATAATCTTAGATACATCATACATCCTTGGTGGATTCTCTCGACCTCTTCTACACAAGTTAACATCATCAAGTAAAGGCTTTGACATACAATCTCGGATAGGTCTTAAATCTTTGGTGGATTCTCTCGACGTATTCCACGCAGGTTAACATCATCAAGCAAAGGTGAAAGTTCATTAGGGATGTTAAGCCCTTAAGAACTAGCCCAAGGCTAACCAAGAGGGGGGTGAATTGGTATTTTAAAAATCTTTCTTATAATCAAAGAAAAAAACTTAAAACCAAAATCACCACAGAAATCAAAGTGCAGAAAAACAACGGTAGAATTCAAAACAAAGAAATATCACATCAGATTTATAGTGGTTCGGTCAACTCGACCTACGTCCACCCCCTGGAGGTGCCCTCCGAGTATTGTATTACAAAGTGACTCTCCTTTTTCTCCCACAGCAAGGCGGAGAAGCCCTCACAAAAAACTCCTTTCCGCCAACCTCGGTGAGGCAGAGAACCCAACTCCTTTGGCTTCCTTCTAAAGCAGGTAGAGAACCAAACTCCTTTTGCTTCCTCCTGAAGCAGAAAGAGAACCTCGACTCCTTTTGCTTCCTCCTAAAGCAGGCAAAGAACCTCGTCTCCTTTTGGTTCCTTCTGAAGCAGGCAGAGAACCCCGACCAATTGTTGAAGCTTACCTCCCTTGAACCCCCTAGGATAAAGGACGAAGACTGGAGAGGATTCCTTAGAACCTTGCTTGGAGCAACCTTTGTGAATCCCTCTCACAAATTCCCCCTCACAAGTTCCTCCCTCTCTCTCCCTCTCCTCTTGTCTCTCTCAGGTTAAGACAGCAGCTAAAGGTCTCTTTGCATGAGAAAATTTGGGTCCTTTAAATAGAATTTCAAGAACTAACATTATCGTCCAAGATAATAAGAATATCATCCTGGTCGATCAGTACAAATTAAGCTCAATCAGTCGGGATGATTTAGGACGATCAAAAGAAAATTGGTTACATCGTCCAGGCCGATACAATATCTTTCTAGCCGATTAGTTCAAATCTGAGTACAATCATCTAGAACATCGCCCGGAATAGATGCTGGCCAATCTCAATCATCCAAGACATCGTCTCGGTCGATCCTGAGATCGGCCAAGTCAATGTGATCGTATCAATCAGTCTTAATTACTTTCCATAATTACCATATTAATTTTAGGCATAATTATACTGCATCGTCCAGGCAGATATGGAGATCATCATGGCCGATGTACTAAAATAAAGAATACCTAAATTGATCATGGCAGCTGATTCTTTCTTATTTGAGCCTATCGTCCTGGCCGATATAAGTATCGTCCAGGATGATTTGCTTAATGACGGCTGCTTAACCTGGATGCCCTAATTAGGGTTTCTATTTTTAGTCGGATCGTCCTGGCTGATATGAACATCGTCCATACCGATGTACTCAAAATAGAAAAACATAGAAAACTCCTCAAGTGTGTGTGTGCAAGGTTACTTAGCATCAGAAACCACTTTTACAAAAGACTCTAGAAAAAGAAAAACATTACAGACTGACTCAAACTAAATCTACCTAATCTTAAGCTGGTCTTGAGTTCTGTTCGATCTTGTGGACCTAAATAGTTAGTAGATAAGGCAGTTATAGAAAAACATGAATGTTTTCTATCATCAAAAGTCTAATACATAATCTCAAATTCAAAACAAAAGGCTCTGACATACAATCTCGGATAGGTCTTACATCCTTGGTGGATTCTCTCAACCTCTTCCATATAGGTTAATGTTATTGAGAAAAGGCTCTAACATATAACCTTGGATAGGTCTTACATCCTTGGCGGATTCTCTTGACCACTTCCACAAAGGTTAATGTCATTGAGCAAGGCTCTGACATACAACCTCATATAGGTCATACATCTATGGTGGATTCTCTCGACCTCTTCCACACAAGTTAATGTCATAAAGAAAAGGCTTTGAGATACAATCTCGGATAGGTCTTACATCCTTGGTGGATTCTCTCTACCTCTTCCACACAGGTTAATGTCATCGAGCAAAGGCTTTGACATACAACCTCGGATAGGTCTTACATCCTTGGTGGATTTTCTTGACCACTTCCACACAGGTTAATGTCATCGAGCAAGGCTCTGACATACAACCTTAGATAGGTCATACATCCTTGGTGGATTCTCTCGACCTCTTCTATGTCATCAAGCAAAGGCTTCAACATATAATCTCGGATAGGTCTTACATCCTCAGTGGATTCTATCGACCTCTTCCACACAGGTTAATGTCATCGAGCAAAGGCTTTGACATACAACCTCGGATAGGTCTTACATCCTAGGTGGATTCTCTCAACCTCTTCCATACAGGTTAATGTCATCAAGCAAAGGCTCTGACATACAACCTTGAATAGGTCTTACATCTTTGGCAGATTCTCTCAACCTCTTCCACACAGGTTAATGTCATCGAGCAAGGCTTTGACATACAACCTCGGATAGGTCTTACATCCTTGATGGATTCTCTCGACCTCTTCCATAAAGGTTAATGGCATCGAGCAGGGCTCTGACATACAACCTCAGATAGGTCATGCATCCTTGGTGGATTCTCTCAACCTTTTCTACATAGGTTAACATCATCGAGTAAATGCTATGACATACAACCTTGGATAGGTCATATATATTGGACAGATTCTATTAACCTACACAAGACTTTTGTCGGGATTCTTTATAACGTTGAATTTTTACCCAACATCGGACTTCTATCCGTTAATGAACTTTCCTCGATCTTCTACCCGGCAAAGTACTTCTACTTAACGTCAGACTTCTGCCTGCCATCGGACTACTACCTATCGTCGAACTTCTACCTGTCGATGGACTTTCATTGATCTTCTACCCGATGCTATACTTCTACCCGATGTTAGACTTTTGCCTGTCGTCGGACTACTACCCGTCATCAAACTTCTAGCCGTCAATGGACTTTTGTCAATCTTTTATCTAACGATGTACTTTTACCCGATCTTAGACTTTTGTCTGCCGTCGAACTACTACCCGTTGTCAGACTTCTTCCCATGGATGGACTTTCATCGATCTTTTACTTGATACAGTACTTGTACCCAACTTCAGAGTTCTGCCTGCCATCGGACTACTACCCGTCGTCAGACTTCTGCCCATCGATGGACTTTCCTCGATCTTCTACCCATCATCAGACTACTACCCGTCGATGGACTTTCATCGATCTTCTACCCAACACAGTACTTCTATCCGATGTCGGATTTCTGCCTGCCATCGGACTACTACCCATCATCAAACATCATCCAGTCGATGGACTTTTGTTGGTCTTCTACCCGATGTTGTACTTCTACCATATGTCAAACTCCTACCTATCAAAGGATATTCCTTAGGCTTCTACCCAATATTGAATTTCTACCCATCACTATACTTCTCCCCGACATCATAATTCTACTGAACATAATTTTACTAGACGTTGAATTTATGCACATCGTTAGACTTATACATGACCCCAAATTTCCTCCATTTATTGGACTTCTGTCTGGCATAAGACTCGTATCCAACATCGTATTTCTACCCGATGCTAGATTTTTGCCCATCAATAGTCTTTTCAACCTCCCTCCTTACAACGATCTCTCTGACCTCCATCTCCAACCAATTAACATCGAAACTCTGCAGGATCTCTTGAATAAAGGAGGAAGAAGGGGGATCTCTGGACCTTCTTGCACAAAGAGGGGCCTTATCCACGCACGAGGGATACCACACGTATAGTGTCAAGGGAAGGCCTCAACTGAAAGAAAGAAGGGAGAAGGGGGGATCTCTAGACCTTCTTGCACAGAGAGGGGTCTTATCCCCACATGAGGGATATCACATGTAAAGGGCCATTGGAAGACCTCAATTGAAAGAAAGGAGGGAGAAGGGGGATCTATCGACCTTCCTGCACAAAGAGGGGCCTTATCTCCGTACGAGGGATACCAGCCGTACAGGGCCAAGGGAAGGCCTCAATTTAAAGAAAGGAGGGAGAAGGGGGGATCTCCGAACCTTTTTGCACAGAGAGGGGCCTTGTCCATGCACGAGAGACACCCGTACGGGGCCAAGGGAAGGCCTGAATTGAAAGAAAGAAGGGAGAAGGCGGGATCTTCGGACCTTCTTGCACAAAGAGGGGCCTTATCCCCGAATGAGGGATACCACCCATACAGGGCCAAGGGAAGGCCTTAATTGAAAGAAAGGAGGGAGAAGGCGAGATCTTCGGACCTTTTTACATAGAGAGGGACCTTGGGCCCTGATGAGGGATACCACCCAGATAGGGCCAAGGGAAGGCCTCAATTGAAAGAATGGAGGAAGAAGAGAAGGTGCAAAATTTTCAGGATATTTATGGGTGAGAGGGGGAAGTTGGAGAAGTTGGGGAAGTTATAGGAGAGAGAGAAAAAAAGAAAGGGACTCTCTCTAATGCGAAAAAAAAGAAAGAAGTTCTACAAAAAAAATCATAAACCACTGGCAGTTAGCTAGCAATTAGCCAACCGCCGACGGTTGGACAAACTGATCGGCTAACCGCAGCACGGGCAGCAGCGCGTGACGTGCAGGGTGAGCTTAGGCCGAGCGGGCCGGCGTGAGGGCCAGGCGGGCTCATTCGCATAGACGGTGGTACTGACGGCTGCTGCCTATGGCCGGTCAGACCCATCCCTTTTTTGGGCCTAATTTTGGGCCCGGGAAGGTCAAATCGAACCATTTTGAGGTCCCGAGAATCATTTTTTGATGTTCCAGACTCAATTTTGACACTTTTAAAGCCGTTCGGGAACTTTACGGCAAAGTTTAAAGAATTTCCTAGTTTTAAATTGCATAGAATTTCACAATGGTTGTAACACATATTTTTGTACTTCTGGAGCTTCGACATTTGAAAATATAAGGGCAAGTGATACGTCCTCAAAAAATTATCTTAATTGGGCATGAATCTAGATGTAAAAACAAGTTGGAAACTTCCAATATTAAAATTGGGACGATCTAAATTCTTATTTCATCAAACTTACAATCGAACTGAACGTCTTAGAAATATGAACCCAACGACACCAAATTCGACTCAATTCGAGCCCAAATGGGGACCTGAAGCGCTGTTGCAAGGTTTTAACCACAATTTTGGTAACCAAATGGTTTTCAAACATGACATGCTTATAGTCAAATCAAGCGGCTTGACGAGAAAAATCCAACGAGCCTAAGATCACCAAATTCTGACATCATTAAGACCTTTAATTGTCTGACAAACGATCCATAATTAAGGGATTCAACATCGGTCGTCGATCCAACCACTCCCCATTTATGCTTGATCTCTCACCTATTTACGAGGCCACTACAGAAATCTATAACTATACCCCTCATTTCTCTTGAAAGCTGATCGAAGAAAGAAGAGAAGAAGAAAGAGAAGAAAGAAGCTCCTCTTCGACCACCGTCGGACTTCCGTCGGACCACCACTTGAGGCACTCTCCTCCACCGGACCACCACTTCAGTCCCTTTCCTCCGCCAAACCACTACCTGACGCCAGAGTTCTATCTGACAACCACTTGAGGCCCTCACCTCCTCCGGACCACTACTGGAGGCCCTCACGTCCGCCTGATGTCGTTGTTCTGCTGGACCACCACTTGAGGTCCTCACCTACAACGGACCACCACTTAAGGCCCTGAGCTCTGTCAGACTATCGTCTAACATTGTTTCTCTATAGGACCACCACTTGAGGCTCTCACCTCCGTCGGACCATCAATGGAGGCCATCACCTCTGTCGGACCATTGCCTGATGTCATTGCTCTATCGAACCACCACTTAAGGCCAAGCTCTGTCGGACCACCGCCTAACATCGTTGCTACGCCAGACCACCACTTAAGGCCCTCGACTTTCTCTGGACTACCACCTAAGGCCCGAATTTTCATCGGACCACCACCTGACGCCCGCACTTCTGTCGGACCACCACCTGAGGCCCGGACTTCTGCTGGATACCTCATGAGGCCTGAACTTCTATTAGGCCACCACGTGATGCCCAGAGTTCTACCAGAGTATCACCCTACTACAATGAACTTTTTGACCCCGGTCTCCTACCGACTACAGTCCTTCTGACCTCCGTCGGCTACTATGGCTCTTCCAACCTCCATCACCAGAGTCTTTCAGATCCTTATCTCCTGCCAACTATGATCTTTCAGACCTCTATCTCCTACCGACTATGGTCCTTCCGACCTCCATCAATAGACAACAATCTTTTTGATCCCGGTCTCCTGCCAATTACAGTCTTTTAGACATCTGTCTCCTACCTATTATGGTCCTTCCGACCTCCATCAATAAACAATGGACTTTCTGATCCCAATCTCCTACAAACTATGGTCTTTCGGACCTCTGTCTCCTGCCTACTATGGTCCTTCCGACCTCCATCACCAGACAACAGTCTTTCTGACTCCGGTCTCTTGCCAACTATGGTCTTCCGGACCCCTGTCTCCTGCCGACTATAGTCCTTTCGACCTGCATCACCTATTATGGTCATTCTATCCTCCATCACCAAACAACGGTCTTTTTGACCTCCATCCTATCGACTATGGTCGTGCCGACCAAACAAACATGTATATATTGTAACTCCCACCATATAATGTGCTCTATATGATGTACATTTATATCATCAAGCCAAGGCCTTTCCCAAGGAAAGGCCTCATTTATAATCGACTATAAATACAAGTGGATTAATTCAAACTTGGCCAAGCCCCGTGGTTTTTCCCCTTTTTCAGGGGTTTCCACGTAAAAACTCTGGTGCCTCTTATGAACGCTTCAATCTCTCTCTTATTTGATTGTGTGCTGGATCTTCGTATAATGCTAAGACATTAAACTGTATATTTTTCTATCACCGCGAATACTCCAGGACGCAACAATGCGCTAAATGATAGAGAACAATTTTCTCTAAACTTATAAAATAATAATGAACCCTATCTCATAATGAAGCTATTAATTTGTTTATTATTTTATTTATTTGGTGAAAGCTATAGAATTTTTTATTTAATAAAGAAAAATCGCATCTATTAATTAATTTATTTTTTTTTTGTAAAAATCAAATAATTTTTTAATATAAATTAAGACAAAAGAAATAAGCTTTGTTTTAAAATAACTCTCTAAAATTTTTAAGAAATATTTATTCTTTTATTTATATTGGTAAAAACTTTAAGAAAAGCATTTCATAGTTAATAACTTAATATAACATATAGATTGTATTAATCCATCATAAAAAGTAATCTCAAGCAATACCAACTACAATTATACTAATCGAATCTAGAAGAAAAATGATAAAAATATTATTTTTAATTAAACTAGTTTATTATTATTACTTATTTACTAATTTATTATAATTGTCATAAGTTTACAAAAAGACATAAAAATTAGTTAAAGATTTTTCATCATTTAAAAAAAACTATTAATGAAGTCTTTGTAATCAAAAGTAAAATTTAATTATCATAATTATGCACTAATTCAATAATTTTATTCAAAATATTCACTATATATTAATAAAAGAAAAGAAATCAAATAATTTGAATTATTATGTTATATTTATTTTTTTGGAAAAATTTGGGCATAGCCCATATTAATAAAAAAGATTACAAGTAAATAAGAAGCACAAAAGCCTCAAAAAAGGAGAGGCTGGCTCAAATAGAGCCCAAAATGAACAAAATAGAATCCTGTAAAAGAGACAGTTAAGAGTATAGGAGGACATCGAAAACATTATGTTATATTTCATTTCTAAAAGTATTGTTGCGGGCTAGAATATACGCGGCGGTAGAGTTAGAAATTTTTGTTTGAGTGTTGTATGAATATCTAGCACACATAAACAGAAGATAAAAGAACACCAGGATTTTTACATGAAAACATTGAAAGGGAAAAAACCACGGGGACTTGCCCAGTTGAAATGGTTACACTAGTGTTTTGTAAATATAAGAGGTAAACTCATCCACAAAGTGAAGACGATCAGATTATAACGAATCTCTTCTAAGTTGAGATTCAATTACAAAGTTGAGCAGAGTTATGGCGTCACTATGGAGAATTGGCAGAATTCAAGTATCGTTTGAAAGTTGCAATGAATTTTGGCGTCGAGCAGGACTTTTATATTGCTTGGGAAGAATTCCGACGTCACTCGAGTGTCTGGCCAAACTCCGGCGTTGTTCGAGAGGTAGGAAGAATTTGGGCGGTGGTCGAGGAGGAGCTATTTCCTCCTGTACTTCTCTTCTCTCGTTCTCTCCTTCTTTTTTGGGTTCGTATTTCCGAGACACTCAGTTTGACTATGAGCTCGATGAAATTAGAGTTTGGGTGCTCCTGGATTTAATTTTTGTAATTTCTAGTTTGATTTTGCCTTGATATTCATGCTCGATCAAGATAGTTTTTTGAGAATATATTAGTTGCCCCCCAATTTTCGGACATTATAGCTCCAGGAGTCCAAAAATACGTGTCACAAATCTTGGAGAATTTTTTCAAGTTATCCAAAATTGATCTTGCATGTAGGAGCTTCGAATGGATCTGAAAGTGCCAAAATTAAGTTCGGAATGTCGAAAAATGGTCTCGGGGACTCAAAAAATGTTCGATTTGGTCTTCCCGGGGCGAAAATCGAGCCCAAAATTGATTGGGCAGTCGAACAGGCCGGCTGGCTGCCACCGCAGCTACCGGTGGCACAAAACCGCTTGCCCGCGTGTTGCGGAACCGCCTGCGCCCACGGAACTGCCACCTGCGTCCACCGCCCGCGCCGCTTGCGCCCTCGTGTAGCGTGGCGCGCCGCGCCCGCGCCTGGGCTTGCTCGCACTAGCACGCTGCGAGCCACGATCTACATGTTGTGCCTGCGGATCCGCGCTAGTTTCGGTTGGCAGTTTGCTGCCACCGCCTTAAGCAGGCCCCAGGGACGCGAAAAAACCTAATTTTGGCCTTTTTTCTTGTAAAAATTCCCAAAAAAATCCCAAGAAATTCCAAAAAATTTTAAAAAAATTCAAAAAAATTTAGAAAAATTTAAGAAATTCGAAAATGCCAAAAACTGCCCTCTTCTCCCTTGAAGACTATAAATATGCCCTCAAGGCCTTTAAAAAAATTGTACCTTCTCTTCTTCTCCCTCTGGCTCTCTCACAGTTGAGGCTTTTAGCTGTTTTTGAGTAGGTGACTTTCCCTACTCGACCCAGCACCCCTCCTCTTGTACAGAAGTTGGAGACTTCTCCCCCTTATCTTTCTTTCTCTCCCATTTTTCTTCCTACTCTAGAGTCTTTCCTCTATCTTTCGTAGGTGATTTTCCCTACTCGAATTTTCCCCCCTCTTTAGTAAAGGAATAGAAATGGGTGATCACGCATCTAAAAAAATCTTCCTGCCAAAGAAGATTGCCCTATCGACCGATCTGAGGGCGCAAAGAAGACTCACAAGGCACTAAAGATTAATGATGTTATCTCCACCATCACTGACGATTCCTTCATTTCTTTTAGGAAAAAATTCCATTTCCCAATAATTTGGTGATGAAGGTGCCGACAAAATTTGATCGTGCCTTCTTTCCTCCCCCGGGATATGTGACGGTGTACGAATTCAGTTTGCGAGCGGGACTACGGTTTCACCATCTCCAGAATTGATTAACATTCTGACGGTTTGTGGAATGAGTTTATCTTAATTTTCCTACAGTGCCATGTCGATCGTAATGGGCCTGATTGTTCTTTTTAGAGATCGTGGAGTGGTGTTGTCTTCAGAATGTCTTTCTCAGATGGGGCATCTCTTTAATAATACACATGGTCGTATTTCCTTCAGATCTAAGTGGTTGGATATTCGCACTCAAGACCCATCGAAAGATTGGATTATCGACTTCTTTTTTGTGCAAAATGATTGGAGCCTTCAAGAAAAATGGGGAAGGTTAAAGGAGTTACCCGTCCCCCTACATATTGGAGCGGAAGATTTATTAAAGATTTTGAAGCTTCCTGATATTGATACCCTACGTAATGAGGTGCATTATTTGAGCAGATACATAGATGAAGAATACTTGTTCAAGGTGGAATTATCTACTCAAGAAGGAAGATCACATGGACAAATGCTGAAGAAATCTGTGAAAGTTCCAGAGGCCCAAAAAGGTCAATCCAAGCGACCAGAGAGTGAGAGAGATTTGCAGGCATCAAAGAAGAAAAAGAAGGATAAAAATTTGACAGTCGCCATCAAAGGTCCTCATTTCTCTCCGTCCAAGATATACATTCCAAAAGATATTTTAAAACATAAGTGCATTGGTCGTCGATGAGCTGATGAGTTGGTGAGTTCATCCTTTCTCCTTTCCTTTTGTATGTATATATATACACTTTTAAAGGATATATTTTTCACTTGTTACTTCATTTGGAATAGCAACTTGAGATGAATAAATCCTTGGATGACTGGAATGATGAATTTGTGAAGGTTAAATACCTTCAAGAGGAATATAAGAAGAAATATGATGATAAAGTGAAGGAGATGAAGACGGTGGAGGATCTACTTGAGTAGTGTAGAGAAGAGTAGGCCAATAGGATCTCTTCGTCTTCTTCCCAAAATGAGCGGATGGATCATCTACATATAGAGTTGGTGGAGGCGCAGGCGATGAACAACCAACAATTGGGAGATCAGCAAATCCTTGAAGCTGAGAATAAGAAGTTCCAGAGTATGTTGTTAGAGAAGGAAGCTCTACAGTCGCCGTCTGCAGCCGTAGAAGAGTTTAAAAAATCTTATGCCTTCAAAATAATTATTGAGGATCACGTCCAGGAGGCTCATAATCATATTTATGATGTAGAGGTGAAAGCTTTAGAGGCAGAGTGCGTAGAGGTAGGCTTCATCAGAGGTTTTACAAAGGGCATTTGTGTAGTGCAGCGTAAGATTGGAGCGGAGATCGAGGGGTTAACTCCTAGCCAGGCTTCTGGTGATCCTTCTCCAGACTCTAGTGATGAAGAGTTAGAGAGTAAATTACAGTAGGCTTTTTCTTTGGAGGAGGACGATGATGATATTGAGATCCTATAGGATTGTTCTGATGTTGTTTGTATCACTTTTATTTTTTTATAGTGATTATATATGTGTTTCTGATGTTGATGTTTTCATATGATGTATTTGATGTTTTAATGATTTATATAAAAAGAGATTTCTCCTTTTTGCATGTATATGAAATTGATTCAACTTTATTTCAATGAGAAATATTTTGGCAGCCTTTTTTGAGTTAAGTGATTGCGAGAGATATCCTCCTTGGATATCCTGACCTATCTGAGGTTGTTAATCAAAGCATTTATTTGATGATTTTAACCTGTATGGAAGAGGTCAGATCGAACCCCGCTGGGATTGATCATTCAGTGATTGAGATACAATGTAGCTTGCGTATTTCTTGAATCACAAAAAAAAAAGTTTGAGGAGAAGAGATAGTATCATAATAAAGGTGAACATCACGTTACCGTATTATGTAAGACAGTATAATAATTCCCTAATAAAACTTAGGGATACTCAAAAAGCATTCTTCTACAATTAACAAACAAGGGGCGTCCGAAAAACTTGAAAGATACAAAGCATAACTACTTGAGGGGACATAACGCAAGACAAATACTACGAACAACATAACACCAAATAAATAATAGTATCAACTCCTGATAGTACTTACGAAGGTTGCCCACATTCCAAGTTCGGGGGAGCATTTTTCCACTAGCATCCTTTAGTGTGAAGGTTCCAGGCTTGACCATAGCCGCCACCAAGTAAGGACCTTCCTAGAGGGTGGAGAGATTATTGCTCTGAGGTCCTTTTCCATTGGCTCCGATGCTTCGCAGAACTAAGTCCCTAATTGTGGTATGCAGTAGTCCTGAGTGAGGCTTCATCTCTTACTTCAGGGAGGATATCTAAATTCATCCCGAGCCTCTCTTCGTTGTTCTTAAAGTCAAAAGTCTGAACTCTGTTGCTCGGGACTCCAATATCAACTGGTATGACTGCTTCTGTACCGAAACAGAGGTTATATGGGTTTCTCTTGTAGGAGTTTTGGTAGTGGTCCGATATGCCCAAAGGACATTAGGGAGTTCTTCAGCCTATTTCCCCCTAGCCTTCCCTAGGCGTGTCTTCAACCCTTTCAGAATTATTCGATTTATGACCTCCGTTTGCCCATTTTATTGAGGATGGGCGATAGTTGTGTGGACGAGCTAAATATAAAAATCTTTATAAAAAGATGTAAAGATCTTTTCAATAAACTATGTCCCATTGTCAGTGATGACTCTTACAGAAATGCCAAAGTGATAGATTATATTCTTCCATAAGAATTGCTTGGCATTTACTTCAGTAATTTTTGCAAAAGGTTCTGCCTCTACCCATTTGGTGAAGTAATCTACAGCCATAATAATGAATCTTTGTTGTCCAGTGGCTATAGGGAAGGGTCCCATTATATCAATTCCCCACTGGGAGAAATGCTAAGGACTCTGCATTGATGTAAGCTTTAGAGCTGGTGTATGAGTGAGATTGGAATGTAATTGATAGTTTTCGCACTTTTGAATAAACTCAAGTGCATCCTGTTTCATTGTAGGCCAATAGAACCCTTGTCTCATGATCTTGTAAGCCAATGCTCTTCCTCCCAGATACTCTCCACATACTCTAAATGAACTTCTCGAAGTGCATAATTAGCTTTTAAAGGTGGGAGACACTTGAGATATGGTCCGGTGAAGGCGCGCTTATAGAACTCACCACCAATAATGGTGAAATTTACTGCTCATGTTCGAAGTCTTGTTGCAGCCATGGGTTCTTCAGGCAGTACCCCATCCTGTAAAAAAGATAAGATGGGATCGATCCAAGACACCTCTCCTGGTTCATCGATTGATTGTATAACCCACGAACCTTGAATACTTGGAAAGTGGATCTTCTCAATACACTTTCTCTTGTAGATGTCTTCCATCGTTGATGTAGCAAGTTAGAAAGAGCGTCCGCTCTAGCATTTTACTCTCAGAGAGCATGTATGATTTAATGCTCTCTTATATAGGCTAAGAGTAACTTTATAATGCTGTAATATTGGGCCAGTTGTGGATTGTGGACGTCGAATTCCCCCTCCAGCTAAGAGGCGACTAGCTGGGAATAAGTGCGGACTATTAGGTTCTGGACCTCACAGTTAATTACTAGTCTCAATCCAACAATAACGGCCTCATACTCTACTGTGTTATTTGTTGCCGAAAACTTGAGCCGGAGCCCATACTCAAGAGTAACTTTCTATGGAGAAATTAACAGAATTCCAACCCCAGTGCCAGAACTTCCGGAAGCTCCATCGACATACAACGTCCAACATAAAGGGGAAGACAAAGTATTTAGTTAAACATCGGATACTGGAACTGTACATTCAACTACAAAATTTGCAAGTGCTTGAGATTTGATATCGGGCCTGGGCAAGTAGTGGATGTTGAATTTTCCTAGCTCTACAGACCACTTAACGAGCCTGCCTGATGCTTCTGGTTTTTGCAGAATACTTTTGAGCGGCAGGTTTGTGTAAACCCCAATTGAGTGAGCTTGAAAGTAAGGGCATAATTTTTCTGGCAAAATAAACTAACATCAATGTCGTCTTATCCGCTAGGGGATAACGTCCCTCTATTTTAGATAGGATTTTACTGACATAATAGATGGGGCATTGTACTACATTTTCTTGTCGTACTAAAACTGAATTGATAGCCTGGGTAGAAATAGCGAGGTACAAATATGACCTTTCTCTTGGCGTTGGTTTAGAAAGTAGTGGTGGGGAAGCCAAATACATTTGTAACTGTTCAGAGGCTTCTTGACATTCATCTGTCCATTAGAACCGAGAGCTACGAGCGCCTCTAAGTATCTTGAAGAAAGGGAGATATTTGTCTCTTGAACATGCCAGGAAACAAGATAGTGCTGCAATTCTCCCATTTAATCTTTGGACCTCCTTGATATTTTTTGGTGGCACCATATCCTTCAGCACCTTGATCTTTTTGGGATTGGCTTCAATCCCCCTGTGGGTTACCATAAACCCCAAAAACATTTCAGAAGCGATTCCAAAAGTGCATTTAGCGGGGTTGAGTCGCATATTGTAATGCCTTAGTAAGTGGAAACACTATTCCAAGTCAGAGATATGTTGTGATTTTTGGAGACTTTTTACCAATATATCATCTATGTACACCTCCATAGTATGCCCAATAAGACTTTTAAAAACCTTATTCATAAGGCGCTGATAAGTTGCTCCGGCATTTTTGAGCCCGAATGGCAGAACCTGATAACAGTATAATCCTTTGTCTGTCTGAAACGTTGTTGCTTCTTCATCAGTCGGATTTATCTTGATTTGATTATAACTGGAGTAGGCGTCCATAAAGCTCAACATCTGATGTCCAAAGGTGGTATCGACTAACTGGTCGATATGAGGAAGTGGAAAGCTATCTTTTGGGCAGACTTTATTGAGATCTGTATAATCTATGCACGTTTTCCACGCTCCACTCCTCTTCTGAACCATGATGACATTTGCCAGCCAAGAAGGATAGTGCACCTCTCATATAAACCTGGCTTCCAAGAGTTTATCCACTTCTTGTTCGATCACTTGCTAACGATCAAGTGCAAAGTTTCATTTCTTCTGGATGATTAGTTTGCATGCCAGATGGACTTTGAGAGAGTGTACGATTACTTCGGGGTCAATTCCGGGCATATCCGCCGGGCTCCATACAAAAATATCCTGATTTTTTTGTAGAAAATCTGTGAACTTTTTCTTCTCATGGTTTGAGAGAAGCGATCCAATCTGCACCATCTTTGAAGGATGTTCTTTAGAGATAGACACAGTAGTAAGGTCTTCTACAAGGGAAGCTCTCTAAGAGATATCCTCATTTCGGAGATCAAAGTCCTCGATACTCAGGGTAACCATTGGACGTGACTTGACCTGACTGAGATAGCAGGTTTGTGCTATCTGTTGATCTTTGCATACCAAACTAACGCTTGTCGTGGTATGGAACTTCAGCTTGAGGTGAGGTATACAGGCGACAATCCCAAAAAATTAACTGAAGCGACCTCCCAAAGATAGCGTTATAAGCCGATTCTGACTTTACAACGATGAACTGAATGGAGTGTGTAGACTGTCGAGAAAATTCTCCAAGTATAACTGGGAGATTGATTATCCCTTCTACTCGTATAGGTCGATTATCAAATCCATACAAATGACCTATAGTAGGTTGAAGCTTTTCTCTTGAGAGACCCATGTTGATGAAAATAAAGTAGAACATGATATTTACGGAGCTTCCATTGTCCATAAGAATTCTTTTGACATTATAACATGGGTAACCTATGCCTGCATTGATGAAGAGCGGATCTTGATAAGGGATTTTTACTCCTTCCAAATCAGAATCGTCAAAGGTGATAGAGTGATCTATACGAGTCTTCTTTGGAGTTGGATTTTTATCTACAGCTAAAAAGACTCGATCAGATAATAATGAGCCTCTAGCAATTGTCTCAATTTCACCAACTACTATTCGATTATTCATTTGTGGCCTCTGTTGTTAATTTTATCCCCCAGCGGGACGAGTTTGCTCTCGGGTAGGTGAATCCCGAATAAACTGTCGAAGATAACCTTGATGGATAAGTCTTTCATTCTCCTGCTTGAGTTGTCTACAAGCTTCGATAGTGTGTCCACGACTACGATGAAAGTGGCAGTACTGATCTTGATTTCTTGTGTTCGGCTTCAAAGGATGCGGCCATTTCACTGTATCTTGATCTCGGACAGCCATTAATATATTTGCTCGAGATGTATTGAGTGGAGTGTACTCCTTCTCCTGTCGAGGTTCTCATCGTGGCATTGGAGGCCTATGAGGTAGATTGTTCTTCCCTTGCTTCTTTCGTTGTGAGGATGAATTATCGGCCCTAGGTGCTGAAAGTTTATTAGGGATGTTATACCCTATGAACTAGTCCTGAGGCTAACTAAGAGAGGGGGTGAATTAGTATTTTAAAAATTCTTTAAAACCAAGAACAAATATCACAAACCAAAGTCATCAGGGAAAAACAAGTGCGAAAACAGTAAAAAGAACATAAGGGTTTATAGTGGTTCAATCAACTTGACCTACGTCCACTCCCCGGAGGCGCCCTCCGAGTATTGCACTACCAACGTGACTCTCCTTTAGCCCCCACAGCTAGGCGGAGAAGCCCTTACAAAACACCTCCTTTTTGCCACACCCGGCAAGGGAGAGAACCCAACTCCTTTTACTTACTCCTGAAGCAGGCAATGAACCTCGATCGATCGTTGAAGCTTACCTCTCCCAACCCTTCTAAGGACAAGAGACTCTAGGGAAGAAGAAGTGGAATAATGCTTGGAGCAACCCTTGTGAACTCCCTCATAAGCTCCCCCTCACAAGATCCTTTCTCTCTCTCCCTCTCTCTCTCTCTCTCTCTCTCTCTCTCTCTCTCTCTCTCTCTCTCTCTCTCTCTCTCTCTCTCCTTTAGGTTTTCTCAGGTCAAGACAGCAACCAAAGATCTCTAAAAAACATTGAACAAGAGCTCTTAAATAGAAGAGCTTTAAAGAAGCTCATTAATTACAAGTTGCTGACTTTATCGTCTAGGACGATAAACATATCATCTTGTACGATCAATTCAAATCACAGATGATTGGTCAGAACATCACCCTGAAGATGTTCTGGACGATTAAAAATTGGCTTGATCGTTTAAGCCGATCACACGATCGTCCCAGCTGATCAGTTCAAATTAGAAGAAAATCATCGAGAGCATCGCCCTGAATTTGTGCTGGCTGATATTTATCGTCCAGAAGCAACTAAGGGTTTTTTAATAGATCGTCCTGGTAGATCCTGCGATCGTCCAGAATGATGTGATCATATCAATCATCCTTAATTACTTCCTTGATTCCTGGATTAATTTAGACATAATTGTGTGTTATCGTCCAGGCCGATCTATCGATCGTCCAGGCGATCTGTCGATCGTCCTGGCCGATCTGTCGATCGTCCTGGCCGATTTCCAAAAATACAGAATACCTAAATTGATCATGGAGGCAATTTCTTTCTGTATTGAGCATATCATCCTGGCCGATACAAGTATTGTCCAGGCCGATCTGTCGATCGTCCTGGCCGATCTGTCGATCGTCCTAGCCGATTTCCAAAAATATAGAATACTTAAATTGATCATGGCTTCCTTAACTAAGAAATCCTGATTAGAACATCTGTTTTGAACTCGATCGTCCATGACGATATAAATATCGTCTGGGAAGATACAAGTAAAAATAGAAATTCTAAATCTCTCAAGTGTGTGTGTGTGTAGGGTTTCTTAACATCAGTCACTTCACCAGATTACAATTGACTCAAGAGAGAGAAAAAGAAAAAGAAAAAACATACTGACTCAGACCTAGTCTACCCAATCTTGAGTTGGCTCCATTTGCGTCTGATCTTTTGGTCCTGGAACATCAGTAGAGGAAGGCAATCAAAGTGTTTGCTAACATCAAAATCACAATCCATGAAATTAAGTTTGCAACAGGTGCACCCTTGCACTTCCCGTCAGTTTGCTCAAATTACTTTCTATGAGTATTTATGGCTTCATCTATCGAGATTTGAGCTTCCACATGATGAATCAAATCGGCATATAAATGAACGGTGTCGCGCATGAGTGCCAAATAGAATGGGTCAGGATGAAGGCCTACAAGAAAGACCCCTCTTAGTAATTTCGGATCCACTCCCGAAATTTGTCGAGCTTCAGTGGAAAATTGTTGAAAATACTCCTTTAACGATTCTCCCTCATTTTGGCGGATCTCGGAGAGGTGGGAAGAATCTTTATCTATTCTTCAATTTGCTACGAATTGTTTGACAAAGGTTTTGGCTAATTTGACGAAAGAAGGGATCGTTCCAAACGAAAGCGAATAGAACCATGTACGAGCCTGTCATTTAAGGGTGGAAGGAAAGACCTGTCAAAGGAGCATCCGAGACTCGCTGAATATGCATGATGGTTTTATAGTGGTCGATATGCTCATACGGGTCAGATGTCCCGTCGTAAGACTCAATGTTGGGGACTTTGAATCCGACCGGAATGGGGTGCTGAAGGATGGCTTCAGTTAGAGGTAACGACTTCTGGAAGTCCCTCTATTGGAGAGTCTGTCTCACATCCTCTCAGGGGAACTCTTCTCGTACCAATCTTTGCAGTTTATGATGTAAAGCATTATAAGGGAGCTCAGCAATGTGTGGTTGGGCTGAGTCTTCTGGGAGTTTTGGAAGAACACGAGGCTGCCGAGTTGAGAGCGGATGATGTGTAGAACTTGCTGTATCGGCAAGTTCGTTATCCTGTCGTGACTGCGGACGTCTTCTTGGTGGAGGAAGATGTATCTCCGTTAAAGATGTTCGAGTTGAACATCTTCAGCTAGTGGTAGAGCTTGAGGGAGAAGAACTTCCTCCCGCTGTGGTATTGCAGGTTGCCGAGTCTCTCGTATAAGTTGAAGGATCTCGTTCTGAGATTCTTCCATTTTTTGGATCTTCTCTTCTAGGGAGGGTCCCGAAGTTCCTTCTCTAGCAGCATTTTACCCTCAGATAAAAGGAGGCAGACAACGGGCGTCTATGATTCATAGACTGATTTCTGGACTAGTGAGAGTTATGTTAAGATAGTTGCTATTTGCATGCATTACATTTTTGCAACTTATGAAGTTTTGATGATTCCAAACATTATTGTTCAAATGTGTAGTTATCTCCTAACATTTTTGGAAGAATTGTATTTGCTCTTGTGTGTACTAACATTTCAGGGAAAAAGAACTCCAGACTACGAAGACTTCAAATTAAAATCAGCATGAGATACCTTGAAATTTTTGAAGCTTGCACTTTGCTTAGAAATCAAATTGAAAGGGAGTGATTGTAACTTGAGTGAATAAAAACATGCACACACAAATAAGGAGATCATATTAATTGATCGTACAGGACGATTTTCATTCGTACTGGATGATCAGACAGTTATCTCCTATAGAGCATATGGAACGAATAGGAACTTGCTCGGAAAATTTTCTAAGTCCTATTCGTCCAGGACGAAACTAAAATATCATACAGTACGATTGGCTCTCTGGAAAATTTTCGTCCAGACGAAATTAATTATCGTACAGTACGATTGGCTCTCTGGAAAATTTTCGTCCAAATGAAATTAATTATCGTACAGTACGATTGGCTCTCTGGAAAATTTTCGTCCAGACGAAATAAATTATCGTCCAGTACGATTGGCTCTCTGGAAAATTTTCGTCCAGACGAAATAATATATCGTACAGGAAGATCTGTCCTCTGTAAAAAATTCGTCTAGACGAATCAATTTTCGTCCAAACGATTAACCGACTTAGGACAGTTTTTCAGTAGTTTCTAGATTCGACCTTGTAATAACCGTTCGTACTGGACGAACCTAGTTCGTACAGGACGATCATCTGTACGAAGACATTTCGTACACATATTCAAATAGGGTCGTTTCAGATCGTTTAAGTAAAATCATCCAGGACGATCCACGATCGTACAGGACGATCCACTGCGTACAAAATTGAATACTTGCAGTTTTTGGGCGATTTTTCTTGTCTTTTGTATAAATAGTCCAAATTAGACTGCCACCCAATCTTTTTGTCATTTGATCTTCGTGCCTCTTGAGAGAATAGCCAAGGAGAGAGTTGAAGAGAGCATTCAAGAGAGGATTCCTACCATTGAAGCAAGAAGGCTTCACTTGGATTTCAAAGGTAAGAGTCTCTACTTGTGAATTGGGATTACTTCACTCTTCTCTTTCTTCCTTCTAGATTCTTGTGAGAAGATCTGTCAAGGAGATCCGATTCTCTGCCGACACTTGGAGAGTGTGAAAGGACGAAGGGTTCTCTGCCCACACTAGAAGAGTGTGAAAGGACGAAGGGTTCTCTGCCCACACTAGGAGAGTGTGAAAGGACGAAGGGTTCTCTGCCCACACTAGGAGAGTGTGAAAGGACGAAGGGTTCTCTGCCCACACTAGGAGAGTGTGAAAGGACGGACGGTTCTCTGCCAACACTAGGTATTGTGTAAAAGGACGGACGGTTCTCTGTCGCACCGGGGAGTGGTGAAAAGAGCGTGTTGTAAAGGCTTCTCCGCCTTACTGTGGGTGCAAAAGGAGAGTCACTATTGGTATTAGTGCAATACTCAGAGGGTGCCTCTGGGGAGTGGATGTAGGTCTGGTGAGAGCAGTTTTTAATTAAATCGTCTGTACGATATGAAGATCGTCCAGGACGAACTTTTTCCTTTTCTCAAACGTCGGGACGAATGAATGCAGCGGTTGAGTGGATAAGACAGTTTTTAATATGGATTTCGTCTGTACGAACTTTTGGTTCGTCCAGACGAACATATGTCGGTTCAGTGTAGGGGACAGTTTTCAAAAGACATTTAAACGAATTATTTTTTGATCGTCTGTACGAACTTTTGTTCGTATGTACGATCGGTCAAGTCAAAGGTCTGTACGAAGGGACGCATCGTAAGTTGTGTTGATTACGAAAAGCCGTTACATTTTGGACGAATTTGATCGTCTGTACGAAATAATGTTCGTCCAGACGAACGATTATTTTCGTCCAGGACGAACCGTTTTCGTCCAGGACGAACGTATCATTTTCTTTAAATATGAAGGCTTTCTAACTTAACAATCACACTTTCAAACTTCTCTTTCAATCCCTTTCTACTTCAAATTGTTAATGGCCTCCTCAAGCAAAAGACAAAAGGTGTTAGCGAAGAAGCCGAATAGGAATGCCTCGGAAAACTTCCTTTCTAAGGCAAATGAGGAATCATTTCCTCGTTTTGCTTCCGCAAAAATCACTCCATCTCGCATCTTAATTCAAAGCGAGATAAATTTTAAGGTAATACACCTTTTTGACTCAACCAAATTCCATTTCATACTGTCTCTCGTCCATCTCTACAACAAGCAAACTTTTCTCTACTTTCTAGCCAACATGAGTTTCAACTCTGACCACTCTTGCATTAGATCCTATGTCTTCAAGCAACAAGTAGAAATCACCAAGCATGACATTGGTGCATTTCTAAACCTTAGGACTGAAGGATATAGAGCCCATACCTTAATGACTAAAAACATATATAGATGGGATGAAGTCAATAGTACAATTAGAAAAAGTGGTCTAAACTATCATGTTGCTAGAGTTTCTGGGATGACCAAAAATGCTCGTATCATCCAGCATATCCTTAGATCTTCAATCATTCCTAAAGCTGGTGATAGGATAAACATAACTCCTCTCCTTTCTGTTCTAACCTTTTTGATTATGGATCGTCAACCTATCGACGAAGCCCAACTCATCATAGATCATCTCTATGGGCTTTCAGAAATAGGACATGCTGAACAGAAGAGGAAAAAGAATATTTCTTTGGGACATTTAGTTACCTACATTTTGGAAAAGAAATATAATTTGGTGCATCCTGATGAAGAATATGAAGAGCCAGTTTACTATAATGATGCATCCTTCAGATTGCTCTTCAGGGAGGAAAAAGAAAAAGAAAAAGCACATGCTAGTGGTTCAGAAGAAGAAGATGAAGAAGGAGCGCAAACCTCTGCACCTCAGTCAGATTATCAGAATCTGATTAAGAGATTTGATAGATTAGAGACTCATATTGATCAAAGGTTTGATCAATTTGATGCTCAACTTGTGCAGCAACAACATGACATTGGTATAATTAGAAATGAAGTACATGATATCAATACCAATGTAATGTTGATGGCCTCCTACTTTAACCTTTTCGGTGGCATTCCTCCTCCTCCTCCTCCAGAACAGTAGAGATGAATTTCTGTGTTTTTGTTGTACTCATGTTGTATTTCTTTTGTTTTGTTTTGATGTGTTAGTTACTCATGTTTTTATGTCTTGTTGTGTTAGTGCTTATATTAAGTGTTTGTTTGTCTTTTCTTTTAAGTTGTGTTTAGATATTATGAAATGTGTAATCCTTTCATAAATATCAATGCATTTCGTACTTGTTTCAATGTTGATTTGTTATTGAAATGTGATTATTTTTATGAATTTCATTAGTATTATTTAATCTTCATAGTGCTTAAATTAGATTGTAATTTGAGATTATCTACATTAGAAAATCTAGTCTTTCTAAATTTAAAAGTTGTTTATAACTTGTTGTAATTAGAACTTTTAAATTCATGTCTATTCATTTAGACTACATAAAAGTTAAAATTATTATTGCAATTTAGATGTTTTTCTTATTTTGTATTTCCTTGCTCAAATAATATTTATGCACTTAGAAATATTTGAAATTTTAGATTATTGATTTTGGAAAGAATTGGTCTCAATTACTCTTGAAAATTGTACAAAGAGTATAAAAATCAAAAGGAATGCGCAATGGTTCGCAAATATGAAAAAGATGCACAAAATCAGCCCAATATCAAAAAATGCACAAAAATGTGCCCAAAAATTTGAAAAAGATGCGCAAAGCGCCACATGTGGTAATTCTCTTCTTTCCAAATTCTTTCAATCTCTTAATTCAAATTGATCTTATGTTCATTTATATTCTATTGGACATTGAAATATAAAATTTTTCTTCATCTCTCTTGTAATGATTTTCTATATTGAAATGTCTAAATTGAATCATGTCTTTGCTAAATTTTTCTTACTTACAATGTTATATCACTTTTTAAATTTCCTGAATTTCTATGATTGACCTAATGTTTTTAGTTTAAAATTGCATACCTTGTATCAATCACCATTTAGATTAAATTTTCAAATGAATTTTCATACAATTACTTATATTTCTTGTCTTTTTCTTCTTCACTTTTTGTTGTTGTCAAAAAGGGGGAGAAATCATTATGTTTGTATGTTATTGTGTTTGTTTTGTGTGTTTGTTTTGTGTGTCTGAAAAATAAAAATTTTAAAATTTTTCTTGGTTTAAATTGCCTCCTTATTTTCATATATTCATCAATTCAGGGGGAGTTTAGGAGATTTATTTAAATTGAAATCATACAAACAATAATTGTTTTGCCATCATCAAAAAGGGGGAGATTGTTAAGATGGTTGCTATTTGCATGCATTACATTTTTACAACTTATGAAGTTTTGATGATTCCAAACATTATTGTTCAAATGTGTAGTTATCTCCTAACATTTTTGGAAGAATTGTATTTGCTCTTGTGTGTACTAACATTTCAGGGAAAAAGAACTCCAGACTACGAAGACTTCAAATTAAAATCAGCATGAGATACCTTGAAATTTTTGAAGCTTGCACTTTGCTTAGAAATCAAATTGAAAGGGAGTGATTGTAACTTGAGCGAATAAAAACATGCACACACAAATAAGGAGATCATATTAATTGATCGTACAGGATGATTTTCATTTGTACTGGACGATCAGACAGTTATCTCCTATAGAGCATATGGAACGAATAGGAACTTGCTCGAAAAATTTTCTAAGTCCTATTCGTCCAGGACGAAACTAAAATATCGTACAGTACGATTGGCTCTCTGGAAAATTTTCGTCCAGACGAAATTAATTATTGTACAGTACGATTGGCTCTCTGGAAAATTTTCGTCCAAACGAAATTAATTATCGTACAGTACGATTGGCTCTCTGAAAAATTTTCGTCCAGACGAAATTAATTATCGTACAGTACGGTTGGCTCTTTGGAAAATTTTCGTCCAGACGAAATAAATTATCGTCCAGTACGATTGGCTCTCTGGAAAATTTTCGTCCAGACGAAATAATATATCGTACAGGACGATCTGTCCTCTGTAAAAAATTCGTCTAGACGAATCAATTTTCGTCCAAACGATTAACCGACTTAGGAAAGTTTTAAGCAGTTTCTAGATTCGACCTTGTAATAACCGTTCGTACTGGATGAACCTAGTTCGTACAAGACGATCATCTGTACGAAGACATTTCGTACACATATTCAAATAGGGTCGTTTCAGATCGTTTAAGTAAAATCGTCCAGGACGATCCACGATCGTACAGGACGATCCACTGCGTACAGAATTGAATACTTGCAGTTTTTGGGCGGTTTTTCTTGTCTTTTGTATAAATAGTCCAAATTAGACTACCACCCAATTTTTTTGTCATTTGATCTTCGTGCCTCTTGAGAGAATAGCCAAGGAGAGAGTTGAAGAGAGCATTCAAGAGAGGATTCCTACCATTGAAGCAAGAAGGCTTCACTTGGATTTCAAAGGTAAGAGTCTCTACTTGTGAATTGGGATTACTTCACTCTTCTCTTTCTTCCTTCTAGATTTTTGTGAGAAGATCTGTCAAGGAGATCCGGTTCTCTGCCGACACTTGGAGAGTGTGAAAGGGCGAAGGGTTCTCTGCCCACACTAGGAGAGTGTGAAAGGACGAAGGGTTCTCTGCCCACACTAGGAGAGTGTGAAAGGACGAAGGGTTCTCTGCCCACACTAGGAGAGTGTGAAAGGACGGACGGTTCTCTTCCAACACTGGGTATTGTGTAAAAGGACGGACGGTTCTCTGCCGCACCGGGGAGTGGTGAAAAGAGTGTGTTGTAAAGGCTTCTCCGCCTTGCTGTGGGTGCAAGAGGAGAGTCACTATTGGTATTAGTGCAATACTCAGAGGGTGCCTCTGGGGAGTGGATGTAGGTCTGGTTATAGACCGAACCACTATAAATCTGGTGTCATTTACTTTACTGTTTTTACATTTCCGCACTTTCTATTTCAGTCTTAAAAACTCTGTGGTTGAAAAATCTTTTTCTACAAAATTTAAAAGAGATTTTATTTCGGTTCAATAATTTTTAAAAAGGGGATCTTAAATTTTAACCTTTTTTTTTAAAACTACCAATTCACCCCCCCTCTTGGTAGCCTTGGGACACTCACTTAGGCTTAACAGCCTAATTACTAGACTCAACAAGTCAGAGCGGGAAGCCCCAACGATACGACTACTACGTCTGTTGATCATTGTAGCAATAATTATGAGATAATGTTTCCCATTGACGGTGCCAAACTGTTGCGGGCTAGAACATACGCGGCGGTAGAGTTAGAATTTTTCGTCTGAGCGTTGTATGAATAACTAGCACATACAAACAGAAGATAAAAGAACACCAGGATTTTTACGTGGAAACCCTGAAAGGGAAAAAACCACAGGGCTTAGCCCAGTTGAAATGGTTCCACTAGTGTTTTGTTTGAAATACAAGAGGCTGACTCGTCCACAAAGTGAAGACGATCAGATTACAACGAATCTCTTTTAAGTTGAGATTCAATTACAAAGTTGAGCAGAGTTCTAGCGTCACTATGGAGATTTGGCAGAATTCAAGTATCGTTCGAAAGTTGGATTGAATTCCGACGTCGAGCAGGACTTTTATGTCGCTTGGAAAGAATTTCGGCGTCACTCGAGTGTCTAGCCGAACTCCGGCGTTGTTCGGGAGGCGGGAAAAATTTCGACGGTGGTCGAGGATGAGCTATTTCCTCCTGTGCTTCTCTTCTCTTCTTCTCTCCTTCTTGCTTGGGTTCGTATTTCTTAGACGCTCAGTTTGACTATATGCTCGATGAAATTGGAGTTCGGGTGCTCG
This sequence comes from Dendrobium nobile, assembly GCA_022539455.1. Lineage (NCBI taxonomy): Eukaryota > Viridiplantae > Streptophyta > Magnoliopsida > Asparagales > Orchidaceae > Dendrobium > Dendrobium nobile. The sequence continues at coordinate 7,940,160 of CM039730.1, read as the reverse complement.
CGAATTTAATTTTTGAAGTTTCAGGTTTGATTTTGACTCGAGATTCATGCCTGATCAAGATAGTCTTTTGAGAATATATCAAGTATTATTATAATGAAGTTCTAAAACTCTCTTGCTTAGAGGTGTGAGTCTATCAAGTCATCTCATAAATCTGCTCAATTAAATAGTTTGTGAGTCAGCACATTAAAAATATTAATATAATTTTTGTATTAAAAAAGTTCATTTAAAAAATATTAATATAAAATATTTTTTTAAAAAACTACAATTTAGGGCTGGTTGAACTCATCTATACCCTGCCGCTAGTGGTCTTGGCGAACCTTGCGCTTGAGCACATGAATATCTTAATAAAAATAATAATAATAAAATTGAAGGTAGAAGAGGATCCGAAAATATTGGAGAGGAACACGCCAACAGAGGGCAATGGCGGCCGTTACTCCAATTTCTCTATTTACCCTTAGCCCTAATTATAATCCTTCTCACGAAGCTGCATCCTTTCGCTCTAAAGCTTTTCTGCAGCGAAGTGATCTGCTTGCTTCTTCACACTCTCTCTTCTGCATTCATCCTTCGCTGGTGTTCAGGAGCCGTCTCCTATTCCGAATTGCGACGAGTAGGCAGTTCTCCTGCGTAAACTGCTCTGCAGAGAACAAGCCGTCTCCTTCTTCCGATATAAGGTTGATTCTTGAACCTTTTTTTTTCTTGAAATTGAACCTAGGGTTCTAATTTGAAAGTACATTCAAGAGATACCAACTCTCACACAAGAGTTGTTTGATTTTCTTCAAAAATTTCTTTTGAGCTTAAATCTTTATTGCTAATAATTGGCATGTCTTGGTAAGAAAAAAAATTTATGGCAGGAGCTCCTGAAGTGATTTAAGTAAGGAAGCCTAAAGTAGATATCAAAATTTAAGGACAAGTCTGTTGAATCTTGTTTTGTCCGGTGGATAATGTCGGGCCATAGTTCGGGTCACCTGTGGACTAAAAACCTGGATGTGAAGATGATGAAGTCAGAATATGAGAGAAAGATAGAGAGAGAATTTTAATCTAGACAAAGTTTTTATTATCCCGGCCAAATGTATAAGAATTGTAGAAGCGAAGACTTGTGCACTAGAGCTTAATTTAAATATGACACAATATATCTCTTTCTTAAGGAATGAGGAAAGATGTTGATCCCCTTGGTCCCTCATTCTTTAGTCCTTATGATGATGATGATTCTCGTTTTTATAGGGGTTGAAGAGCTACAGTGGGTAAGTACGGGATACATTAACTATTCCCTTCTTCTTTGATGTAGGTTGGTCGTCTATGCCGAGTGAAGTGGCGATCTTCGTGAGAGAGGATACAGGTAGGATGTGCTCGTGGATTGAGTCAACATCGGTAGAAAGCCATTTTGAGATCGCCCTGCTGAGGTGGGAGGGGTGAATAACATCTGATGTAGTCTAGAAATCAGGCCAGTGTATAGCAGGAAAGCGGCCTTAGGTGTCCCATTGAGTTGAGAGTGGGCGAGTATCTTCTTGACATGATCCTGTCAATTCAACAAGAGATGTCTTATGGGGAGATTTGTGTTGTTAGCTTAACTGTTGATATGTCTCTCATGGGAGCTTGATTTGACTGGGATGGACAAAGATTTGTCTGATTGAGAAAGTAATTTTTGAGGTTTCCCCCACCAGAGAGGGCGATTGTTTGGAAGATGTTGCCGAAGCTATTCCGTCATGCTCCAGTGTTAAGATCGTTTACAATTCCTAAGCAAGTCCCTAGAATGGACTGTTCTGAGAGAGGATACAGTTCTTTTTCTGCTCGGTCCGAATGTAATTTGCAAGACACCTGTGAATGGGTACCTGCACAGGTAGTCATGGGTGCATAGGGTCAAAACATGAGATAGTGTAAATATGTTGTGGGGGCATATAATAAGCTTGAGGGTTCTTTTGAAGTTATACATATTTTGCCCAGTTTATAATATAGATGTTCTTTATTCTTAGCATATTTCCTTTAACTATACTGTTTTATCTTAAAAAAAAAAAAAAAAACTGTTTTATCTTGGCCTCCAAAAAAAAAAATTCTCATACAAATTTTTCTTCTTCTTGTTAGCTGCATATGTAGGTAATTTGATGGTAAACGTTCTCTGCTCTGATATGATGGATAAAAACATAGAGTATTTATATATTTATTTAGTCAATTCTAAGCACCAAAATATGACACATCTGCTACATAGAAAATGACTGGGTTTTTTTGCATTTCTGATGGTTTTTCTTGCATTTTGATAGAACTACTATATATGGAAAGATATTGAAGATGATTCAAATGTGTTTTCCTGTCAGTAGAGACATGCTAGCTCAGGATATGATGCTTTTAGTATCATGCTGAGTCCTGACACAGTGGTAACCTAACCAAATAAATTGTAGCCTAAGTTTCATTTCTCTATTTTATTATGTATATCAATCCTCTTTATTTTAGACATCCAGAGAAATGTACTTGTCCATGTAGAAGTTTCTAAGGTATTTATTTGTAAAGAAAATAAAATCTAAGAGTTCTAGTATGTAATTGTTTAAATAGTTTATGATGCTTTTAGTATCATGCTGAGCCCTGACACCTTGGTAACCTAAGAAAATAAATTGTAGTCTAAGTTTCATTTCTCCATTTTTATTATGTAATATTGATCCTCTTTATTTTTGGCATCTAGAGGAAATGTACTTTGACCATGTAGAAGTTTCTAAGGTATTTATTTGTAAAGAAAATAAAATCTTAGAGTTCTAGTACGTAGTTGTTTAAATGTGATTTAGGCTTCATTTGTGACAGCTTTCTAGCACAAAAAATTTTAGTTTAAGAAATTTTTATACTAAAAAATTACTTTAGAAAATAGTAAGAAAGCTTTCCCAAACGAAGCGTTAAATTCCAATATGCATTCATTTTCCACTTTTTTTCCTATTTTGAAACTTCGCTAGAAGTTAGTCATTTTTAAGTAGAAATTATAGTTTTATTTGCTATTATTTCCTTTTCCAGGGGTATTGTTTAAAGAACCTCTTTTATAATGCTATACCTACATTTTGCTTTCTTCTCTGCCCATCTAAGTTATTGTATATGAAAGAATATTTCCTTCATTTATATTATTTGTCTAGTGATGCTGGACATTCTAGGGTCTAGATTTTTTGGTGCCAATCTAAATGTGATACGATGATGATAGTGATTTTCAATTTCAGTTTGCAATTTATGCTAAAAATCATCTAACACAGCATCTACTTTCGACTAACATCAAATAGTAGGAAAATAGTTGAAAATGTCAATGAAAAGGTTTTGATTATCAAATAAAAGTTTACGATAAGAAATAAAAATCATAAAACATACAAAACTGATTTAGAGTTCAATTTTGAAAAATAATTTGAAATGCATTAAATTTGAATAAAACCAATTTTATCAACAGGCCAATAAAAAATAATGAGTGTAAAAAAGAGAAGTAGAAGATACAAGAGAAGAAAATATACACATGCAGGCCTGATTCTTGATTAAGTAGATTTCCTCTCTGAAAAGAGTTTCAAGTCTCACAGCTAATCAAGGATCGCCATTCTTGATTAGGTGAAGGTTTTCACATTAAATGAAGTATTTTAATCATACCATTGATTGATTTAACATGCCTCATAACACTTTTATTTATCGAAATTCATCACATAAAATTTTACGTTACTAAAAAATGTATCCCACAAATCAACAAGACAACAAAAGGCAAATAAATCACAAAATTCTCTTAAGAAGTTAGAAGAATAAGAAGTGATAATTTAAATAAGTGCTTATCCTTGGAATTCTGGAAGTTTAATTGGTTGCGAGAAAACTGTTGAGTTCCATAAGTTAATAGACCATAAGAAATTTTGCAATTTGAATAAAACATAATGAAAATTTCTTTAAGTTTAGCTCTTGTGTAGACTCTGAAATAGGAAAATAGAGCCAAAATAATGACTCAGATTGAGAGCCGTAGTTCATCATAAGAAATCCATGTAAAAATAAACTATAATAAAATCATTTGATCTAATTACTATCAAATTACATATTAACTACTTAGCTTAGGTTGAACTCTATGTCGGTCATTTTAGGTTCAATACTTGGGTAACTTCGAGTAAGTTGTTTGATATTCGCTCTATTATTAGCGAACACTTACTTCGATGCATGGCTCTTTGTGATCAGTAGATATTATCTTGTTGGCTAATTTCTCAACTTGATTGACTTATCTCTCTAATGACTTACAAGCCTCATCGAAGGCTGGCCTCTCAATTGTTGGTCACCTGACTACTTATAGTCGACTAAGATTATCTATTATAATTCTACCCTTATATTGCTCACCCCTTTGCCTTGGCTTTGATCTGACTATAAATAGGATATCAAGTGTCAGTTGCTATTCATATATTTATGATAGTTTACAACAACAACAAGCCTTTATCCTACTATGTGGGGTTGGCTAAATGAATCATTTTTCTTCATTGTGTCCTGCTAAGAGTCAAATTGTCATCTAAATATAAGAAAGAAAAGTCATATCTAATATTTTCTAACCAAGACTTTTTAGGTCTACCTCTATCTTTCTTAACATAAGTCAAATTTAATACATATACTTTCTTAACCGGGTCATTTGAAGGCCTCTATTTTATGTGACCAAATCATCTCAGATGACTTTCTCTAATCTTATATTCCACTAGAGCTACTCAACCTTTTCATGTATATATTCATTTTGTATCCTGTCTCTAAGAGTAAAGCAACTCATCCACCTGAGCATCTTCATATCTGCAACACTTAACTTAATATTACTCTTTTAATGGCCAACACTCTGCACCATAAAGCATTACAAGTCTCACTACCATCTTATAAAATTTTCCCTTAAGTTTGAGAGGGACTTTTCTATTACACAACAAGCCTAATGCATTCATCCACTTTAACCATCCAACTTAAATTCTACTAATAATATCCATATCTATTTGACCATCATCCTGAAAAATAGACCCAAGATATCTAAAACATGTACTCTTATTAATGACTTGATTGTCCAAAGTGACAACCCCCCACTAGATCTATTATTATTAAAATTACACTCCATATATTCAGTTTTAGATCCACTCAAACGAAAGCTTTTAGACTCTAAGGTTGACCTCCATAATTCCAGTGTACCTTTAACTCTCTTTTTAGTCTTATTAACAAGAAGAATATCATCAGCCAAAAGCATACACTAGGGTACAACCTCTAGCAAATGTCTAGTGAGAACATCCATGACTAAAGCAAAAAGATATGGGCTTAAGGCTGATCCTTGACGTAATCCAACTGAAATAAGAAATACTTAGTCAAACCACCTTGTGTAGGGGTGTAAATTTCGGGTCATAGGTCGGGTTCAGGTCGAACCCAGAACTGACCTAGCCCTATTCGGGTCAACCTGACACAAACCATTACCCACGAAAACACTGCAGATGCCATTCGACAGCGACGGGCCGACGGTCGGCTCACCTACAACTGGAAGCGGCGGACAGTGGGAACATGACTAGATACGGGAAGGCAGGTATGCCACCAGTGCGACGGGCATCAATAGCGATTCAGTTGGATGCGGTGGGAAGCGGAGTAGCAGCAGCTGGTCAGGGTGACCGTGACGGGCGTGACACGAGATTGGGACAGCCGGGGATGCGACGCGGGACATGCGGACGCGGGATTGGCCTCGGACGCGACATGCAGATGCAGGGTTGGCCTTTGGCAGGATGTGGGCAGCTCCTGTCAGGCCTGGTCAGGGCGGACATCGGGTCATTCCGGGTAATTATCGGGTTTTCGGGTCAACTCGAACCCGACCAGATTTTGCACGGGTCGAATACCTTAACCCGAACCTGACCCGGTTTGGGTTCCATACAACACGAACCCGAAATTTTTGGGTCGGTTTGAGTCGTGTTTTCAGGTCGTGTCCAATATTGACACCCCTAACCTTGTGTTTGAACACAAGTTATAGCTCTTGCATATATATCCTTAATGACTTGAATATAAGCATTATTCACCTCTTTCTTATGTAGAACTCTCTATAACACTTCTCTTGGAACTTTATCATATGTTTCTCTAAATCAATAAAAATTATATATATATCCTCTTAATTCTCTCTATACTTCTTCATCAAATCTTTCAATAAATGTATAGACTCCATAGTAGACCTACCTGGCATGAATCCAAATTGATTTTGAGAAACATTAGTGTTACATTGCAACCCTTGCTCCATAACTCTCTCCCATAATTTTAAAGTATGACACATTAACTTAATTCCTCTATAATTCAGACAATTTTGTGCATCACCTTTATTCTTAAAAATAAGAATCACATACTCATTCTCCACTCATCTGTCATTTTTTTATTCTTCAAAATAATATTAAAATGTTTAGTAAGCCAAGAAATTCTTTCATCTCCCAAGCATTTCCACATCTCTATTGGAATATTATAAGGTCCAATAGCTTTTCCACACTACATTTTCTTTAATGCATCTTTAACTTCAATTTTACTAATATGCCGATAAAAACAAAACTCTTTATTTTCATTTAAGATGCTAAGGTCACTAAAGTAAACTGTATTCTCACAATCTTCATTGAAAAGTTTAGCAAAATATCTTATCCACCTTTGTTGAATATCCTCTTTCAATACAAATACTTTTGATCTTCATCATTAATATGCTTCACTTGAACTAAATCCTTACTTCTCTATCTCTTTGTTTAGCTAACTTATATATATATTTTTTGCCCTCAGTATATAATATATTATATAAATTATTAAAAACTAAAATTTTTGCATTGAATATTGCTTTCTTAGACTTTATACAGGCCTCTTTATATCTTTTTCAATCTTTAAAATTTTTACAGCTCAAGCAATTTATATAACATATCTTCTTATTTTTTATCTTTTTTTGCACATTTTGATTCCACTACTAATTATTTTTACTATTAGTAAATTTTTCTTTTGATATTCCAAACACATCTTTTGTAACATTCTTAATATCTCTAGGTATTTTTTTTCTCACATAACATTAGTTTTCTCATGTACAGACATAATCTTAAGATCTAGAATCTTACTCTCAAAAATATTTTATTAATTTTTTTAAAATGCCCCCATCTAATCCTAAAACAATGATTCACTTTATTTTTTATTTTTTTCCCCTTCAACTTAAAGTATAAAACTAATAAGCGATATTAGGTACATAAACTTTCACTCAAAATAATTTTACAATATTTGCAATCTAAACGATCTATTTTTTTATAAGAAAATAATTAATCTAAGTTTTACTATATCCATTTTTATAGTGATGATATGCTTATCTTTTCTTAAATAAGGTTTTAACAATTATAAAATTAGAAGTTAAAGAGAAATCTAATATAATCTTATCACCTTTATTAGTCTATTTAAAGTCATAGCCACCATGAATGTTTTTAAAATTATCTACCTCTTTACCAATATGTTTATTTAAATCTCCTCCAATAAAAACTCTTTCTTCAAGAGGTATCTTTTGTATTAATTCCTCTAGGTCATTTTAAAATTTTAATTTTGAATACATATCTTAACCTACTTGATGAGCATAAGCACTTATAATATTAATAATCTTAGCATTAATAATAATTTAAAGCTATCATTCTATCTCCAATTCTATTAATTTTTATAATATTATCTACACCATTTTTAGTACGACTCATACTAACAAAGTAATTCTAAAGTTAATCTCCTTATATCTCTGTCAAAACTATTGTACTTTAATTTGGTTCTCTCAATCGGGTTCTCTTAGTAGTAGTTCACTTAAGACATCTGATATTTAAATTTCGAGTTAATCATGGATTGATGATTCAGATCAAGAATGAAGTTGTGAGCTACAACGACGATCATGAACAAACTCCTCAGAGTGAATTGTGCGACGATTACATTACATATAATTAACTCGAAAAAATAAGACCATCTTATTAAGATGATCCTTAATATTTTTGAGTGCTTTCTTCAAGTTGCTTTATTGCCTTATCTGTAAAACCCAAAATCGTCGATAGTATATGTTGCACGCTTTTCGATGCACTGCGACAAGATTTAAGTGAAATTTCAAAGTCGTCGAAATTCTACGAAATAAATTTTATAAAATTCAATGCAAAATTTCGAGCAAAATGATATAAAGAAACATATAGAAAATTTCACTTAATTTTAAAATTAAAAATCATGAAAGATTCATAATACCTAAACTATCCTTAGCAAGTATTAAAGCAGAAATGTTATAAATGAGGGCAAAATGGTCCTTTTGCAAATCCCTAATCAAACAAAGCTTTAAGGGACCGATTAAAGTTCGGTCCCTTCATTTTGTTTTCTTCGGTCAAACTAAAGGAGGAGCACGCGACGGACGGGAGAGGGGTGAAGGGCGGCGGCTCCGGCGTCTTTTTCGGTGAAGGGATTTTGGGGAAAATGTAGAGGAAGGCTAAAGGAAGACTAAGGTTAGTTTCTAAGCAAGAGATTCCTTCTTTTTCTCTAGATTTTTGGAAAAGAAAAATATAGGGTTTATGAAAAACTTTAAATTTTCTTTGGGTAATTGTTAGAGAAGGTAGGATGAATGTTTCTAAACCTAGAAATGAGATTTTATCCAAATATTTTTGAGATTTGAATTTAAGGTTTTTCCTAAAAGTTGAAATTCCTTAAAAGCTTTCACAAAAATATTTCCTATGGGTCCTAGGAATGTTTCTAAAATAGAATTATGAGTTTTTTAAGAATTTGCATTTTTCTTATTTTTCCTATTAAATAAATCCTAAAATAGAATTTTAATTAACATAATTATTGAAAATATTATATGATTTATGCTTAGTATGTTGTAATTATCCCTAGGTGTGGATTAAGGGGGACGACACGTGTCTAAGCGACGTCGTACGTCGTAGAGGTTGCTTTGCAATACTTGTGAGATATGTATTATCATTTAAATTAAGTTCATGAATTTAAATTAAGTTAATATTACATTTTCAAATGTTATGATTATTAATGAAATTCACATGTTAATGTGTATTATTTTCTTTAATTACTTCATTTTTACCTGTTATGTTTATATTCATTTCATTGTGTTTATTTTTAAGGGAATGGTAATCTTGTAAAACAAAAATTTTAGGCATAATTGATATCAGAATAAACATGAGGACTTTCAAATAACATATGATTTTCTGAATAATTTAGTCTCTATGATGTATAAATATATTATGATATGCATGTGCCTGATGATTTGGGGTACCAAATGATAAAGGTGTTCTTCGGAGCCAATGGTAAAGGGGTTCTACAGAGCCAATGAGAAAGGGATTCTTCGGAGCAAAATGGTAAAGGAATGTCCAAAAATTTGACTGTGTACTTGATCAGTACAAAACACTGGTACTTCCGGGATGGGTGCTTATTATATATTATGATTATGTTTTTTATGCATTTAATGAAAGACATTAAAGAAAGAAAAGTTTATAAAAAAAAGGAAAAGATTTAAGGGAAAAATTCAAGAAAACTGATTATGAAAATGTCTTATAACTTATGTCTATCAAATGTTTAATATGATCTTTTATTGTTTTAATTTCATGCTTAATGACGTGTTTTAAATTATTTCATGAATTTAAGATAAATGCATATTATCTACTGAGTGTTCGCTCATCCTACTTTTGAGAAAATTTTTCTGGAGAAACTGATAGAAAGGGATGGCAAGACGACAATTTACTTACTGTCGTAGAGGATCTCAGGATGCCAAATTTTTATATTATTGTTATGATTTGAGTTAGTTAGTGTATTATGGATTCAGTTGATGTATTGTATTTATGTTTTAAGTGATTATATGTTTTGATGAATTTGTTGGAAAATTTTAAGTTTGAATGTTTAGTGGCTCTTTCATACATTGTATGGATGATGTTTATGTTTATGTCATTTAAGAAATGAAACTTTTATGATTTGAATGTTATATATTCTTCGTATAACTGTCTATTCTCATCCCGTTAATTCGGGCTAGTCAGGCCGAGTCGTGACAAGAATGGTATCAGAGCAAAGGTTTAATAGTACTGATCAATATGAAAGAACTTATATGATAATTGAATGGGTCTTACAATGTATAGGCAGTGTGAATTTTATGAATTTTTGACTTATGATATTGTGTTTTATCTCATAGATATGGATCCTAAGCATAATGTCACTAATGACATTGAGAATGAAGAAGGGTTGGAGCTACCAATGATGAACCCTGAGCCTACTGCCACTGAGGGCAATGTAGGTGAAGTAGGGAGGGCGCTACCTACAGTAGCAGATCCTCCAAGAGGTGGTAACAATGCCATAATGGAGTCATTTGCTTAGATGATGGAAGCGATGACTCAGATGATCAAGAACTCCCAAACTCAGGCTAGTGGCAATGGGAGTACTATGGATAAGAACTTAAAGTTGTTTCAAGATATGAAGTCTCCGTTGTTTTCAATTGGTGGACCTATAGAGACTGAGAATTGGTTGATGAGAGTAGAAAGGATTTTGGAGGGTATGTCTTGCTCGGAGGATAGGAAGGTTACTCTCGCTGTTTATGCCTTTGATTGTGAGACATAAAGGTGGTGGTGGAGCCAGCTACAAGAGACATTTGGAGGGCGATCTAGTAGTCGATTCTCCTGGGGAGAGTTTGTGAGGGTATTCAGAGACTGGTTTTTACCTATGTCAGTCAGGAGACAAATGCAAGATAAGTTCAATAGACTAGTTTAGGGAGATCGTTCTATTTTATAGTATGAGGTAGAATTTACTATGCTGTCCATATTAGCCCCTCACATAATACCAAATGCTGAAGAGAAGTGTCATCGCTTCCTGTTTGGACTGAAAGATATAATAAGGCAGCCTCTCATACCTTCGGGATTGAAAACTATTCCACTTTGATGGAAAGAGCCAGAAGGATCGAGATGGACTTACAGGCGACTCAGAGGAGAGACTTACAGAAAAGAAAGATTGAGGGCAGGCCTAAGCCCACTAAGTCTGCTCAATGTTCTTAATCTGGATGTCTACTTGGAAGAAACCCAGACCCAACAATTCTGACAGCAGTGCTTCAGTTGCTACAATATACAGCAAGTGTGGAATGATGCATAAGGAAGAGTGCCTCTCTGACACTAACATTTACTATTAGTGTCATCAGCTTGGACATATGGCAAAGTCTTGCCCTCTTCTGGGATAGAGATCTACTACAGAGGCCAGGACATGCAATAATACTCAGAGGACAGCTGGCAGACCAAGAGCTCTGGAGTCTACAATATCTGTTCCTTCTTAAGGTCAGATTCATCATAATGTTCAGTCTCGAGTCTATGGATTGTCCCAATAAGAAGTTAAGGGGTCTTCTGATGTTGTTACGGTATGTAATTTAATTAATTATCAATAAAAAATTATAGATGATATGAATGAATAATGACTTTCATATTTTATAATGAATGTTATGACTTTTATGTGATTATGGACAATCTTAATGTGTAACAAGCCTGTTAGAGTTTTATTTGATATTGGAGCATCACATTCCTACATTTCAGAGGATTTTGTTAGATCACTAAATTTGTTTTCAACAGTTATGATTAGATCATTGTCAGTTTTAATGCCTAATAGAAATCAAATGGAAACTAAGCAAAAATATCCTGTGGATTTGAGAATATGTGATAAGAATTATTTAGAGGCAAATCTTATTGTATTACCCTTATTTGAGTTTGATGCAATCTTAGGCATGGATTGATTATCTTGCCATTTCGTGACTATAGATCGTAACAAAAAGGAGGTTAAGTTTTGTATGCAAGGAGAGAGAGAATTTAAATTTCAAGGGGATAATGTGGTAACAGCCGTGATTGTGTCATCTCTGAAGGATATGGATGAAAAATGAATGTCATGTTTTATAATGAATATCATGACTTTTATGTGATTAGTGACAATCTTAATGTGTAACAAACCTGTAAAAGTATTGTTTGATACTAGAGCATCACACTCCTTTATTTTAGAAGGGTTTATTAGATCCACCAATCTATTTATTACAATCATGGTGAAACCGTTGTTAGTTCTAATGCCAAATGAAAATCTAATGGAAACCAATAGGAGATGTCATGTAGATTTGAGGATATGTGAAGATAACTTAGAAGCATATTTGACTGTTTTGCCATTGTCTGAATTTGATACAATATTAGGTATGGATTGGTTATCTTGCCATTTCGTGACTATAGATTGTAATAAGAAGGAGGTTAGATTTTAAATGCCATGAAGGAAGAATTTAAATTTCAGGGAGATAGAGGAATAACTGCTATTATGGTTTCATCCTTAAAGGCTTACCAATTGTTGAGGAAAGGATATGAAGATTTCTTGTCTTATGTTAAGAAGGAGAAAAGGTAAAAAGAGAGCTGAAATATATTCCTGTTGTTCAGGAATATCTATAAGTGTTTGCAGATGATTTATCTTGTTTAGCTTCAAGTAGAGAAATAGATTTCTCCATTAAATTGGTGGCAGGAGCTGAACCTGTTGTTAAAGCCTCTTACAAAATGGGAATAAAAAAACTGAAGGAAATGAAAGATCAATTGCAAGAGTTGTTGGATAAGGGATTCATCAGGCCTAGTACCTCCCCTTAGGGTGCTCCTATACTATTCGTGAAGAAGAAGGATGAAAGCTTAAGGCTCTATATAGATTATAGAGAATTGAACAAGCTGATAGTGAATAATAAATATCCTTTCCCAAGGATAAATGATCTGTTTGATCAATTAGAAGATGCTTAAGTATTTTCAAAAATTGACTTGAGGTCAGGGTATCATCATCTCAGGATTTAAGAAGAAGATATAGCAAAGATAGCCTTCAGTACTTGATATGGCATTATGAATTTGTGGTGATACCTTTTGGTCTTATAAATGCCCCTGCTGTATTTATGGACCTCATGAATAGAATCTTTAAGCCATTTTTAGATTTATTCGTGATTGTATTCATAGATGATATTCTGCTTTACTTCCCAGATGAAGAAGTACATGCAAACCATTTAAGGGTTGTGTTATAGACTTTGAGAGGAAATGAATTATATGCTAAGTTCTCTAAGTGCGAATTTTGACTAAAGAGTGAATTTTCTAGGGCTTGTGATCAGTAATGGAATGATTTCTGTAGATCAGCATAAGGTATAAACAATAGCAGATTGGCCTCGACCAGCTACAGTGACAGATGTCAGGAGCTTTTTGGGTTTAGCTAGATATTACAGAAGGTTTGTTGAGGGGTTTTCGCAGATTTCTATGCCACTATTTAGATTGACTCAAAAAATAGTGAAGTTTGAATGGACAGTTTAGTGTGAATATGCTTTTCAGAGGTTAAAATAGTTTTTGATGACTGCTCCAGTGTTGACTATTCCTTCAGAGTCAGATAAATTTCAGCTCTATAATGATGCATCGCATAAAGGGTTGGGTTGTGTACTTATGCAGAATGGAAGATAAACTAAATGTACAATTTGCATTTAAAAGATAAACTAATCACATGAGATTATAATACCATGATATCTTTCGGAATGAGAAGGATTTCCAAATTTAATAAAAATATATTTTACGTATCTCACCGCGGTGTGTGACTTGCCGATTGCCCTAACAAATTCCTCTCTTTACATGTTCAATATCTAAAAGAAATATAACAAAAAGTGTAAATGTCATATTCTTCCACATAAACTTTCTTAAATCCTTAAATTATGAGAATAAAGAACCTACCCATACGTTTTTCTTAAACTTTCTAATTAATCCTTTCCCAAAAAATTAATCTTATTTCTAATTTCTCTAAATTTGGGATTTCATCAAAACCTTAACTTTTGCGAACCCTCTTTTGTCCATTCATAACACATGCTTAAGGAAACCTCTTATACAATTAACTCTTAAGGAAAATATAATTAATTTTTTGATTAATCTAAATTAACATTACAAAAATAGCATTTTCTGTAAAAACCTTAAATTTCACCTCTAAAACCTTCCTAAGTCCAATTAGAACCATAATACTTGAGGGTTTTCATGATTAGGGAAAAACCCTAATTTTTAAAACTTGAATTTGCTTATAAAAATTAAATTAACTTCCAATAGATGCTCTCTAATGCATTCCATTAGAAATCATTCTTACAAAGGTATTTTGAAAGAAAAAAGAGAATTGAATGAAACCCTAATTTTAAAACCTAAATTTTTGGGAAAAACTAAAAATTTCATGATTAAAAGCTTTCTTACCTCATTTCCTAACATTCTTCTTCAAAACTTTAGTGTTTTGGACAAACCCTAACACTTTCATCCAAAGAAATCTCAAGAAAATGAAGGTATTTTTATGTATAAAGCTTACCTTACTCCTTGAACTTTCCCCTTCACTTTCCCCCAAATGCACACTGGAAACTCCATGCCACCCTTCTCACATCTGCTCCCTCCCATTCTCTCCCTTGTTCGGTCGAATGAAAAAAGAGGGACCGAAATATTTTGGTCCCTTGAGATGTTTTGGTTATAAGAGAGAAAAAGCTTACCAAAAGACTCATGTTCCCCTTCTACTTAACATTTCCTTAAGGCTTCATGAGGGGTAGAATGGACAAAAGGGGTTAAAGTTTACTTAAACGAATTTTGACGATTTTTAGTTTTAAAATCGAGCGAAATTACGTATATGTTCTTTATACCGTTTCGATCGAAATTTTATATAGAATTTTATAAAATTTATTACATCGAATTCCGACGACTTTGAAATTTTTTCTAATTTAGTCGCAACACATCAAAATGTGAGCGACGCCGATGATCGATATTTTTTTTTTCGGATTTTATAATTTTCTCTCATTAAAATTTCGTTCTCGAAATTTAAAAACAAGCTTAAGAAATCATACCTTAGTTAAATAGGTGAGAGTAGTTTTCTCTCATTTCAGACTCCTCCCAAGTGGCATCTTTTTCAGATCCATGCTTCCAAAGGACTTTAACATAAGGGATCTCTCTGCTCCGAAGCTGCTTAACATCATAATCTAAGATTTTCTCAAGTTCTTCTACAAATGTCAGGTCTGGTTAAATATCCAATTATTCAGTACTGATCTTCTAAATTTCATCTTAAATGTACTTCCTCAAATAAGATATGTGTAATATATTATGTACTCCACTCATATGAGTTGGCAAAATCAACCTGTATGTCATATTTTTAATCCTTTCTACAATTTCAAAAGGACCCACATATCTTGGACTCAACTTATCTACTTTGCCAAATCTTTTTACACCCTTTATTGGACTAACTTTGAGAAACACAAACTCTCCAACTTCACACTCAACTGATCTATGTTTAGCATCATAATATTTCTTCTGCCTATCCTAAACAACCTTTAATCTGTCACGGATTATTCTTATCTTTTCAGTAGCATCATCTACTAAATCAGCCCCAATAATCTTTCTTTCTCCTGTTTCAGCCCAACATAAGGGAGATCGGCATTTTCTCCCATACAAAGCTTCATAAGGAACCATACCTATACTTGATTGAAAATTGTTGTTATAGGCATACTCAATCAGTGGTATATGTGTCTCCCACTTACCATCAAAATCAAGTACACATAACTTGAGTAAATCTTCTAGGGTCTGAATGGTTATTTTTGATTGACCATCTGCTTGAGGGTGAAAAGCTGTACTGAAAGTAAGTTTGTTACTCATTGCCTCCTGAACCTTCCTTCACAGTTTGGAGGTGAATCTCCCATCCCAATTTGATACTATTGATCTTGGTACATCATGAAGTCTGACAATTTCATTAACATATAAGCTTGCCAACTTCTCAACAGCTTCTGATTGTTTGGTGGGTAAAAAGTGAGCCGATTTGGTCAACCTATCTATTATCACTTATATAGTATCATGATCACTATTGGACCTGGGTAACCTAACTACAAAATCCATGGCTGTCTTCCCACTTCCACTCAGGTATAGGTAAGGGCTGTAATAATCCTCATGGCTTTTGATGTTCTATTTTAACAATTTGGCAAACAATACACTTATGCCACACTTTTTTTCATCCCTGGCCACCAAAAGCATTCTTTCAAATCTTGATACATCTTGTTACTACCTAGATGAATGGTATAACGTAAATAATGAGCTTCTTAAAGGATTTCTTTTCTTAAGTCTCCAACATCTGGGTTACAAATTCTGTATATATACCGTAGCAAATTATCCTCATCAAGCTCATACTCCTACACATGACTTGCCTTCACCATATCTAAGATTTTCTCAAATTCTGCATCTTATTACAAAGCTTCACTTTTCCTATCCTTCAATGTTGACTGAATTATCATCTGATTTAAAGTCACAAACTCTGCTTCAATGGACTGGACTACTGAAATTTTTAGCTTTTCCAGATCTTTTATCAATTCATACTATTGTGTAATCATTCAATTGGCACTATTAGAAGTTTTCCTGCTTGAGGCATCTGCAAACACATTTGTTTTACTTGAATGATATTAGATATCCAAATCATAGTGCTTAATAAGTTCCAACCATCTCTTCCGCCTTACATTCAACTCTTTATATGTGAAGATATATTTTAAACTTTGGTGATCAGTAAAAACTTCATATTTTACCCCATACAAGTAATGCCTCCAAATCTTCAGTGCAAAAATCACTGTAGCTAACTCGAAATCATGGGTTGGACAAATCCTTTCATGATTTTTCAGTTGCCTAGAAGCATAGGCAATGACTCTTCCATTTTGCATAAGTACACAACCCAACCCTTTGTGTGAGGCATCACTATAAAACTAAAATCCATTTGTCCCCGAAGAAATATTTAGTACTGGAGCAGAGATCAAACACTGTTTGAGTCTTTGAAAAGCGTCTTCACACTGAATTGTCCATTTGAACTTCACTGCCTTTTGGGGTCAATCTAGATAATGACATATCAATTTGTGAAAACCCCTAAACAAATCTTCTGTAGTAACCAGCTAAACCCAAAAAGCGCCTGATCTCCATCACTATAATTGGTCATGACCAATCTGCTATAGCTTGTACCTTGTGTTGATCCACAGAGATCTCACCATTAATGATCACATGCCCCAGAAAATTCACACTTTTCAATCAGAATTCACATTTAGAGAACTTATCGTATAATTCATTCTCTCTTAATGCTTGCAACACAACCCTTAAGTGATTTGCCTAAAGTGCTTCATCAAGGGAGTATATGAAAATATCATCTACGAACACAATCACAAATAGATCTAAAAATGGCTTAAAGATTCTATTCATGAGGTCCATAAACACAATAGGGGCATTTGTGAGATCAAAAGGCATCACCACAAATTCGTAATGCCCTTATCTGGTATTGAATGTTGTCTTTGCTACGTTTTCATCTCTAATCTTGAGCTGATAATATCCTGATCTCAAATCAATCTTGAAAAACATAGAAGCACTTTCCAACAGATCAAACAAATCATCAATTCTCAAAAGAGGATATTTATTTTTTACAGTTAGTTTGTTCAATTCTCTGTAATCTATACAGAGCCTTAAACTTTCATCATTCTTTTTCACAAAAAGTACAAGAGCACCCCATGGAGAAGTGCTAGGCCTGATGAATCATTTATTAAGCAATTCTTGTAATTGATCTTTCAATTTCTTCAATTCTTTTATTTCCATCCTATAAGAGGCTTTAACAACATGTTTAGCTCCAATAACTAGCTCAATAGAAAAATTAATTTTCCTGCTCGGAGGTAAGCTAGATAAATCATCTGCAAACACTTTTGGATGCTCATGCACAATTGATATATCCTCTAATCCTTTTTCTTCTCTCTTCTCTTCCTTAACACAGGCCAAAAAGTCTTAATATCCTTTCCTCAATAATTTGTATGCCATTAAAGATGAAATTAGTATGAATGTTATGCTTCTTTTCCCTTGAAACTTAAATTCTTTCTCTTTTAATTTAAGCTTCTTTTTTGTTACAATCTATTGTCGCAAAATGGTAAGACAACCAATCCATACAACAACAACAACAACAACAACATCAAGCCTTTGTCCCACTATGTGGGAATTCTTTTTTGCCATTGTGTCCGGTTAAAAGTCAAATTCTCATTTAAATCTAATAAAAAAAGATCATTTTTAATATTTTCTAACCAAGTCTTTTTAGGTCTACCTCTACCTTTCTTAACATAAGTCAAATCTAATACCTCCACTTTCCTAACCGAGTCATCGGAAGGCCTCCGTTTAATGTGACCAAACCATCTAAGACGACTCTCTCTAATCTTATCTTCCAGTGGAGTTACTCCAACCTTTTCACGTATATGCTCATTTCATATCATATCTCTAAGGGTCAAGCCACTCATCCACCTAAGCATCTTTATCTCTGCAACACTTAGTATTATACTTCTCTTTTAATGGCCAACATAACATAATGCTTAGGTTATGAACGAGTGTGATCCATACCTAAGATTATATCATATTCAGATAATGACAATAATATTAGATCTACTCCCAAGTTTTTATCACCTACAGTCAATTCCACATGACACTTTCTGTTAGTTTCCAATTGATTTTCATTTGGCATTAAAATTGATAATGGTTTGAGCATACCTAAAGGGGACAAGTCAATAGATTTAACAAACTCTTCTGAAATGAAAGAGTGCGATGCTCTCGTATTAAATAATATCTTAATAGGCTTGTTATACATAAAGATTGTTCCTAATATCATGCAACATAACGTAATGCTTACTTTATTCATACATCATAAAAGAATATATTGACATTTAAATAAATTCCATACCTGTAATAACATCAGGAGAGTCCTTGGCTTCTTATTGGGATAGATCATAAGCCCTTGGCTGAGCAGGCTGACGAGTTTGGCCCTGAGACGGAGTTGATGCAGTAGACTCCACCATTCTTTATTTGCCAGCCATCCTATGAGGAGTACTACCTATCCTGGCCTTTGTGGCAAACTTTTTTCTCAAAATAGAGGAAGATTTGTCATGTATCCTTGTTGATGGCACCAGTAACAAGTATTGATTCCAGAGAGGCACTCACTTTTTTGTGCCCTCCCACACTTAATACATATAGAAGAATGAGTGCTGCTCTCTGAAGTGCTGGGTTTAGGCTTCTTGCAAGTGGGTCTTCCAGACTGAACTGATTGAGTAGACTTTGTCTTGTCTTCATTCTTCCTTTTCTAAAAGTCTCTTCTCCTCTAAGTATTTTGCAAGCCTATCTAAATCCTTCGAGCCCTCTTAATCAAGGTAGAATAATCCTCAATGCCAAAAGGAATCAATAGCTGTCTAACGATATCCTTTAAGCCAGATAGAAAGCGATGATACTTTTCTTCTGCATTGGAGATTAAATGAGAGGTATATCTAGAAAGCATTGTGAACTCAGCCTCATACTGAATAATCGATCTATTACCTTGTACCAGTCTAATGAATTTGTCTTACATCAGTCTTTTACCTGACATCGGTACATACCAGTCTCTAAATACTTTCACAAACTCTACCCAAGAGACTTGACTGCTTGGTCGTCCTCCAAAGATCTCTTGTAACTGGCTTCTCTACCACCTCTTTGCTTCACCATTAAAAGCATAGGCAACTAAGGTAACCTTTCTATCTTTAGGGCGTGACATACATTTCAAGATCTTTATCCTCATTAATCAATCTTCCGCCTATATGGGTCCACCCCTTATGAACAATGGAGACTTCATGTCTTGGAATAACTTCAAGTATTTGTCCATTGGAGTGTTTCCATTACCACTAGCCTGGGTATGAGTGTTCTTTATCAATTGGGTCATTGCTTCCATCATTTGCATAAAAGATTCCATAGTAGCATTGATGCTACTACTTTGAGGCTCTGTACGGCTCGTAGCTCCCTCTTAATTTCTCCAGTATTGCAATCAGTGGTATTAGTTTCAGGATCCACGGCCCTGAGACATAACGCAACGAAATAAATAAAGCAGTCTATAGCACATGCATTCTATACCTACTCTAACTTATAGAATCATCCTATTGACTCTTTCATATTGGTCAGTATGTTAAAACCCTTTCGCTCTAATACCACTATTGTCACGACCCGACCTGATAAGTTCGCATAGACGGGGCGAGAACGAAAGTCAGCGGTAAGATTTAAAACATTCATATAACATAACTAAAGCAACACTGCCATTGCGAGGTCCCAAGTCCTGGATGAGAAAAGTGGAGGGTTGCGTTAGATAGTCGACAGTCAGCGTAAAACTTGTCGAACAATAATGACATGAATCTCTTAAGAAATTGTGTTAATGTTAGGGCGTCCCCTGGAAGCGACGCGCTGTATGGCCTGAATACAGTGACAAGTGTGCAAGGGCCGCTACAGCGGTGCCCGGGTGCAGTGTTAAATAGGCAAGGGTTCCCACATCAAGCACGGATGTGGGCAAAGAAGCTAGTCCATGAAACTAAAATTAGGATAGGAACTTGGAATATTGGTTCCCTTACAGGAAAATTAATGGAAGTAATAGATATTATGATTCATAGGAAGTTAAATATTTTGTGCATTCAGGAAACTAAATGGGTTGGAGAGAAGGCTAAGGAAATTGATAGTTTAGGATTTAAACTTTGATATTCGGGTAGAAGTCGTACTAGAAATGGTGTAGGTGTTATTATAGATAAGAGTTTAAAGGATAATGTTATAAAAATTAATAGGATTGTAGATAAAATCATAGCTTTAAAGATTGTTGTTGATGATAACATTGTTAATATTATAAGTGCTTATGCTCCTCAAGTAGGTTTGGATATGAGTTCTAAATTAAATTTTTGGAATGACTTAGAAGAATTAATACAAAAGATACCTCTTGAAGAAAGAGTTTTTATTGGAGGAGATTTAAATGGACATGTTAGTAGAGAGGTAGATGATTTTAAAAGCATTCATTGTGGCCATTGATTTGGAACGACGAATGAAGGTGGCAAGACCATATTGGATTTTTGTTTAGCTTATGATTTTTCAATTGCTAATACTTTATTTAAAAAAAGGAATGAGCATCTCATCACTTATAAAATTGGATATAATACAACTCAGATTGACTATTTTCTTATTAGAAAATTAAATTGTTTAGATTGCAAGGATTGTAAAATTATTTCGAGTGAAAATTTATGTACCCAATACCGATTATTAGTTTTGGACTTTAAGATAAAGGGGCATATAATAAAAAATAAAGTAAAACGATTTTCTAGGATTAGATGGGGGCATTTAAAGAATATTACCAAAAATATTTTTGAGAATAAGATTTTAGATATTAAGATTTTGTCTGTGCATGAGGATGCTAATGTTATGTGGGAAAAAGTGGCTAGTGATATTAAGAATATTGCAAAAGATGTTCTTGGAGTATCAAAAAGAAAAGCTCCTAATAGTAAAAATAATTGGTGGTGGAATCCAAATGTGCAAGAAAAGATTAAAAATAAGAAGTTTTGTTATAAAAATTGGTTTAATTTTAAAAATTCTGATAATTGGGAAATATATAAAGTGGCTCGCAAGAATGCTAAGAAAACAATATGCGATGTAAAGACATTAGCTTTTAGTGATTTATATAATAGATTAGATACTAAAGAGGGAGAAAGATATATGTATAAGTTAGCCAAACAAAGAGATAGGAGTAGTAAGGATTTAGTTCAAGTGAGGTGTATTAAGGATGAAGATCAAAAAATACTTTTCTTAGAAGATGATATTCAACAAAGGTGAATGAGATATTTTGCTAAACTTTTTAATGAATATTGCAAAAATAAGATTGACTATAGTGACCTTAGCGCCCTAAATGAAAATAAAGATTTCTGTTTTTATCTGCGTATTAGTAAAACCGAAGTTAGAGAGGCTTTAAAGAAAATGAAGGGTGAAAAAGCTGTTGGACCTGATGATATTCCAATAGAGGTGTGGAAATGCTTAGGAGATGAAGGAATTTCATGGCTTACTAAACTTTTTAATACTATTTTGAAGACTAAAAAGATGCCAGATGAGTGGAGAATGAGTGTGTTAATTCCTATTTTTAAGAATAAAGGTGATGTACAAGATTGTGCGAATTATAGAGGTATTAAGTTAATGTGTCATACTTTAAAACTATGGGAGCGAGTTATGGAGCATAGGCTGCGGCGTGATACTGATGTTTCTAAAAATCAATTTGGATTCATGCCGGGTAGGTCGACTATGGAAGCCATACATTTATTAAAAGGTTTGATGGAGAAATATAGAGAAAATAAGGAGGATCTACATATGATATTTATTGATTTAGAAAAAGCATATGATAAAGTTCCAAGAGAAGTGCTATGGAGAGTTCTTGAAAAGAAAGGAGTCAATAATGCTTATATTCAAATCATTAAAGATATGTATGCAGGAGCTATTACTTGTGTTCAAACACAAGGTGGATTGACCAAGTATTTCCCTATTTCGGTTGGGTTACATCAAGGATCAGCCTTAAGCCCATATCTTTTTGCTTTAGTCATGGATGTTCTCACTAGACATTTGCAAGAGGATGTACCTTGGTGTATGCTTTTTGCTGATGATATTCTTCTTGTTGATAAGACTAGAGGAGTTGAAGGTAAACTTGAATTATGGAGGTCAACTTTAGAGTCTAAAGGTTTTCGCTTGAGTAGATCTAAAACGGAATATATGGAGTGTAATTTTAGTAGTAATAGACCTAGTGAGGGGATTGTGACTTTGGGCGATCAAGTCATTAATAAGAGTACACGTTTTAGATATCTTGGATCTAGTGTTCAGAGTGATGGTGAAATAGATGGGGATATTATTAGCAGAATTCAAGTTGGATGGTTGAAGTGGAGGAATGCATCGGGATTATTATGTGATAGAAATGTACCCCTCAAACTTAAGGGAAAATTCTATAAGATGGTAGTGAGGCCTACAATGCTTTATGGTGCCGAATGTTGGCCATTAAAAGAGAAGCAAAATATTAAGTTAAGTGTGGCAGAGATGAGGATGCTCAGGTGGATGAGTGGCTTTACCCTTAGAGATAGGATATGAAATGAGCATATACGTGAAAAGGTTGGAGTAGCTCCAGTAGAAGATAAAATTAGAGAGTGTCGCCTTAGATGGTTTGGTCACATAAAACGGCGGCCTTCCGATGACCCGGTTAGGAGAGTAGAGGTATTAGATTTGACTTATGTTAAGAAAGGTAGGGGTAGACCTAAAAAGACTTGGTTAGAAAATATTAGGAATGACCTTTCTTTATTAGATTTAAACGGGAATTTGACTTTTAATAGGACGCAATGGAGAAAAAGGATTCATGTAGCCGACCCCACGTAGTGGGATAAAGGCTTGATGTTGTTGTTGTTGTATATAACATAACTAAAGCCTCTCCAAACATATAGAAAGAGCTACTAAATATTCCAAGTAAAATTTTCATTTTTTTTCTTTTCCTCTATAATTCAATGATATCAAAATATACATAAAGGTTCAATACATAGATGGATATAAAAAAAAAGAAATATACCTATTACATGTCATCCTGAATCCATCTAACACAAAATATAAAAAAAAAACCAAAAAGGAATCTGTCCCCCGTCGTCTCCCTACGACGGTAAGTAAAATGTGGTTTATCTGTCATTATCGCTTAACAGGTTCTCCTGAAAAATGTTCTATAAGTTTGATGAGTCACAACTCAGTAGATAAAATAATATTAAATTAAATTTAGAGGCAAGAGGAGTACAACATGTATATATTTCTAAGTAAAGAAACAATCAACATGCTATGATATATCAACTAAAGTAAAAATGCCTCTAAGTCAATTTATATGTTCTCTTTCTTTGCATAAACTTGCAATCCTTTTTCATTAAGCATTCATGATTCATTTGATACCTTTTATACCTATAACAGAATGACATATATCATAATAACATAATCTTAGGCACCTGTCATAGAAGTATCGTTTATTTTATACTGATCAGGTACACTTTTTAATTGGTCATTCTTTTACCATTTGACTATGAATAACCCCTTTATCATTGGCTCAAAAGAGCCCCTTTACTATTGGCTCAAAAGAATCCCTTTACCATTGATATTCTGCATCAAACATAGACATGCAAACATTCTATATTTATTCATAAAATGGACTTTAACATGTTATGCGTGCTTATGGTCTAATGTTTCCATATATTGCTACATGATTGCATAATTTCATAAGAAAGGAGACATGATTACATATGCATTACATATAAAAGGAGACATAAACTTTGTACTTCTATAATCATAACATAAGAGATATACATTTGCATTATGTATTCTAAAGTATTTATGTAAGAATATGCTAAGCTACATATGAAGGTACAATTTGCATTTAAAAGATAAACTAATCACATGAGATTATAAGACCATGATATCTTTCGAAAAGAGAAGGATTTTCCAAATTTAAAAGAACTACATTTTATCTACCTCACCGCGGTGTGTGACTTGCCGATTGCTCTAACGAATTCCTCCCTTTACATGTTCAATATCTAAAAGAAACATAACTAAATGTGTAAATGTCATATGCTTCCACATAAATTTTCTTAATTCCCTAAACTATGAGAATAAAGAACGTACCCATACATTTTTCTTAAACTTTCTAATTTAACCCTTTCCCAACTCAAAATTAGTTTTATTTATAATTTCTCTAAATTTGGTATTTCATCAAAACCTTAACTTTTGGGAACCCTCTTTTGTCCATTACATTACACATGCTTAAGGAAACCTCCCATACACTAAACACTTAAGAAAAATATAATTAATTTTTAGATTAATCTAAATTAAAATTATAGAAAATAGCATTTTGTGTAAAAACCCTAAATTTCACCTCTAAAATCCTTCCAAAGTCCAATTAGAACCATAATACTTAAGGGTTTTCATGATTAGCGAAAAGTCGTAATTTTTAAAACTTGAATTTGTTCATAAAAATTAAATTAACTTCCAATAGAGGCTCTCTAATGCCATTAGGATTCATTCTTACAGAGGTATTTTGAAAGAAAAAAAAGAATTGAATGAAACCCTAATTTTCAAAACCCAAAATTTTTGGGGAAAACTAAAAATTTCATGATTAGAAGCTTTCTTCCCTCATTTCCTAACATTCTTCTTCAAAATTTTAGTGTTTTGGACAAACTCTAAAACTTTCATCCAAAAAAATCTCAAGAAAATGAAGGGATTTTTATGTATAAAGCTTATCTTACTCCTTGAACTTTCCCCTTCACTTTCCCCCAAATGCACGTCGGAAATTGCCTACTGCCTCCGAAGCTCCAAGCCGCCCGTCTCACATCCGCTCCCTCCTGTTCTCTCTCTTGCTCGGCCGAACTAAACAATAAGAGAGAAAAAGCCTACCAAAAGACTCATGTACCCCTTCTACTTAATATTTTCGTAACGCTTCATGAGGGGTTGAATGGGCAAAAACGGTTAAAGTTTACTTAAACAAACTTCGACGATTTGTAGTTTTAAAATCATACGAAATTAGGTATATGTTCTTAATACCGTTTCAATCGAAATTTCACATAAGATTTTATAAAATTTATTGCGTAGAATTCCGACGGCTTCGAAATTTTGCCTAATTTAGTCGCGGCGCATCGAAATTCGTGCGACGCCGATGAGTGATATATTTTTTTTTTGGGATTTACAATGAACATGGTACCAAGTCAATATGTTATTGTATACCTCTCAACAGTGATAACTTCTTACGGTAAGTCTGTAGGAGTAATATCACTGTACTCAAACAGAAGGGTGAGATCACAACAAGTATATGATATTCAACTGAATTATGTATAACATCCTCCAATGAAATGAATGAAGGTAAGGTCAGTAAATTCTCTTCTGGAACTATCTAATCATACTCTCTCCACTCTCTACTCAAGCGTCCATGTTTTGGTTTTTAGTCAACTAAACATCATTAAAATATTCTCTCCTTTTCCTTTTGTGAGAATGCTCTTTTATCTTTATTTGCAAGTTTTCATTTTAGTTTTAGGCACATCGAATGATTAAAGATTGTAATGCAAACAAGCCTTAAGAGATCAAGCAATTGCTCATCTTTCTAGTCATAATGTTATAATGTCCAATTATTTTGAGGTTTCCAGCCTTTTCTTTTTTCTTTTTTTACGACGGAGGCTTCCTTGTGATCTCAATTTCATTTTTTCTGCAGCTCAACAGCCAAGATAAGAAGTGAAGTACTCTCACCCTTCCGTTCTGTCCGAATGTTCTTTTATATTGCTTTCATTGCAAGTGGTGCTTTAGGAGGACTAATCACCATCACACGATTAATTTCTTCTCTTGCGAATCCATCAAAAACATTGCTACTGCCTGAGATTTTAAAGGATCTTAGCATAGATCTAGGTGCAGTTTTTCTTTTCTATTTTCTGTACGCGAGGGAGAACGAAGCAAAGAATGTTCAGTTGGCCAAGCTATTCAGAGAGGAAAGCCTCTCACAACTTAAGCTACGCATTGACCAGAAGAAGATAGTTCCTATCAATGATCTGAGGGGAATTGCACGCCTAGTCATCCTTGCTGGCCCTGCTGCATACATTAACGAGTCCTTCAAGCTTAGTGAAGCATTTACTGAGGGCCTTCTTGAACGAGGAGTGTTAGTGGTTCCCTTTGCCACTGATAAGAGCAAACTTGAATTTGAATCAGTAGATTGTAAAGAGCAGTTTCCTATTGATGAAAAAAGGAAGAAGCTCTGGCAGCTGAGGCCTGTTAATGTTGCAGAATGGAGCAAGTGAGAACCTGTTTAAAGCATTTTTTTTGTTTTCATTCTTATCATATAACTTTTCTCTGTGCTTTTTTCTGCAGTTGGATAGATGAACAGAAGAAATTGGCTACTGTTTCGCTTGATTCTCCTGTGTGAGTATCGCACCTCTTTATGCTCCATTCATCCTCGAGTTTTGAAGGAGTATTCATGGTTATCATTAAACATATATTACGAAAGTTGAAACTGAAAGATACCAGCTTTTTAAGATATGTTATTGCTCAAGGAAATGATGCCAATTGTCAAGTTTTCTTACATGCTATGCTGGGGTTTGCTTATACACGCATGCGAAATACTAGGTTTATAAAATTTCATTATAACATTATGTCGGCTTTTGTGATTCTGCCTCAGAAGGTTTTACTTATCAATTATTTGCTGATGCATTTTTTTATTTTCTTTCCATTTTCCCATGATGAAGATATCTCTCACTACGTATGGATGGTCGAGTTCGTGGGAGTGGTGTTGGTTATCCTCCTTGGAATGCTTTTGTTGCTCAACTACCTCCAGTGAAGGGGCTCTGGTCAGGAATTCTTGATGGGATGGATGGAAGAGTATTGTAAGAATATGCATTTATATTGCAAGCGGCTTACTGGTTGTGCTCTTTGTTCTCTTGACTTCAGCTGCATCCTTGTCTTTTATGTTTGATCCATGCTTAGATTCTACTCAAGTGCTATCAGCTAGTAGTTTTTCCATGTTGAGTCCTTTATTTGAAACCATTCCAAAACTTATGTTCTATGTTCATAATAGGAATCACAGAAGTATATGTAGGACTTCTGTTGGAGCGCTGTAGTTCTTAAACTAGGAGAAGAGGTTCATGGAGTAATGCCAAAGCCTAAAAGGAACATAGCATGAATATGAAGCCTAAAGTTATTTTTGAGAAGTACTTAACATTTCTAAAGATTAGCTAACTACATGAAGTTGTGCATGTTGTTCCATAATTATTTGCATTTAGATGGTTCTGATAGGCCTCATCATTACTTAGTTGCTGCCTTTTTAAGTTTTTTAACACACAACTATCCCTTCTTGAACACGAGGGATTCATGTAAAACTTGCTTATCATTGATCTAGCAAAATAATTTCTTCAGAATGAGCCTTTTAATGGCTGTTTAACGTTGACAGTTTCTCAAAAGATAACATTGACTTACAAACCAATTCTGCGGTTGTAGAGATAATCCTAAGATTTAATGGTAGTCCTAGTTTCTTTCATTATATGTAGTGTTACAGATTTCATTCACACAGATCTGCGTCTATTCCATTAAGGTATTTAAGAAGCCCATGATTTTAAATTGTCAAATTTCCTTTCAAGCAAGATGATCCTTTATATTATCAAGGCTAACACATCAAAACCTCCTTAGATCTAATTTACCGACCAAAGCGATGCATCAATATTCATGCTTGGTTGAGCTTTTTAGAGTTTTCCTCATTATTTTTTTATTTTTTTAATCAAGCTTTAATAGAGGTCGGCTTGCATTGTGAAGGAACGGGTTTTAGTTGCTTTTATACTCGGCAACATCAATTGACTCACTATCACATAAGTATCTCAATGTCTCTTGCAGTAATAGCGAATAGTGTATCCCATTTTAAAAATATAGTGAAATTATATCAGGTTTGAATTTGGGCAAATGAGTATTGAGATTTCTGTGAGGTGTGGTGTAAGCCATAAGGCATTTTGAGATATATGCCTCATAATTAAATTATTAAATTGATAAAAGATATGAAATAACAAGTGATATATTAACATCAAAATAATATATTAAAGTAAGATCATAAAAAGTCAAAGTAAGATCATTAAAAGTCATACAATGATACGACCATTGTTAAATAAATAGTCTCTCTTAATTCAACACAAACAACTAGTACAACAAGAAGCTTTTATCCCATTGTGAGGTTGGCTACATTTGTAATACCCGACCGTACCTAGGATGAAGATGAAGAGGAGGCCGAAGGAAACGCTGCATGCAGAAGTCAAAGGGGGGTTTGTCGTTTCGTTTCCAAGAGAAGAAAAAGAGCTTGCTTTGTCGGTTGGAGTCGAAGAGGCCGAATGGAAGAGGCTTTGCGTCATGGAAGCCGAAGGGTTGGGGCCGTCCGTCTCTTGCTTCGCCTCTATAAATTAAAGAAGAGAGAGAGAGAGAGAGGGCTTGGAAGTGAGCAAGCAGCGGCTAGGGCTTGGAGGAAGAACGAGAGGCGAGTTTCCTATTTTTTTATCTAAATTAAAATTTAGATTAATGTTATTATAGGTATACATGAGTTAATTAATATGAATCTAATATGTAGTTTAAAAGGACAAGGTTATATTTTATATTAAATTTAAAATATCTTAAAAAATAATCAAATTTATTTATAAGCTTAATTGCAAATATTTAGAAAGAGTGCAAGTTTGAGAGATTTCAATTTAATTTATTAATTCTAAAAGGAATGGATTAAAAATATATTTATATATTTATGTTATCAAAATAAGAGTATTTAATTAATTAAATTAAGAAATTATTAAATATAAAAGTTTATAACAAATTATTATTTATATTTCAATAAGAATACAAGGAAAATAAAATTTATTCTTAAATTAATACAATTAAATATGATGACTATATATTAGTAGCTTTATGTAGTAAATTATGAGAGTTAAATAAGATATAAATTTTTTTAATGTTAATTAAGATAATTAATAAGTAATAAAGAAATTATAGTTTAAATAAATATGTAAAGAGAGAATAAATATTTTAAAATTTAAGAAATATGAAATTTGAGAGTGAGAGCATAGGAGATATTTCTTTTAATTAAATTATTAAAGCGGATATGATAAGTTTAAATGAGAAATTATTAATATAAATTAAATAATAGTTTATATATAATTATTAAAAAGAGGATAACAAATTATCTTATTTAAACATAAGAACTATTTAAGTATAATTAATAATTAATTAGAGAAAGAGATGATTATATATAAGTTAAAATAAACCTTTGAAAATATGTATTATTATAGATATCATTTTATTGAAGTCAGAGTAAAGAAATTAAGAGCAAGTAATCCTAATCAAGATGAGTATGCATGTTTCTATATTATGATAATTGTGTTGCTATTAATTACATTTTTATTTGCAATTGATTTTATCTTACTATTTATTTTATCTACAATGCAAATGATCTATATCTCACATATTGAATAATTTATCTTACTTTATTGCATAAAGCATAAATTAATGAATTGATTAGATACATGTAATTGCATGTGCATGTTGAATTGATGGAGTCCACCCCCTTATAGTACTGGCTGGGGACGCAATGTACCCATGCACGTTAATGGAAAAGGTTATGGAAATGAAAAAGGAAAAATGAATACATTTATTGGTACTAAATTAGACGATGACTTATGTGACGGTTGTATTATTAAGAAAGGATAAAGATACGATATATTTGACAGATATAATGTATGCACATTTTGATATGAAATGATTAAATAGACTTATGTTATGTTATAGAATAATTATGCATATTGTTCTTAGTGCCTTGAATTACTATAATTTTAGAAGCATGCTTTACTCACTGAATTTTGTTTTGACTCACTCTTCATGTTGGAAATTATTTTTTAGGTATAATTTTGCATAATCAAAATGAATAGAAGAGGTGAAGATGTATACTATAGGCAAAACACTCCAAATGAAAGGAATTTATGATATTTTGTTTTAAATTATGAGGTTTTAGCGGCTCTTTTAGTTTTGAGATTGTTTTAGAAATTTAATCTACCATCCGACTTTCTGTTCCCGCTTTGTTAAGTCGAGCCTCTGGGCCAGGTCGTAACAAAATTGGTATCAGAGCAAGGTTAGGAGTATCTTAGGAAAGTGAATTATAATGAAAGAGCAATGATTTATGAACTTATTTAAGAATATTAAATATTCGATTAGATATTATAATAAAATTATAAATATATATATCAGGTATAGTATTATGAAGAGGACGTAACCGATAGAAAAATTAAAAGAGAAGTACCACCTAAAGTGTCTGTAAACACCAACACCTTCACCTAGATGATGAAGGCTATGACCCAGCTGCTTCAAGAATCAAGATCACAGCATGGTGTTGGAGTTGATAAATATTTGAAGTTATTTCTGGACATGAACCTCCTTTATTCAGAGGTAATAAGGGTCCAATTGAGGCTGAAAATTGGTTACTTCATATAGAGAAATTATCAGATTGCATGTCATGTCTTGATGAGAGGAAAGTGTCACTTGCTACTTTTGCCTTGGATGGAGAAGGAGAAAGGTGTGGAGATGACATCGTGAAGACAGGTTAGAAGATATTCCAAATACATTTGTTAATTGGGAAGACTTTGTAGAACTTTATAGACAATGATTTATACCTATGTCAGTAAGAAGATAGATGCATGCAAATTTATAAGATTGATTCAAGGAGACAAATCAGGAATGCAATACGAAGCAAAATTCACTACATTATCTAGATATGCCCCACAACTAATTACAACAACAAAAGAAAAATGCTATAGATTCCTATCCGGTCTAAAGGATACAATTAGATAACCTTTAGTACCTTTGGGAATCGAGGATTATTCGGTTTTGGTAGAAAGATATATGAGGGTGGAGATTGATTTTCAAATCACTCAGAAGAGAAGAGATCAACATAAAAGAAAGAGTATTAAAGAAAATATCCAAAGCAATCAGACTGAGGGATCAAATGAGAAGAAGCTCAAGTTTAATCCTAGTGGAGCTAGTGGAGTTAGTAATGCAACTGTCAGTAAAGTTATGGAAGCTTGTGCTAAGTGTGGAAGATTATATAAGGGTGAATTTTTGATATGTTCCAACACTTGCCATTGGTGTCATCAACCTGGACACATTGTAAAATATTGTCCTACGTTAGGTCAAAGGACTTCTAAAGAAATGAAATCAATAGAAGCACCATCCCAAAAGAATATGGCAAACAAAAGATGATAGAACCATTAGTTTCACTCCAATACAAAATCAATCCGGGCAGAATGTTCGACCGTGGGTTTATGCTTTGACTCAATAGGAGCCTAATAAATCCATAAATATTGACAAAGATAGTTGAGATGACTTTATTATCTAATATAGTAACTTGTTATGTTATATCAGATATTTTGCTTTATCTAGTTATCTTAATATGTTATATCGAATGTTTTACTAATTATGTGTCTAATGTGGAAGTTTATGTTGAATGAAATTTAAAATTATATTTTGCTTATGTAACCATAAGAATCATATATAAATTTTGAGGACAAATTTCTATAAGCAGGGAAGATTGTAATGCTTGACTGTACCTTGGAGGAAGACGAAGAGGAGGCTGAAAGAAACGCTGCAGAAGTCAAAGGGGGTTTTGTCATTTCATTTCCATAAGAAAACGAAGAGATTGCTTCATCGGTTGGAGTTGAAGAGGCTGAATGGAAGGGGCTTTTCGTCATTGAAGCTGAAGGGTTCGGGCCGTCTGTCTCTTACTTTGCCTCTATAAATTAGAGAAGAGAGAGAGAGAGAGAGAGAGAGAGAGAGAGAGAGAGAGAGAGAGAGAGGGCATGGAATTGAGCAAGTTGCGGCTAGGGCTTAGAGGAAGAACAAGAGGTGAGTTTACTATTTTTTTATCTAAATTAAAATTTCAATTAATGTTATTATAGGTATACATAAGTTAATTAATATGAATCTAATATGTAGTTTAAAAAGACGAGATTATATTTATATTAAATTTAAAATATCTTAAAAAATAATCAAACGTAATTATAAGCTTAATTGCAAATATATAGAAAGAGCAATGTTTAAAATTGCGTATTCGGGTATTGAGGCGTTTTTCATTCGTGAGGCGAGGCGTAAGCCTCAAGGCGTTTTGAGGCGTAAGCCTCAAAATCAAAAGACTGCGTAAACATAAAATAATAAATTTTTTATATACTAATGAGTGAATAATATAAAACATGAAAAAGCATAAGATATGAAGTGAAATCAAAATATCCCAATAATAAGATAACATGAAGTATAGTTCAACTCAAAATTCTATCTTTCCTAAATCCCATTATTCTTTTCATTAACATATAATTCCAATTTCCAAAAACAAATAGCAATGACATATCACATAAGAACTCATAAGTCATCAACACTGTCATCAGTAAGGGGTTCTTTATTTGAATCATCATTATGATGACTTGCTCTCTCCTCTTCTATAGAGTTCAATGTCGGGCATTTACTTCAAGATTTATGTAAGTTTTAATATATAGCGTGAGGCGAGGCGGGCCTCAATTCGGGCCTCAACCAAGTTGAGGCGCAAGCCTCATAAAAAAAACTCGAGGCGTAAGCATCGAGGCATTTTTTACTAGAATTGCGCAAAGGCGGGCCTCAAGACGAGCCTCATATTGCGCAATTTTAAACCATGAGAAAGAGTGTATGCTTGAGAGATTTAAAATTAAATTATTAATTTTAAAAGGAATGGATTAAAAATATATTTATATTGTCGAAATAAGAGTATTTAATTAATTAAAGTAAGAAATTATTAAATATAAAGGTTATAGCAAATTATGATTTATATTTCAATAAGAATGCAAGGAAAATCAAATTTATTCTTAAATTAATAAAATTAAATACGATGACTATATATTAGCAGAGAGAGGAAAAGAGCACTTTATGTAGTAAATTATGAGAGTTAAATAAGATATAAAATTTTTTTAATGTTAATTAAGATAATTAATAAGTAATAAAGAAAGTATAGTTTAAATAAATATATAAAGAGAGAATAAATATTTTAAAATTTAAGAAATATAAAATTTGAAAGTGAGAGCATAGGAGATATTTCTTTTAATTAAATAATTCAAGCGGATATGTTAAGTTTAAATGAGAAATTATTGATATAAATTAAATCATAGTTTTTATATAACTATTAAAAAGAGGATAATAAATTCTCTTATTTTAACATAAGAACTACTTAAGTATAATTAATAGTTAATTAGAGAAAGAGATGATTATATATAAGTTAAAATAAACTTTTGAAAATATGTATTATTATAGATACCATTTTATTGAAGTTAGAGCAAGAAAATTAGGAGCAAGTAATCCTAATCAATGTGAGTACTTATGTTTCTATATTATGATAATTGTGTTGTTATTAATTACATTTTTATTTGCAAATAATTTTATCTTACTATTTATTTTATCTACAATGAAAATGTTTTATATCTTACATATTGAATAATTTTTCGTACATTATTGCATAAAACATAAATTAATGAATTGATTAGCTACATGTAATTGCATGTGTATGTTTAATTGATGGAGTCCACCTCTTTATAGTACTGATTGGGGATGCAATGTACTAATGCACGTTAATGAAAATGGTTATAGAAATGAAAAAAAAAGAGTACATTTATTGGTACTAAATTATACGGTGGCTCATATGACGATTATATTATTAAGAAAGGATAAATATACGATATATTTGACAAATATGATGTATGCACGTTTTGATATGAAATGATTAAATAAACTTATTTTATGTTATAAAATGATTATGCATATTTTTTCCAATGCTTTGGATTACTGTAAATTTAGAAGTATGCTTTACTCACTAAGTTCTATTTTGACTCACTCTTCCTGTTGGAAATTATTTTTCAGGTATACTTTAGTATAATCAAAATAAATAGAAGAGATGAAAACGTATATTGTTGTCCAAACGCTCAAAATGAAAAGTATTTTTGATATTTTGTTTTAAATTTTGAGGTTTTAGCATCTCTTTCAGTTTTAAGATTGTTTTAGAAATCTTATTACCATCTGACCTTCTATTCTCACATCGTTAATTTGAGCCACCAGGCCGGGTTGTAATAAAAGTGGTATCATAGCAAGGTTGGGAGTATCTTAAGCTAATGAGTCATAATTTAAATTTATGGGAGCAAGTTATGGACCGTAGGTTGTGGTGTGATAATAATGTTTATTAAAATCAATTTGGATTCATGTCATGTGGGTCTATTATGGAAGCCATATATTTATTGAGAGGTTTGACGAAGAAATATAGAGAGAATAAGGAGGATCTCTACATATGATATTTTTTGATTTAGAGAAATCATATGATAAAGTTCCAAGAGAAGTGCTATGGAAAGTTCTTGAAAAAAAAGGAGTTAATACTCTTATATTTAAATCATTAAAGATATGTATGCATAAGCTATTACTTATGTTCAAACACAAGGTGGTTTGACAAAATATTTTCCTATTTCGATTGGACTACATCAAGGATCAGCCTTAAGCCCATGTCTTTTTAGTTTTGGTCATGGATGTTCTCACTAGACATTTGCAAGAGCATGTACCTTATTGATAAGACTAGTGAGTGAGTTGATGGTAAACTTGAATTATGAAAGTCAACTTTAGAGTCTAAGGTTTGTTGTTGTTGTATTTCTTTTTCTGGCAACCAAACAATCCCTAAATCCTGATTATTGTAGTGGGGAAGGGAAAAAAACAGAAAAAAAACATAACCTCAACCTATTCTAGCCCTAACACCACTCTTTTTTTTTTTGGCATATTAGAGGATTTGAGCACGGGCTAGATCGAGAGGAATTTTCTTCAGTCGACTTACTGGCCTATAACCCAATCTCAACACCACTCATTTATGATTTAATGCAACCTAAAACTACAGTCGCCACCTACATTTTCCCAAATCGAACTCCCTCTCCTCTCATGCAAAGCTCTACCCGTCGTCCCTATCACCCTCTCCACATACTCCCTTGTTCGACCAGCTGTCACCTGACCGTTCAACAGCCATATGCTCCCGTGTGACCCAACCATCCAAACCGTTACCGGCATTACTCCTACATTCGCACGCTGGTACTTCTCCACCTCGCACCTCTATCTACCCACCAGCTAAATCCCCAATGCCAACCAACCCAACTTAATTGGCTAACTAATTCCTTTGCCCACTATACTCATTCTCTTTCAAACCGATTCATATACAACAACCGAGCTTTGAACCTCCTCGACATTGCTATGGATCGGCTCCCTCCTATTAGATCCCCTTGCATTGTTTCCTTTTGCCTTTGATCTTGTCTCGTAGCACACTGCTTCCTAGCATAAGCCTAGATACCTTCTGTCGATTTAATCTGTAACAGTCCAAACTCTTAACTATAAAAAAATTGTCCACTTTGGTCTAAGGACCTCATTGTTTTGTCATGTTGGTATAACTTTCCAGGCGGTAACCCATCCCAGGATTTTTCCAAGAATGTTTTACTGTGGACTTTCTTAATTGAAATTCTAACAATTACACCGAAAGGCATCTCGATATTTTCGAGTTAAATTTTTTTTTTTTACTTAAGGGATTTCACAATCTCCCCCACGTAAGTATCTGATGTCCTCGTCAGTATCTTTATCCCATAATCATCCACTAGACATGTGATTCTAGAGGTGGCCCCTACAAATTCAAGTGGTGACTTCCGCCACGTAGCATTATCCCATACATGGTTCAAGGAGTGGCTCCCATGGCGTAGCACTTTATATTGTATGACACTTAGTTCCCATCTTTTGACTGGTGTATTGCTCTGATATCATTTGTAACGATCCAAACTCTTAACTATCAAGATATTGCCCTTTTCGCCTTAAGGGCATTATTTGACTTAAGGGCCTCACGGTTTTTTCACGTTGGTGTAACTTTCCAGGAGATCACTAATCCCAGGATTTTTCTGAGATGAGCACACTTAATTGTGGAGTTTCTTAAATGAAATTCCAAATATTTAAAAGTTCAGCTTCTTTTTACTTAGGGATTTCACATAATCAGCCAATTTCGTCTTGTCATCTCCAATATCAACCAGGCATTCATTGTTTCTCTCGGAATCCAAATCTCAACCAAATATGGTGGTTTCACCTGAGCCTTGCTGACAGCACTCCATTAGCCTTGACGTCAACTGGATTAGCTCTAAATCATTGAATCGTTCACTTCATCGCCCTCTGAACCCATATACACCATCTGGCAACTTGCTAGATTCTCACAAAAGTCCTTCAGGCCAGCCAGTACTTCGTATTGCCTTTAGATTCTCCTCCATTAAATTAACCTTAATTCATAAGACCTGTCAAATGCATCTCCTCAAAAGCCCATGTATTAAAGCACTTCATTAAAAAAAAAAAAAAATCCTCCAACTCATTTGCCTTATAAGTCCAATAACCTGTAAGTGAATTTAATACCTCACACTTTCCTCAACCTTCATCTGCTTCACATTCCCCTCCATCAACATCCACCACTACCTCATCTTCTTCTTCATTTTCAACATATTCCTTTACTTTACCTGCTATTATGTATGCAAGGTAAATAAAAAAAAAATTGATGATTAAGAAATTAGATTTTACTTTCTGTTAAGTTTTTTAAAATTGTCGTTTGGTTTCTTTTGCAATATATATTTATATTAAAATTGATCTGAAAGGAAATGTTAAAGTTCTGTAGTTCTTCTTTAATTTATCAGTTTGACTTCGAATGTTTAGCCAAAAAAAAAAAAAAATGATGAATGAAGAAATGAAAGCTAAGGCTCTGAAGGATTAAAGCTGTCATGTTGGCTATCTAATAATAGAGATTTAAGGTAGAATAGGAAAAAGATTCAAGGTTTATAGGATTTAGTTTTTTTTACTGTCAAAATAGGATTTAAATTAAATCTTAACTAAGTCTTACTCTAATCGTAATATCAAGCTTATCTCTCTCCCGTTCTCTTTCTTTCTCTAAATAGATAGAGAAAGTCTTCTTCTGCACCAATAAATCCACACCACCCACAAACCTCACAATCCACCACTTTCTCTCTCTAAAAACATATCATGCACCCTTCCAAGCTCCTCCATAATCCTCATTTCCCTTAAAGCAGGTCTTTAGTTACTAGAGTGTAAGAGGCTTGACACACTCCATCAAACTAATAATCCTAATTTTTTCCTGTATCATAGGTGATCAACCATCCGATTAAAGATTGCTATATTAAAAATTGATTATAAGGAACTACTTAAAAAGTGTTCACATTATCAAATATTATCTTAGTTCATCCTGGAAGGGTATTAACTCGGGTGGTTATATCCTATTGTGTACCCTCAATTAAAGGAAAAACAAAGAAAAAATCAATTTAGGATGAGCAATAGGTGACTTGGGTTTCTAAGAAGGTGAAAATGTTGAAGCAGCTTGAAGGAGTTTCTGATGTGAAGTGGAAATCTTCAACTAAACCAGTGCTTGAATTAAAAGGGTTTCCAGCTCCAAGTGCATCTATATCTTGACATCAAGCAAGTGGGCATCCTAGCCAAGCTAGCTCATCTAAATTTGACAAGATGATGTTGAATTCGCTCAAAAGAATCTTATCGAGAAACTAAGGTGAAGTATATTGCAAACAAAAGGGTTATAGATAATCTGAGTGATTATTATCAGCCCATAAGGCAACCTGTTAGGCCTGGTGATTGCATGTCAGAACTCTAATTATCACAGAAGAATTGAATGAGAATGGAGAATCTCTTCCAGTTCAAACAGGCTGAGTTATCTCAACAACGTCAAATGCCCATCAACAAATCTTTCCTCAAATTCATTGTAGAGTTGCAATGACTCCAACGAATATTAAATCCAAAAGAAGTATCAGAAAGTCTATCTTAGTTAAAGTTGTGAATCTGGTAAAATAACATGAGTCCAATCTAATGTTGCTATATATAAATGATAGGAGAATTTATATTTTCCTGATGAAAGATGCCCACAAATTTTTTTGATGCCTTAAGCACTAAAATAAATAACTTCGTCATACGTCATCGGAGATTTTGAACTATCTTTTATCCCCAGACAAATGGATTGGGTGGGGCCTTCAATAAAACTTTTGTGCAAATTCTAAAAAAATCTTAGATGATAATAAAGCATCAACGACGTGAAAGTTAGGAGAAGTTTTGTTGTCATATCAAACGACATATAAAACCACTAATTAGTCTACGCCGTGCGCTTTAGTCTTTGGAACTGAGGTTCTTCTCCCTTTGGAGGTACAACTGCCTTCTCAGCGCATCACAATGAACTATAAAATAACTTCAGGACAAAATGTCAGACTCTGATTAGAAGAGCTCTACGGTTTAGAAGAAAAGCAGTTGCAAGCTCAACATAATCTCGAGTTATATAAAGTGCATGTGATTCAAGCACATGACCAATTATCTTTCAAGCAGGAGACTTATTCGTGGTTCTACGAAGACCCATTTTGGTCCATAGAAAGTTTGAAGATAAAAATTTGAACCAATGTGAGAAGATTCGTTTGTGGTGGAGAAAGTCTATCAAGGAGGATCCTACCAGTTAGTAAATTATAAAGGAAATCATCTCATACTCAAGAAGTATTATGGTTGATGATGTGTAAAAATGGAAATTTTTAATAAATAAAACAAATTCTAAAGTTTAAATTGCTTGTGCTGTTGAAGTTTCATAATGAACTGGGTAGAGTAACAAGACTTGGTTTTGGAGAACCATGACTGAAAGTGTTGCAATTTAAAAATCTATGTGCTTGCTTAAAATGTTTCCCATTTATATAATGCCTGTTGGTTCTTAATAATTGGAGTAAGATTATCCAGCAGAGTTGCTAGAAAATTTTATGGATAGAATTCATTATGCCAATGATTTTGCTCTATGTTTCTCTGTCAAATCTTCATAGTTAACAACATACTATCTCGAAAGACAGACTAATATTTCTTTATCGATTTAAAAATAAAAAAAATATAATTTATTTTCATGTTCAAACTCAACATAAAGAATGTAATATATATCTCAAGAGATAAACATGACATTCACCTATCATTTTGAAAATAAAATTAGCAAATGTATAAGACATTATCTACCTTAAGAGATTCTTTATTTGCCCTAGCAAAGCTAAAGTCGAGTTTGTTTTTTTTTTAATCGGATTTTAGGTTTCCTATAAATGCAAGCTTTTATAGTTAGTTACATAAAAAATTAACTATTAATATGGAAAGGTTTTAAATTTGAACAATTTTTTACAAATCAACAGATGAAAGTTAGAGAGTTCATGAGGTTTTAGGTTAACCCATAAATACTCTAACCTATACTAGTTTGGCTTTACCGATTTAGATCATGATCAAATTTATGTTTAAGTTTATGATTTATTAGAAGATCGTGATAATTCTTCCAAAAGGAAGTACGAGAAGTGGATGCAAATTTGGACTTATGTCTTCTTGGAGTGAATTATCAACTAACCACATAAGCACACAATTTTAAAACCATGCTTTTCAGGTCTAATGCATGTAGCATAGATGACTATTATTTAAATAGAATCAGTGGTTTATGTTTAGAATTTAAATTAGAAATTTAAAATATGAAGGGTTCAAATGCATCTAAGTAATACAATTTAACGTGACTTTATCCTAGACTAGTCTTTTATAATTTCTATAAATTTATATTAAGTTTTGATTTTCTAAAAAAATCCAGCAGCATGATAACCTTAAACCCATGAAGAATAAATTTGTCCCCACCACCCACACTAGTTTTCTTTGGGGGAGCTTTAATGGATTAAGTTTTGGGGTAAATTTTGAGAAGACAGATGAGTTTGTAGATAAGACACTACCTAGAGATTTCTTCCTCATTTTGAAAGGACTTTATGATCCGAGTTTGGGTTTCCTATAGGCGCAAGCTCCTATAGTTAATTACCCTTCTCGGTAACCAGAAAGAACTTTCGATTAAGGGTAAGCATCAATCAGATACGTCGAAATACGTGTTATCTAGCAAACAGTAGGAGCATGGGCTTGGATTTGAGAATTTGATATTTAAAATAGAAATTTAACCATCTTGCACTTAAAGCGGATAGTGGGAAAATGGATGATGAACCCGATCAAGATCTCATGATTTCGTCATCCTAGGCCATCGTGGTCCATGGTCTACTTAGTTGGAGGAGGTAGTCGATCCAACCTGACAGAAGGATCATTGTCGACAACTATGGGTTGCTTCATCTAAGGGTACCTTGTAGACATGGAATGGATGTTTGTCTAAGGAGATAAATCTGAATCCATCTTAGGTAATAGAGGGCTTTATGCCCTATCGATTATATCTTATTGATTCATATCTCAAGGATTTAATGTCACTTAGGAACATATTGGCTCTGGCCATAACTGTAATTTAGCAGTGTCATTTTGCAGCAAAATCACTCAGTTCAGAGGGCCCCGGGTTATAACTGTTTATACTGTAGTGCCATTTAGCGGTAAAAGTGGTAGTAAGAGGACACGTACCACTTCCTTACTGACAGGAGATTATTTGAGAATAGATAATAATGATATTTTTGACTACGCACTAGTTCTATATATGCTGAAGTAAATTTTAATTTGTCCACTTCGATAAACTATTGCGGAGGATGGATATATTTTGATTTAAGTGATTTGATAGGTAATTTTAATTGTAAACATCTTTGGATTCCCCTGGTATTTTGGATTTTTGAGGTTTTGTGTTCGTTTGAGAGGTATTTGAAATATTTGGAATTGACCCCTCCGGTTGAGATTTACGTTCAACATGGCCATCATCGGGGTGTTTACGGGGTCATTGCATTTACTTGTATTTTGTAGAAGTTTTAAGGTATTTGAAAACATATGGGAACCCCTCCCGTTGAAATTTTCTATCAACACGGCCATCATCGGGGTGACTAGGGTCACTTGAAAAATTTTTAATTTTGTGGAAATTTGAGGGTTTTTTGAAATATTTAAAATTAACCCTCTAGTTGAGATCTTCTATCAATGCAGCCATCATCGGGTTGTTTTGAGGTTATTTGGAAATTTCATTGATTGGACCTTATCGACTCTTTCTATTGGTCGATAGAGGATCGGGTCCCCATGGCCTTATATTTTTGTTCATGAATATCTTTTGTTATAGGCCTCGAAAGCCTTATATGAATGTATAAAACAAATATTCTGGTCGACACCTTGACCGTATATCTGTTTGATAATTTGAGTCGTATTAACTCCTTTTTATCTATATAGAAAGATCAGGCTCAAACTACGTTCATTTTTTGACCCGTGCAACATCCCTAGACGTTACGTGTGTACCCGTAACACACTTGTTGGGGTCTATGTAAATTTATGAGTACACACGTCCTTTTGTGTACCTAAGTGCAAACATATTACATTACATGTGTTGGAAGAATTTTTGGATACTTCAGTTGTCCAGGTAACTGGCATTTAAATTCACTGTTCTATTTATAATCTCTTACAAGGCTTCTGTTTGCTTGTAAACAAGTTGCAGATCCGATGGCGTGGTGTTGCAGCTTGTAGACGCCTTCTATCTTCTTGTATGAGTGTTACAGATTCGGTGGCGTGGAGTTGAAGCTTGTAGACGCCTTCTATCTACTTATATGTGTGTTGTAGATCTAATGGAGTAGCATAGGAGCTTATGAATTGAGTTTTTTATTGCTTTGTACAGGTAGATTATCGTGCACAACTTGTCTCTCTATAGGTAGATTATAGCGTACTAACGAATCTCCCACTTTTACTGATAGATAACTGCATTCACTATAGTTCTCTTGCATTTTCTATATATAGCCTGTTATTTGTACAACAAGTTTCTTATAGTAACTCATTGGCATCCATATTTGTAATGATTCTTTGGCACTTTGCTCATAGGTGACATTTAGCATGTATAATGGGCCTCCTCCAAGGGCCTATATCATTTGTATTTATTATGCATCTTATATGTTATTTGGTTGTAGATAACTTATAGCATGTATACTGGTCTCCAACAGTAGCCCGTGGGAGCTTGTATTTGATGTAGTCCTTTAGCATTTTGCTTGTGAACATTACATCAGGGTCTTCTACAGTAGCTTGTGGGTATATTTATATATTAAAAATCAAAGATTATTTTTAGTTGTTTAATTTTAA
Organism: Dendrobium nobile; assembly: GCA_022539455.1. Lineage (NCBI taxonomy): Eukaryota > Viridiplantae > Streptophyta > Magnoliopsida > Asparagales > Orchidaceae > Dendrobium > Dendrobium nobile. The sequence goes on along the minus strand of CM039730.1, from coordinate 7,897,681 downwards.
AATTAAGTTTAATAATTATTATTTTTAATATTTTTTTATTTAATTAAATGATTAAACATTTAATTAATAATTAATTAAATTCAAAATTACTATTTTTAATTATAAAAAAGTATATATATATTATTTTAAATTATTTTAAAATTCAGAGAACTTTAATATTTAATTTACCTTAATATAATAACTATTTTTTAATTATTAATTATTTTAAATTATTTTAAATCCTTTTAAATACTTTAAATTTTTTAAAAATCATAAATAATTTATTTTAAATCTTAAAAATTTATATAATACCTTAAATGTTTTAGAAAATTAAGAATTTCAATTTAAAATTCCTTTCAGATACTAAAATCCTATTTTTCTTAATTTTTATTATTATTTATTTACTTGCATACTTAAATATTTTTTAATAAAAAGAATATTAAGTATTTTTAAATTAAAAATTATTTTGAAATTTTTTTTTAAACTCCTTATGGTGGCCAGTGAATCTCTCTCATATATATATGTATATATACATATAAAATTATTTTTAATTATTTTATTTTTAAACATATTTGTTTATATTTAAGTATGTATGTATTTTAAAGTATTTGAAAATTATATACATTAAATCCCTTAATTTTGAGAGATCCTAATGGAATTATAAAAATAGGTTATGTATGCGAATAACATTCATGGGGGAATGATTAGTGGATGATTGGACTTCAATCATTTACTAATCTTATTATTAATTTCGTTAAACTATTATTTAGTCTTCTTTTGCATGTTTAGGATGCACGAGAACTTAGGCTTAGGCCCTCATAGTTCTAAGGACATGGTGTGCTATGTTTTGTTGCATTTCTCTTTATGTAACCCCAAGGGTTAGTCTTTGACACCTGATTTAAACCTATTTAACCTAGCGACATCTTAAGTACAATAATTAAGGATCCATCTAGCAAACTTAAAGAAATTCTAGGAGCTAAGGTATATCTCTGATTGACATGAATCTTGAAACATTTAAACTTAGCGATATCTTAAACCTTTAAGAACTTTTTTAGAAATTTTTTAGGGCCCTTTAAACTCTTTAATTAACATTAATTTAAACCCTCAATTAAGCCCCAAAACTTCAGAAAATTCTAATAAATTCAAATTAAATCTAAAAATTATTTATAATACCTCATACTCTTCATAATTCAATCTTTAATCTCAAGAAATAAAAAGCCCCTTAATTGGACATCATTTTGAACATTAATTTAATTTTGATTAAAATCACTCTTTTAAACAAATTAAATAATAAAAAATTATTAAAAATTCTAAATTTTTCCCAAACACTTGAAAACATCTCTTTAGGTCATTTATCACATTTGGGGGTGATTCCTAGAGGTTTGGAGCTAATTTATATCAAAACATCTAAAATACCCTTAATTAAAGAATTTTAATAATTCATTAAACACCCTAACATTAAAAAATCATAACTAATTCCAGCAAAATCCAAATTTGTTAAAGTATAAGGCATTGAACTCAAATTAAAATTTAATATTTATTAGAAATATGATCTTTCCAGAAATTACCCTTAATTAAAAAGTCAACTCTCCGATCAACTGTAGTTCGATAACTAGGGCTTGAGATATTTTTGTATTAACTGCCTAGGATAGCCATGCAAGAGAGTCTATATTTTCTTTTTCATAATGTAATTTGTATGTAATGTATTGAGTTGTGAAAGTCTCTAAAGATATGACATTTCAAACATCACGGATTCAAAGGGAAAAAGAAAGTCCTTTTATAGGGATTTTTTTTTTCATTTGGGTACCCTTCTGAAGGACAAATCCTACAAAGATTGAAGGAAGATGATCCATAGAAGAACTTGAAGTTGAAGATGAAGATGAATTACCTTATTTTTAAGACTTACGTCATTAAGTAGGATTAGAATCCAGATTACTGTCGGTAAGGCCTAAATACCATTATTTTTCTGCAGACATGGGTTGTACTTATATGACACTTTCCATGGTTTTTTTTTACTCTGATGGTTTTATTTATATTAATGTGTTTATTCTGTTTTAATGCATCCTTTCTCTCTTTTCTTTAAGACACTTCATCGTCTGCAGGTAGAGTCTAAAAAATTTGACCTACGGGGATGAGGTGCTAGATTTGGAAAAGCCTAATCTTTTTTCTTAAAAAATTATTTTATAAGCCTTTTTTAAATTTCAGGCATTTATGATTTGAATACTTTCAACTAGCATGTATTGCATTAGAAGCTAATTTAATAAAAAAGTTAATTATATTAGTTTTAGAAGCATTCAGCCTACAAAATTACAAGACCACTTATGAACCTCTCTAGATGTCGGCCTTAACTTCCAAAAATTGAGCCATCCACCCATCTTTTATAAAGTCCGGACAACATGGATTTTATAAGACTAGGTGGTTAGCTGACTTTTCTTTTTAGACAAGATATAAGTCTAGGATGTATTAACTAGGACACAGGTGTTAGTATTGTATATAGAATATTAAACACACTCTAGATTTAGGGTTTAAGGCTACTACTATCAATGTCTTATAGTATGCTTCATTGGTGAGCAAGTCTTCTATTCTTCAGGGGCTATAAATCTTGCCTATCCATATCATATGAATAATGCCACCTTCATCTTTCTCTCTTGTATGCTTTAAGTGTATTGTTTATTTCTTTTCTTCAATTTCTTCACACTACAGTGGTTCCTCCGGATATTGGCATGAGCAGTGTATGTTGACTAAGCTTAATTGAACCTTTCTTTCCTTTAAGTTGGAACTTCCTAATTTCATCCCTATATGTCAATCCCATTTGAGAGAATAATGTAGGATCCTTAATCGAGAATATTCTTAGGCCTCGACTTAAGATGTAATTAACACCCCCATGAGAAACAAAATTTCATATCAAATAAACCACATCCGAGCTGATATATCAGTGGGGAAACCACATGACTTAGATCAGGCCGTACATATTATTACTAATCGAGGTGCATATGCGAAAGCTAACATCCTCAATGGTTAATCATATATGTGATCTAATCTGCCCTCCCATTGGCCCGCTTGCTAAGAGCGTAAATGTCCTTCGATCGGTTCATCCTTCGGGATAGTGTGGTCGTATCCTCTACACTTTGTCCCCTCACGATACTGTTCCTTTCAAAGGTCCATAAATTTCTAGCGACCACGATGGGACTCGATTCTCTCAATATCTTTGGATTTTATATTATCCTTTGTTGTGTGTACTTTAGGATTGGTACTCCTTAAGTTAGGTCTGTCCTACTCTTAGCTAGAGTCCTCCCTAGTTAGGTTCATTTCTTCCTAGCTTGGGTTCTCCATATCCCTTATATATTCAATTCTTCTTCTCTCTTAATATCATCTCTTACTAATCATGTTAAAAATCTTTTATTCTTTTGTTGGCATATAATGCCATGACTTTCTTTGTTCCTTCTGTTTACTTTTTGCTTTGGTTTGGACATGCGGGTGATACTCCCTGAGTCCCTACTAGCTAGTTCCTCTGTTGGAGGAATCACTTTCTATTCTTTCATAGACTCAGTCTTCGTCACTCTTGTCAGGCTGACCCCTGCTAAGGCTGCAGTCTTTTCTCCTCCTTAGAAGACAGGCTGCGCAGCCATGCACCCCTTCAGACATCTTGTTGCTCGGTAGACAGCCCGACGTTCCACTCTTGTTCGTGTGAAGCCATTGCACCCAGTGGTTATGAAGCCAATAACTAGACCACCCCTCATTAAGCCCACTCATATAGTGGTTAGGTGAGCAGCGCCTATTATACAAAATTTTCAGGCTACTCCAACCCCTCAGTGCTGGCAGCTAGTTGTGACTCCTGTTGCTCCAGCAGAGGTAGCTCATGTTCGGGTTTCCCCTCCTTTTTATTCCTATAGAAAGAGAGGTGCTCTGATCGAGCTGTCTTCACCTTCTTTCCATCAGGTTTCTATGTTTGCTCATCTCTCTCACCTGGAGACCACTAGGTAGACCCTAGCGCTTCCTGTTCCTGTAGCTCCTGTTCCCTTGGTCCTTCTGTTTGTTTGTTCAGACTTAGATTTGTCCTCCGCCTCCATCCTTGGGAAAAGGCTCAGAGGAATAAAAATAGAAGACTTTGGTTAGCTACATCAGAGGCATCTAGGAAGCAGATGGCAGACTCAGTGGCTCAGCAGGAGCTAATTCAGAAGAGGGTGGTCCCCTTATATTGGGAGCCACGCCCACTTCCAATTACACCTATCCTAGATGTTGTAGTAGCACTTGAGATAAAAGCAATTTAGGGAGGATGCTTCTCTCTCTTAACACATAGTGGTGATAAGGAGGATGTCGCTTACATTGCAGCAGCCTCTCCTGTTACCTATACTTTATCGCACACTAGGGTCCCCAGGGACGATGCTGCTTGAGCCCTTGCTTAGTGGATTCAGAGTATCATCCGCTTAGCATGTGGTAGAGTACTATTTGTAGATAGAGGTTACTCTATCAGATTTCTCAGAAGCATGTTCTTTTATAGAGATGGTCCTTGAGGAAGAGGTACTGGTGGAAGAGAGGTCAGCCACCATGGCAATTGGTCAATTCAGTTCTTTCAGTTATACCGAAGACAGTTGCTCCCATTATTGGATGATGCCCATGTCGTCATGGACGTAGACATCAATCGGAGCATCGTAGAACTCAAATCAGTTCAGTTGTTGTTGCCCCTCCGCAGTTGGATGCCCTAACTGGATCCCACCGCAGCAAGTGGGTATTGAGACAAAGACAGGCAGACTCTCTTGTCGGGACAGTACAATTGGTTGAGGCAGTACAGTTAGTTGAGGTAGTTGGGTAGTTGGATACATTGGTTCCTTCTATGTTAGAGGCAGTCCCAAAGATTTGTGATACAATGACAGATTTCGATGATCTTGTTCCTCCCGATGGTTTGCCACTCCGGGTAGAGGTAGTTCCAGTTCCTAGCCCCCATAGGATCTCTTCCCTTATGGGTCCGTATATAAAAGTGCTTTGTCTGACCTTTTTTGAGGAGGTCACACTTAAGGAGTCAGATGGAGACATACCAGTGCATCGGGTGTGTGTGATTATAGATAATGCCTCTCGTATGGGCAGCAAGAGCCGGATGTTGATGATGAACAGGGAGAGCTCGAGGTAGGTGGATCTCCTAGGTCAGTTTATATAGAGGCCACAGTTCTATACCTACAAACGCAGATGACAGAGATGGCCAGAGTCATAGAAGCGATGACTGCTCAATTGAAAGCATTAGGTGTGATGCCCCAAGTTATGGGTGTAGGTACTCCTATTATGTCTAGGGACGAGCAAGTAGTACCACCAATGTTAGCAACAGACCCTATAGGAGTAGATAGGGTCTAGAGAGCAATTCCTGTAACACTTACAGTAGCTACCTTCACTACCCCAGTCCAGAGTCAGTCAGCTCAACTTTCCGCCAGGTAGCTTTAGGATCTGATAGCACATAAGGTTGAGCAAGCCATTTCTTCCAGGAAGTCTAGAGCGGTAGTTAGCAGGGGGAGACCTTACCTAGTTAAGTATGAGCAGGAGCCCTACTCCCTAGCTTTATTCCTCCATTATTTAGAGTTTTTGATGGGTTTAGGGACCCAAGGTAGCATGTAGCTCAATATCGAGCCATATATTGCTATATAGGACGAAACAACACTTTAATATTGAGACTATTTGTCAGCAATTTAGTTGGGATGGCCTTTGTATTGTATGCTGACCTCCCCAACAATTTAGTACATACCTTTATAGAGCTTGAGCAGTTGATTGTTCAGAAGTTTTTTAGTGTCGAGCATAGAGTTATAGTGGTTGAGTTAGCTATGGCCAGACAGCGTCCTTGTGAGACTCTATCATATTACATAGTCAGATGGAGGAACGTAAGTTTAAAGTGTGAGCCCTAGTTACATGAGCAGCATGTAGTAAAGATCATATTGAAAAATATAGATAGCCTTATAACACCTTACTTGAAAGGTTTCAGCATTAAAACCTTCAAAGATTGTTGAAAAAGTGATTAGTTTGTATGACAGTATATCCGATACAGTCCCTTCTAAGGTTGATAGTCAACCTTCGTATAGTCCTCAGCAATAGGAGTCATTAGGGGCACCTCCTCCTAGGATAGGAGAGGTACATAGTACTTTTGAGCCTCCATATAAGGGCAAGAAGCCCATGACCAATTCAACACCATCGTACTAGTTGTATATACTAGGTCATTTGATAGCACAGTCCAGACCTTCCTGTAGGATCCCAAAGAGTCAGCAATACCTACAGGAGAAGCTTAGTAAAGAATACTCCTTTAAGAGGGAAAGTTTAAAGAAAATATTCAAATTCCTTACTAAAAAAACATCTTGATATTCCCGACGAACAATAGAGTGGAAAAAGTGAGGCAGACAGATCACCCACTCTATTGTCCCTTCCGTAGATATATCAGGCATGACATAGAAGATTATTATGTGTTCAAGGCTAGAGTTGAGAGGCTCATGGCCCGTGGGAAGATACACCTGTAGGACAGTGACTCGGTGCAACACCAAGGACTACTCAGATTTTTCAGATAATTTTGGGTTCCAGCTGCAGTGACAATGAGAGTAGTAGCAGTAGATTACCTCATAGTTCTAAGGTAGAGTAGCAGCTAGCACTCTATCAGAAGATAAAATAGATTATCAAGCAAGCAATTTAGAGATTATAGGCAATTCATAGGTGGCCTTCCCATGCCAAGTCAATAGTTTCCACCCTAGTTACTTTGCTAGTACCTTTTTCTTCTTCTTCTTCTTCTTCTTCTGTTATAGTGCCTATTGAACACATTTTTTTCTTTTTTATGTAATAAGAAAATGTATGAAAAAGAAAAGATTATTACAACCCCAGAGGGGAAGATAGGACCCCTTCTAGCGCTTACGCTGAAGGACTTCGTTCTCCCTTCAACTGATGTTGAAATAATAGAAGATGATGATTCTAGCTATGTTTGGTCTTGTGTTTCTTTTAGCTCTACTTCTTCTACCACTTGCTCTTTTCATGTGTTATATATTTCTAGCAATGTTAATGATTTTTTATGTAATGATGAATATGAGTGTGATGAAGAACATGTATTTCCTATTCCAGATGGTGATTCCTATATGGATTCAAGAGATGAGTTTGAGAACCCACTCTAGTCGCATTTCTTAGAGTCAACACAAGCCATCACTGTTGAGCCAAGTGAATCTCATGTTGAGGATGACTCAATACATAAAGTTCACTTACATTGTGGGAAAGTCCTTCCACCCAAGATGGCTAGGAATACAAAAGAAAAAGATAAAAATATTATTACCTAGCAGGATGATCCTATCACTTCTTCCCAAGAGCAGTCTAGGGAGAAGGGAAAAGGCCATTAGCTAGAGGTTGATTATAATGTGTTGGCTCACTTGAGAAAAATTCCTTCCCTTCTTAGTGTCTACGACACTTTGATGATGTCTCCTGACTTAGAGAGACCTTGATAAAAGCGTTTCTTGAGCTAGAGTCTTATCAAGTTTTCTTTGTTTCTGAATCTATTGGGGATGCATTCTATTTGAGAGAGATATCATGCATTACCTTTTCAAATTGAGATCTTCTCTTAGGGACTTTCGAGCATAATTATCTCTTATATGTCACCACTGAAGTTAATGGTTATGAGTTGAATAAGGTCCTCATTAACTAGGGAGTTTCAGTTCACATCTTGAGTTTTGAAAATTTAAAGGGCCTTTTCCTCGATCATTTGAAGCTTTTTTCCGAGAAGATTATATTGAAATGCTCCAATGACCAAGGCCAGCGTGCTTTAGGGTCTATCATCCTGTCTTTGAAGTTTGGAAATTTTTTAACTGAGGTAAAGTTTCATATGATTGAAGCTGATACTTCATACAAGGCTTTTTTAAAAAGGCCTTAGCTTCATGAGTATGGAATGATGCCCTTTACCTTGCACCAATATATAAAGTATATAAGAAATGATGTGGAGTATTTCATTCCTGCGGATATTAAACCTTTTGTTGTGCATGAGGTCTCTATTTATGATGATATCGAGAACCAGATTTCTCAGAAGCATGTTCTTTTATAGAGATGGTCCTTGAGGAAGAGGTACTGGTGGAAGAGAGGTCAGCCACCATGGCAATTGGTCAATTCAGTTCTTTCAGTTATACCGAAGACAGTTGCTCCCATTATTGGATGATGCCCATGTCGTCATGGACGTAGACATCATCGGAGCATCGTAGAACTCAAATCAGTTCAGTTGTTGTTGCCCCCCGCAGTTGGATGCCCTAACTGGATCCCACCGCAGCAATGGGTATTGAGACAAAGACAGGCAGACTCTCTTGTCGGGACAGTACAATTGGTTGAGGCAGTACAGTTAGTTGAGGTAGTTGGGTAGTTGGATACATTGGTTCCTTCTATGTTAGAGGCAGTCCCAAAGATTTGTGATACAATGACAGATTTCGATGATCTTGTTCCTCCCGATGGTTTGCCACTCCGGGTAGAGGTAGTTCCAGTTCTAGCCCCCATAGGATCTCTTCCCTTATGGGTCCGTATATAAAAGTGCTTGTCTGACCTTTTTTGAGGAGGTCACACTTAAGGAGTCAGATGGAGACATACCAGTGCATCGGGTGTGTGTGATTATAGATAATGCCTCTCGTATGGGCAGAGCAAGCGCCGATGTTGATGATGAACAGGAGAGCTCGAGGTAGGTGGATCTCCTAGGTCAGTTTATATAGAGGCCACAGTTCTATACCTACAAACGCAGATGACAGAGATGGCCAGAGTCATAAAGACGATGACTGCAATTGAAAGCATTAGGTGTGATGCCCCAAGTTATGGGTGTAGGTACTCCTATTATGTCTAGGGACGAGCAAGTAACCACCAATGTTAGCACAGACCCTATAGGAGTAGATAGGGTCTAGAGAGAGCAATTCCTGTAACACTTACAGTAGCTACCTTCACTACCCCAGTCCAGAGTCAGTCAGCTCAACTTTCCGCCAGGTAGCTTTAGGATCGATAGCACATAAGGTTGAGCAAGCCATTTCTTCCAGGAAGTCTAGAGCGGTAGTTAGCAGGGGGAGACCTTACCTAGTTAAGTATGAGCAGGAGCCCTACTCCCTAGCTTAACTTACATTGCAGCAGCCTCTCTTATTACCTATACTTTATCGCACACTAGGGTCCCCAGGGACGATGCTGCTTAAGCCCTTGCTTAGTGGATTCAGAGTATCATCCGCTTAACATGTGGTAGAGTACTTATTAGTATATAGAAGTTACTCTAATTTTTTCCTCATGTCAATTTTATTATGATAGTTGTGCTCGCTCCCCAGTTCATTCATATGACTTGAATGTGATATGAGATATCAAAATCATTGAATTATATCCTTTAGATATGTGAGATACTAGGTCCATACCAACCTATATTAGTCGGGAATGGTAATGTTGATTCACTATCTGTATATAGATTTCATTCATACATTAATTTTGATGTGATTGTGCTCCCTAGTTCATTCATATGAGTTGAATATGGTCTAGGATATCAAAACTATTGACTTAGATCCTTTAGAGATGCGATATTGGGTCCATACCAACCTATGCTAGTCAGTAATGGTAATGTTGATCCACTATCTGTATATAGATTTCATTCATACATTAATGTTGATATGATTGTGCTCCCCAATTCATTTATATCAGGTGAATGTGGCCTGGGTTATCATAGCTAATGCTTCACTTCTATATTAGATCCTATATAATTTCTCTCTCCCTAATTTTATTCATGTGGCAAATATGGTCTGGGTTATCCAAGCCATTCATATCTCCCTCTTTTTATGTTACAATCATAGAAGATATTCTTCATACTAGGAGTAACTCATACATATGATAAATATTCTCTCTACCATGTGTTCTCTTTGACAGTAAGGGGTATGCCTAGTTTATGATTGTGAGCATATTATATATATATATAATATATATATATATATATATATAATTATATAATATATATATATATATATATATATATATATATATATTTGAAAAAAAATGATGATAAAAAAGAGGGAAGCTTTCAATCGAGCAAAACTGGTTGCCAGTATCAAAGGTGGAACCCGACTTTACTCTTCAAGAGCTCAAGTTCCCCAAACTTCTCTTTTCCTCTCCTTCATAGCATCTTAGTGATTTCTTTAGGGATGAGCCTATACTTATTTTGTCATTATTCTTTATGATTGTGGTACATCTTGTCATGGATGTTAACAACACTTGTTCATGGGCTTGTATTTTTAATGCTTAAAGATTAGTCCGTTTCTGCTCACTTTTAGCAACTTACTTTCTCATTCATTCCCCACTCTCAGATGCTAGAGTAGTTCTATGGATGTGGTGGTATTACTTTCACTTCCCATAGGGTCCCACCAATAGTGTGGGTGTTCTCGTTGTGGACTTTTTCATATATATATATATATATATATATATATATATATATATATATATATGATAAAAAAGAGGGAAGCTCTCAGTCGAGCAAAACTAGTTGCCATTGTCAAAGGTGGAACCCGACTTTACTCTTCAAGAGCTCAAGTTCCCCAAACTTCTCTTTTCCTCTCCTTCATAGCATTTCATTGATTTCTTCAGGGATTAGCCTACACTTATTTTGTCATGATTCTTTATGATTGTAGTTGTCTTTATTAGTGATGTGGTACATCTTATCGTGGATATTAACTACACTTCTTCATGGGCTTGTATTTTTAATGCTTAAAGATCAGTCCCTTTCTGCTCTCTTTTAGCAACCTACTTTCCCATTCATTTGTTGCAAATCTATTTTCATAACTTATGTTTTGATGATGGCAAACACAAGTAGGAAAAACTCAGAAAAAATAGTAGTTCATTAAAATTTCAAAGTTACAAGCACACCAACTTTTCCTACCACATCCTACTCCCCCTTTTGTCATCACAAAAAGAGGGTCCTAGACATATCGACCTGGATGATCAAGCCAATTTTAAATTATCTAGTTTGCATTCAGGGTGATGCTCTGGTCAATCTTCTAACATTTGTACTGATCGGCCAGGACGATATTGTCGATAACTTGCAATTAATGAGCTCCTTTGAAGCTCTTCTATTTAAGAGCTCTTGTTCAACGTTTTGAACAATCTTTTGCTGCTGTCTTGACCTGAGAAGACCTTGAGGAGAGAGAGAGAGAGAGAGAGAGAGAGAGAGAGAGAGAGAGAGAGAGAGGATCTTGTGAGGGGGAGCTTGGGGATTCATAAGGGTTGCTTCAAGGATCGCTCTGCTTCTTCTTCGTCTAGAGTTTCTCATCCGTGGAAGGGTCGGTAGAGGTAAGGATTCAGCATCTGATTGTGGTTCTCTGCCAGCTTCAGGAGGAAGCAAAAAGAGATAGGTTCTCTCCCTTGCCTGGGTGGCAAAAAGAGGTTCTTTGTAAGGGCTTCTCCGCCTAGCTATGGGGGCTAAAGGAGAGTCGCGATTGTAGTGCAATACTCGGAGGGCGCCTCCGGGGAGTGGACGTAGGTCGAGTTGACCGAACCACTATAAATCTCTGTGTTCTTATTTCTTGCTTCCGCACTTTAATTTTCGCATTTATTTTTCTCGTGGTGTGATTTTGGTTTATGTGATTTTTGTTCTTTGTGAAAAGAAAATTTTTAAAATACCAATTCACCCCCCCTCTTCGTTAGCTTGGGCCAGTTCTATAGGGCTTAACATCCCTAACGAACTTTCATCATTCCCCACTCTCAGCTGCTAGAGTAGTTCTATGGATGTGGTGGTGTTACTTTCACTTCCCACAGGGTCCCACCAGTTGTTGTGGGTGTTATCGTTGTGGACTTTTGATGATTATTGATCCTACTTGTAGTTACTATCCTCGATGGAGAGTACGTCCCCTCTCTACCTCGAGTTGTTTCCTAATGGTGATGTAGTACACTTAGTCTTAGTTGTTAGCATCACTGTTTTGAGAGCTTTGATTTTTCAGTAGAAGATCAGCTCCCTTTCTTCTCTTAGCAACCCACTCTCTCATCTATACCCTAGTCTTAGTTGTAGAGTAGTTCTATGGATGAATTGGTGTTACTTGCACTTCCCATAGAGCCCTACCAATTAGGGTGGGTGTTACCACTATGATCTTTTGATGATTATCAATTTTATTCGTAGTTATTATCCTTAATAGCGAGTGTGTCCCCCCGCTATCTTGAGTTGTTTCCATTGTTGTGATGTAGTACATCTTATCTCGGATAATAGCATCACTTCTTTGAGAGCTTTGATTTTATAGCTAATGATCAGCTCCATAGTTTCTTTTAGTGACGTACCCTCTCATTCATGCCCTACTCTTAGTTGCTAGAGTAGTCTTATGGATGTGTTTAAGTCACTTTGACTTCCTCATTTGTGATGTAGTACTTCTTATCTCAAATGTTAGTATCACTTCCTTGAGAGCTTAGATTTTTTAGCAGAAGATCAAATCCCTAGTTTCTTTTCGCAACATATCCCCCCATTAATGCCTTACTCTTAGCTGTTAAAGTAGTCCTATGGATGCGCTGAGGTCACTTTTACTACCTACAAGGTCCCACTAGTTTATGTGGGTGTTACCATTGCAAGCTTTCGATGATTATTGATTTTATTCGAAGTTACTATCCTCGATGGCGAGTGTTTCCTCTCGCTACCTCGAGTTGTTTCCCTAACGGTAATGTAATACATCTAGTTTCAAGTGTTAATATCGCTACTTTGAGAATTTTAATTTTCTAGTATAAGATCAGCTCCCTAGCCTCTTTTGATAATATTTCCCCCCATTCATGCCCTACTCTTAGTTGCTAGAGTACTCCTATGGATGCGTTGAGGTCGCTTCCACTACCCATAGGGTCCCACTAATTTATTTGGGTGTTACCGCTGTGAGCTTTCGATGATTATTGATTTTATTCAAAGTTACTATCCTCGGTGGCTAGTGTGTCTCTTCGCTACCTTGAGTTGTTTCCCTAGCGGTGATGTAGTACATCTAGCCTCAAGTGTTAACATCACTGCTTTGAGAGTTTTAATTTTTTAGCAGAAGATCATCTCCCTAGCCTTTCTTGGTAACCTATCCTCCCATTTATACCCTACTCTCAGCTTCCAAAGTAGTCCTATGGATGCGTTGAGGTCTTCTTCACTTCCCATAGGGTGCCATTAGTTTGTGTGGGTGTTATCGCTGTGAGCTTTCGATGATTGTTAATCCTATTCATTATTGTTATCCTCGGTGGCGAGTGTGTCTCCTCACTAGCTCGAGTTATTGTTTCATTTGTGAGTTAGTACATCATGTCTCATATGTTACTATCACTTTTTTCTGAGCTTTGATTTTCTAGCAAAAGATCAGCGCTCTACTCTCTTTTGCCACCTACTTGCCCATTGGGACCCGACTCTTGGTTGAAGAGAGGTCCCTTGGATGTGTTGATATTTTTTCACTTCTTATAGGGTCTCCATCAGTTAGTATGGGTGCACCACTTTGATTTTTTGCTGGTTTTTTCTCCTCGATATAGTTTTGTTCTTCGTAGCGAGTGTGTCCCCTCACTGCTTTAGTTATTACTCACTCAGAATAAGATCATCCTTCTCACTCTATTGATGGCGTATCTCTTTCTGTTGTCCCTCGAGGCATTAGTCTGATGCATCCCCATTTTCATGTGATGTTAGTGTTTCCTAAGAAATTCTGTCGGCATTTAGGATACTTGTGGCTACGATGATTTGTCCTCTACCACATGCTAACCAAAATGCTAGCTCGGGATTTCTTAGATAATTATTTTCTTGGGATTCTCCCATCTACCATTTTCTTTTCACTCATATCCCTACATAGATATGTGTCAGGTGTTGTTGAGATGACTTTTCCTAATTATCTTGCTGGTTCAATATGGTCAGGCGGACATCAGATTTTATGGCTTCTTTATTTACTATTTCGATATGATTAGGCAAATATCAAGTCATCCTCATTCCCTATTTCAATATGGTCAGGTGAATGTGGGATTCTTTCACCTTCTATTATACTATTTTGATATGGTCAGGTAGATAGTTGATTTACTCTCTTACTTTGACTCCTTACTCAGTGTTTCGATATGATCAGGTGAGTATTGAACCGATCACATTTTCTATTATGATATGGTCAAGCAAGTTTTGAACCTTTCTTGGTTGGGTCCCCGATAGAGTCCCGAGGAGGCATACCCTACCACCCTTTGATTCCTTACTCACTATTTCGATATGGTTAGGTGAGTATTGAGCCGTTCATATTTGTTGTTTCGATATGATCAGCCTGATGTTGAACCTTACTTGGTTGAGAGTCCGATAGAGTCCTTGGGAGGCATACCTCACCACCCCTTCACTCTTTGTTTCACTATTTTGATATAGTCAGGTGAACATCGAGTTATCTATATTCACTATTTCAATATGATCAGGTGAATGTCTGACTCTTTTCCTGATTGTCTTGTTATTTCGATATGGTCAGGCAGACATCAGATTTTGTAACTTCTTTATTTGTTGTTCCGATATGATCAGGTAAATATTAAGTCACCTCATTAATTGTTTCAATATGATCAGGTGAATGCGGAATCCTTTCACCTTTTATTCTATTGTTTCGATATGATCAGACAAATAGTTGATTTACTTTTTACTCTAGCTCTTTATTCACTGTTTCGATACAATTAGGTGAATATTGAGTCACCTCTTTCACTGCTTCAATATGGTCAGGTGTATGTGAGATCCTTCCACCTTCTATTATACTATCTTGATATGGTCAGGCAAGTAGTTGGTTTTACTTTACCCTTTTGCTCTTTATTTCATTATTTCGATATGGTCAGTCAAACATCTAGTTGTCCACATTCACTGTTTCGATATGACCAGGTGAATGTGAGACCCCACTTTACCTTTATTTTCTTCTCTATCCTGCCCTTACCATAGGGTAGGGCAGGTAGATGATCTCCCTATTTCCTTTTTTGATGATCCTTCATTTGTTCTTTATCTCGCTTTCCTTATCACATTCGGACAATGCCACCATGCGCGGTTCAGTAGTTGTTCGCTACCCCTGTTGGGTGTTCGTTTGTTGACCTTATTTTCACCCAACCCTTGGGTCAAGGGGGTTGACCTGGTCAAATTAACCAAGCCATGCCCTAAGACCACCTCCCTTAGGCCGAGTGGGTCAAACCTGGTCTGTTGAGCCCAGACCCATACCCTGGGTCACCAGGTCAACCTAGATTGACCCAATTAGCCCAAATGACCCCAATTTGAATTCTAATCAATTCCATTCATTCCTTGGCTTTTCCTCTCACCCTTGGACTTAATTGACCAAGTTGACCAAGTCAACTCATGGCTTGGTCAACCTAATCCTTAGTTGGTATAACCTAGCCTAATTTAGTCAAATTCAAGCTATTTAATGCATTAAAAACATTCCTAGCAATCCCTTTTCCCAAACCATGGCCAAATAATCATGTTTCCTTCCTAATTCAACTTAGAAGTGATCTTGGCTGTTGATCATAAGTCTATGGCTTTAAATAGAGATGCTCCATATTGAGGACTTTTGCTCTTGCCTTCTCGCTAAGCCCCCTTAACTTGAAATATTTTGGAAGAAGCTCTCCTCAATTCCCTCCACCTTTACACAGTCAGACCCTACAGGATAAGGCTGGCGGCGGTGAGATCTTCGACGAATCGAGACCACAAACCTTCCAAGGAGAATTCTCGATGATCCACGACTTTTCAAACTGTGAATTGAACTAGGAAAATATACGTGGACAATCTACAAGCTCAACCGAACTCAAATCCCAAAGATCCAATTGTTAGATCTCTTAAAAACCCTTACCCTAGGTCACTACACTTAGACTTAAATAACTTTTCATATAGTGTGTTTAGAAACACGATTTTGGTCCCCCATGAATGCTCTTCATTCCTAGCTAGGATCTGTGTTTAAAATTTCGTTAACTTTCATCACGTGGATCGAGAGAATGAAGAAAAAATATGGGTTTAGTGTTCGGTTTACGTAACCCGAGCATTACGTAAGATCCGAACCATTGATCGCATGATCAACAATATGGATCCATCCGTTCCACGACATCCATTCGACCGTAGATCCTATCCCACGCGTAGTTGCTCTGTCCAACTCGATAGGAGCCGTTGATTCATTTCAGCGGAGGATAAGACGGCCATAGGAGGCCGACTACCTGCTAAGTGAATGTCGCATAAGCGACAATGATTATCGCAATCATTGTGGCAATGATTGCTAGTTGTGCCATCGCGCCGTCACGCAATCATTGTCTATGCTTCACGGACCCAATTCAAGCCAGCCACGCATTCTGACCGACGTTTTTTTATTTAAATTATTTTAAATTCTTTTTAAATGCTTTTTTAATTCATAAAACTTATAAAATAATTTAAATTTTTTTTTAAATCCCAAAATTTAATATTTTATATCATTATTTTCAAAAAATCAAATCTTTTAATTTAAAATATAATATATATTTTAGGTTATATTAATTATTAAATATTTTCTATTCAAAATTAATAATAAGTTTTAAATGACCCAAATATTTTATAAAAATTTAAAATCTTATTTTTAAAATATATTTTATAATTCGAGAGAAATATTTAAAATTTTTAATTTAAAACTTAATTTAATATTTAATTATTTTTAATAATTATTATATATTAATATATACTTGATATTTAAATGTTATTTGTTAATATAATGATAATTATTTTTAAGTAATATAATATATATATATATATATATATATATATATATATATATATATATATATATATATATATATATTAAAATTCAAGGATTATTTTTGGTTATTTAATTTTAAAATAAAGTTTAATAATTATTATTTGGAGTATTTTCTTTTAGTTAATTAAATGATTAAACACTTAATTAATATTTAATTAAATTCAAAATTAAAATATTTTTTTTCTAAATTATAAAAATTATCTTTTAAATTATTTTAGTTTTTTTTAAATTTAGAGAACATTAATATTTAATTTCATTTAATTTAATAATTATTATTTTTAATTTTAAGTTATTTTAAATCCTTTAAATACTTTAAAATTTAAAAATTCTCAAGTATTTTTTTTTAAATCCTAAAAATTTGTATAATATGAAAGTTCGTTAGAGATGTTAAGCCCTATGAACCTGCCCAAGGCTAATTAAGAGATAGAGGTGAATTGGTAATAAAACATCTTTCAATCAAAATATAAATCAAAACCAATATCACCACAAAGAAAACCAAATGCGGAAATTAAATGCGGAAGTAATAAAGGAAAGAACACACCAGATTTATATTGGTTCGGTCAGACCTTGACCTACGTCCACTCCTTGGAGGCACCCTCCAAGTATTGCACTAAACTAAGTGTCTATCCTTTAGCCCCCACAGTTAGGTGGAGAAGCCCTTACAAAATCACTTCCACCTTCCCCGGTGCGGCGGAGTCGCCGGGTCCTTTGACACCAAAGAGATCTTCTTCTTTGGTGAACTTCCCTCGAGACAAGCCTTCAAACTGACGGTATTCAGGAGCGAGCTTGCCGGAGCAACCATGTGGAACCCCCTCCACACTCCCTTGAGTCCTTCCTCACAGGATCTTCTCCCTCTCTCAAACTCCACCCTTTCCTCACTCCCTTTCAAGCTCTCTCTTCAAGTTTTCCCCAAAAGAACGAAGCTACAATGGCTGCCAAAGACACTTACAAAGTGTCATGTTATAGCTTAAATAGAAGATCTCAAAACAAGCTCATTAATGCAAGTTGCTGACATTATCGTCTAGGACGATATAAATATCATCCTATATGATTAGTACAAATTAAGCTCATCAGCCCGGGACAATTTGGGACTATCAGAAGAAAATTGGTTACATCGTCCCGGACGATTAGTTTAAAACCGATGTCAATCGTCCTGATCATCGTCCGAAATAGATGCTAGCCGATGTAAATCATCCAGGACATCATCCTGACCAATCCTACGATCGTCCTAGATGATGTAATCATATCAATAAGTCATTCATACTTTTCAAAGATACCAAATCAATTTAGGCATAATTGAGTCAGATCGTCCTGGACAATGTGTATATCGTCCTGGCCGATTTCCTAAAATAATGAATACCTAATCTGATCATGGCGGCTAATTCTTTCTGAATTGAGCTGATCATCCTGGCCGATACAAGTATCGTCCAGGCCGATCAGCTTATGACGGCTGCCTTAATGAGGATGCCCTAATTAGGATTTCTGCTTTTTGACTGATCATCCAGGACGATATACATATCGTCTCGGACGATGTTACCAAAAATAGAAATCTTTAGGGAACAACAGAAAATCTTCCAAGATACAAAACATCAGGAGCCACACTAAATACAATAGAATCAAGAAAGGAAAAGGTGTACAAACTGACTCAGACTTAGTCTACCCAATCTTGAGCTCGTTCCAAATTGCAGTATGAACGTGTGGACCTGAAATGTTAGTAAAAAAGACTGTCATAGAGAAATAAGAATATTTGCTATCATCAATATCATAAACCATAGATCTGCAACAGAATACCTTAAAAGTTTTTTTAAAAATTAAGAACTTTAATTTAAAATACTTTCATATACTAAACCCTTACTTTTCATATTTATTTATTTATTATTTAATTACTTGTATGCTTAGATATTATTTAATAAATATTATATTAAGTATTTTTAAATTAAAAATTATTTTGAAATTATTTTTTTAAAATTCTCTTAGGTGGCCAGTGGATCTTTGTGTATTAAACTATTTTTAATTACTTTATTTTTAAACCTATATGTTTATATTTTAATATATATGTATTTTAATGCATTTTAAAATTATATATATTAAATACCTTAATTTTGAGAGATCCTGATGGAATTTTAAACATAGTCTATGTATGTGAATAACATTCATGGGAAAGAATTAGCGAATGATTGGACGTCAATCATTCACTAATCACATCTCTAGTTTTGCTTAATCACTGTTTAGTTTTCTTTTGCATATTTAGTATGCACGAGCACTTAGCTTAGGCCCTCCTAGTTCTAAGGATATGGAGTGTTATGTTTTGTTGAATTTCTCTTTATGCTACCCCAAGGGTTAGTCTTTAACACCTGATTTAAACCTACTTAACCTAGCGATACCTTAAGGACAATAATTAAGGACACTTATAACAAACTTAAAGAAATTCTATGAGCTAGGGTACACCTCTGATTGATATGAAATTTGAAACATTTAAATTTAGTGGCATCTTAAACCTATCAGAATTTTCTATGATGTTTTTAGGGCTCTTTAAACCCCTTAATTAACAAACCTTAATTTAACCCCTTAATTAATCCCCAACAATTTCAAAAAAAATTAATAAATTCAAATTAAATCTATAAATTACCTATAATACCTCAAACTCTTTATAATTCAACCCTTAATCTTAAAAAATTAAAACCTAATAATTGAACTTCAATTTGAACATTAATTTAATTTTGATTAAAATTACTCTTTTAATTCAATTAAATAATTAAAAATTATTTAAATTTTTAATTTTTTTCCAAACTCTTAAAAATATTTCTTTAGGTCATTTCTAACATTTGGTAGTGATTCCAAGAGGTTTGAAAGTAATTTGGATCAAAACCTCTAAAACTCCCTTAATTAAACAATTTTAATAATTCATTAAACTCCCTAATTTTTAAAAATCATAACTAATTATAGAAAAATTTAAATTGGATAAATTAAAAGGCATTCAACTCTAATTATAATCTAGTATTTATTAAAATATGAACTTTCCATAAATCAGCCTTAATTAAAAAAGTCAAATCTTCGGTTAATCATAGTTTGATAACCAGGGATCAAAACTTCTAATTATCATAACATTGTATAGAAAAGTCAAAATCTAGCAAACCCAATTTCTAATTATTCCTTGTAAAGTCTAATATTTAATTAAAATGCTAGGCCCCAGAACCTAGCCTCTTTCTAAAAGTCACCCTTTTGACCCCTTTAACTTAGCGGATAGGGTGAACCCGGACCTTCTCAAATCGGCTAACTCAACTTAAACTTAAGAGAACACTACACTAAGCATTAAAATGGACCAACCAAATAAATTAATTAAAATGGATCCTAATATATTAGTATTTGAACCTTAATTAAAAATACCTTCTTGACCTCCAACAAATTGGATCACAAATAACTTGAACTGACTACCCGATATAGGACATATCTAAAGCCACACAGCCTACTACACACACAGAGAATTCTTTGCTAAGGCACTACTTCTAGCTTTAGGTTAGGCTGGTGTTTTCTTTTTCTATTTTTATGATGTGGCGCTCTTGTATGTAACACGTGTGCTGGTTGTTTTATTTTGTTTTAATGATTGTTGTGATATTTCTTTTATTATTGCACTTTCTTTATGATATGATATGTGATAGATTACCCATAGGTTAGGGGCGATCTTAATACTAACGATATTTTTTGCATGTGGCTATGCTCATGTAGTGTTAATAAATGGGGCTAAATAATATATAAATCTTATTAATGCTTGTTACAGGTGCTTCAGCTGCTTAACTCCCAAATAAATAAGAGCATGCTTAAGTGTCACTGCATGAGTACTTTACTTTCCATATGTATATAATTGATTATTATATTTTTGTATTAACTGCTTAGGATAACCATACATGAGAGTCTATATTTTCTTTTTCATTATATAATTTGTATGTAATATATTGAGTTGTAAAAATCTCTAAAGATGAGACATTTCAAACATTAGGGATCTAAAGGGAAAAAAAGTCCCTTTACGAAGAATTTCTTTTTCATTTGGGTACCCTTCTAAAGGACGAACCCTACGAAGATCGAATAAAGATGATTCAAAGAAGAACTTAAAGACATAGATGAAGATGAAATACCTTATTTTTAAGACTTGCATTATTCAGTAGGATTATAATCAAGTTTGTTGTTAGTGGGGCCTAGCCACTATTACTTTTTTACATACCCTGGTTGTACTTATATGGAGCTTTCCATTGACTTTCTTTTTTTACTCTGGTGGTTTTATTTATATTGATGTGTTTACTTTGTTTGCACCGTAAAAATTGACTGCTTTTCATAAGTTTCTTTCTTGCATGCGTGTGCGCCTGATTTTAATAGGCTCAATAAATTTTTTTTCTACTCATAACTAAGCTCTAAAATTTTAAGAATTAAATAACATAGAAATCTAATGATCCATGAAATAGCTGGAATCATTCGAGGTCGTATGCATATTAATATATCTTCTCTCTCCTTTCTTTAAGACACTTCCCTGCCTATGGGTAGAGTCTAGATAATTGGACCTATGAGGATGAGGTGCTGGATCTGCGGAAGTCTAGTCTTTCTAAAAAAAATTATTTTATAAGCCTTTTTTTAATTTTAAGCATTCATGATTTGGATACTTTCAACTAGTATATATTTTATTAGAAATTAATTTAATCAAAAATTTAATTGCATTAGTTTTATAAGCACATCCTACATAAGTATGAGGCCACTAGGAACCTCTCTAATGTCGGCCTTAACTTCCAATAATTGAGCCATCCACCCAACTTTCATAAAGACGACACAACATGGATTTTATACGACTAGGTGTTTAGCTGGCTTTTCTTTTCGGGCATGATATAAGTCTAAGATACATTAGTAGGACACGATTGTTAGTGTTATGTGTAGAATACTAAACTCATTCTAAATTTAGGGTTCAAAGAAACTCGTAGTATGCCTCTTCGGTGGGTAAGTCTCTTATCCTTTATGGGCTATAAATCTTGCTTATCCGCGTCACATAGATAACGCCACCTTTATCCTTCTCTCTTATATACTTTGAGTGTATTATTTATTTCTTTTCTCATGTTTCTTCCCACTACCATAGTTCCTCCATATGTTGGCATAAGCCATGTATGTTAACTAAGCTAAATTAAATATTTCTTCTATTAGAGTGGAACTTCCTAGTCTCCTCCCTATGTGTTAATCTCATTTGAGAGAATAATATAAGATCCTTAATCGAAAGTGTTCTTAGGCCCCGTCTTAAGATGTAATTAACTACGAGGGCTTGCGCCCATGGGAAATGGAATTCTATATCAGATAAACCCCACTTGAGCTAATGTATCGGGTGGGGGAAACCTCTGAACTCTGATCAGATTGTGCATATTATTATTCATCAAGGCGCGTAGGTAAAAGCCACTATCCTTAATGGTTAATCATTTGTGTGATCTAATCTGCCATCCCATTGGCCTGCTTGCAAAGAACGTAAAGATCATGTGATCGGTTCGTCCTTTGGGATAGTACGATCGTACCCTCTACACTCTGTCCCCGGCACGGCGGAGTTCCTTTCGGAGGTCCACAACTACAAACACCGAAAACATGACTTTATGTAGATTACCTACCTCGCCACAAGCACTACAGTAAACTTTCTCTCATCGTGCTAATAAAAGTGCGCTGATTGTTCGTAGTGCTGCAAGTTCTGAGGATAGGTTTTTGGGTTTATAACTTCATACCTACATGAGGGGATATATGTGTTGGCACGTAGATTGAGGTAAGGAAAGATCTATCTTTTCTTCTCTTTTTTATTAATTATAATTAATTCTAATAATTAATTATAATTAAATATAATTAATAATGTTTAATCAGAATTAATAAAAATTAATTATTATTTACTAATTAATTAATTACAATTAATTTAAATTAATCATAATTAATTATATTTAATTTATAATTAATACCAATTAATGAAAATTAGCTAAAATTAATTAATAATTAATTAGTAATTAATTGTAATTAGGATGCTTAGACTTAGGATTATGCATGATTTGAGCAGCATCATGATTAAATCTTACCATTTTCAAATGCAGAAACTATACAGGATTTGAACAAATCATATTAAATAGGATTAATATAAACAATAAATAGGATTTGTGCTAAGTCCTATTTAAGCAGTAGGATTCAGTGATCTGTTAAATCCCATAGCAGTTGAATCCTTTGTTTCCCTCTTTTAGTTGCAGATTTACGGGATTTGGCCTAAGAAGTGCGTGAAAGGGGAAAGCTACCTTCATAGAGACTGAGCTCTCATAATTGTTCCTGATTAAAATGTCGTGAGGTTCGATCCGACGGGAAAGGAACTTCGTCTTAGTAGGAGTAAGCGTTAGAGATCTTGGTGGTCGACTAGGGTAGGTTAGGGAGTTGGCTTCGGCTGCTTCTATCTTTAGATATCAGCTCAAATAGTTGGATGGAGGAAAAAGGGAATGCATCTATAAGTAAGTGGGGATTGGCTTGTGATCAATTGACAAGTTGGGTACCTCCATCGAGTTTGGTTTTGCGGCTAGGACAAAGTTATGGCGTTAGATGCAAGAGGAAGAAGAACCTACGACTTGGTTTGATCGTGGTTTAGGATCGGAGGAAGCTAGAGAGAGAGCGAAGGCTTTACTTTGCTTGGCATTTAAAGATGCGAATAAGGGTAGGGGTCACTCACGCGTGTATGGGCGTTTGACTTTAGCATAGTTTCTAGAGTCTGGTACTGTAGATATGGCTAGTTCGACAGGATATGGGAAAATGTTTTGGTAGAGATAAGGGATTTTGGTAGGATCTTGGCATGGGTCCGACTTGTAAGTGATGATTTGGAAAAAAAAATTTGTTTCACTAAAGCAGAGGTCAACAAATGCCCCTAATAAATATGGTAAGTGTCTAGAGCGAATCATATTTGTTGCATGCTGATTGACCCTATGGATCTCCAAATATTTATTTTTGATGTCACATAGAGATTTTATTTAGTGGATCTTTAAAAATTTATTTAGATGTCACGTTAAGATCTTCATTCTGTAGATCTCCATGAGTCTATTTCTATGCCTTCATAAATTTTGTATATGTACTTGTAATTGTCAACATGATTGACATGTTAGTTCTTATCAAATAGAGATCAATAAGATAATGATATAACACTTAAAAATTATATCCTTGGAGTGTTACTTTGTTGATTGATGATATAGCATTTTCATTTTGTATTTTTCTTCTACCACCACGGCCACCTTGATTTTTCAGCATTTTTTGTAACTACTTCCATCTTTCTTTGTTGTAATCATATGTGGATGCAATATCTCTATTATATGTTGCTGATATTATTTAAGATTTATCTGAATTTTGCCTATTCATTAGCGGATGTGATTTTACCGTCTCTTATACTGATTGTATCTTGCACAAATTATATTTTTGCTTAATGGCGTATTCAGTATACAGAGGATCTTTCATTCTTCCCTCCTTTAATTATATTTTGGTAAGAAATTTTAAATATTTATTTTAGGATCTCGGCACGCAGTGCGATGTTGACCCAAATAAATATTTAAAATGACCTCAGTCTTTATGGATATTTGTATATGTCATTCAGGATGCTTTCTTTTGTAGCTTTAGCTTGGGTCTTGTGACTTTGATTCCTTCAGCCCTTTGGCCCTTTGATTCTAGTAATGACGGGCTTGATGAAGGAGCAGAAGCCAGTGACCTAGACTCTTTTAGTTTGCATCGATCAGTGGCAAAAAGTCATCGGTCCAGAGTTTGTGCGTAACAGACTTGTTGTTGATGAAATCCTCTTAGTTCAGCTATAAGATTTATATGAACTTTAGGATAATTTCTTCAATCCTTATTTTATGCTTTGGTGGACTTCATGAAGAAAAAATTCCTTAAATTCTCGCTTAATGCTTTACAGATTTGTTCAAGGATTGGCAGGTTTTGAATTTAATTGATAATACCATATGTAGGTAATATCTTAATCATTAACCAATTAAGAAAACTTTAATTTGAGTCACTCGAGTTCATCAGATTGGGTATGCTAAGATTTGATAGCTCCTCATCCTTTGGTTGCTAAAATAGGGGTTCCTCTACTACAACCATTCTTGTGGTGTGTTGAGTAGACGGAGTTGCCAGTAACTTGGCCATATTTGGGCGTGTTAAATTTGACCTCTTACATCCATTTAGTCTTTAGACTCGAGCTATGGAAAATATTCTTCCCAATGCTAATTTTACTGAAGTTGATAGATTTGGATTCATCCTTCATGGTCGAAGATTTGGAGTCTACAAATATTTGGTAGATGTTCGTGACTCATCCTTCCCATTGGAACTTTGATTCTTCAATCGATTAGAAGAATTTTATAGATTATAATGGCTTGAACTTGTTGAGTCAAATAAGCCTTCATACTTCATACATACTCTACTAACGGGTTAATAAAGTGGAGTTTCCACTATTATGACATTTTTTATGGCATGTTGAGTAGATAAAGCTGTCACCGATCTGATTATATTTGGTCTTATTGGATCTGACCTCTTACACCCTTTTAAATCTTAAGCTTCAAGTTGTTGAAAGACTTCAAGCTATTATAGCTTGACTTGTTAAAGTGTGTAATCATGAAAGTCTTTTTCTTGACTTTCAAACCTTAGTACGTTAGAGAAGATAGTGTCCCGAACTTTTGGAATATCATCTACATATACTTTAAAAAGAATTTTTTGTATTCTTCAGCGTAAAAAAATATATCTATAAATAATTTTAAATATTTATTAGGGGATCCCGGCATGCAGCGCGATGTTAACCTGAATAAATATTTTAAATATTACATGTCTCATAGGGACATTTCAGAATATAATAAATTTTTAATTTTTAGATTTTAAATATTTATTTGATGATCTCGGTGCGTAGCACGATGTAAATCCAAATAAATATTTAAAATATCCCGTATCTTGTAGGGAGATTTTTTTTATATGCCTTATATTTTGATATTTTAAATATTTAATTGGGAATTTTGGTATGAATAAATATTTAAAATGCCCTCAATCTTATAGAGGATGTTAAAATGCATTCTTGTTATACAAAAAAAATTCAAAATATAAATATAAGTATACATTGACAAATATTCACGTAACACTTTGATCAGTGTATGTTACATTGGACTTAAAATTTTTATGCATGATATTTCTTTAAATATCGGTCATTGATCGGTTGCATAGGCCTCTGACTCTCCAGATGAATTAACTGATAAGCTCGTCCTTGAAACACCTTCTTAATGATAAAGTGACCCTCCCAGTTGGATACAAATTTGCCACCAACTTTTTGGTGTGGGATTATTCGTCTTATCAGCACCATGATCAATTCTCCTTCTTGAAATACCTGATGGCATACCATTCAATTAAATGATATTTCCATTCTTGCTTGGTAGATTTTCAAGTATTGTTGAGCCGATTGCCTGATTTCATCTAACGCATCGAGCTCTTCCATTCTCAATCGAATATTTTATTCTTGAGTGAGATTATGCTGGATAGCTACCCGAAGAGATGGTAATTCAACTTACAGTGGAAATACTGCTTCAATTCCGTACACTATTGAATAAAGAGAGGCTTTAGTTGTCATTTTATAAGTTGTGTGATATGCTCATAATGCTTCAGCCATCTTTGTATGTCACTCTCTTTTATTCTTGATAAGAATCTTCTTCAACAGTTTCACCAATATTTTGTTGAAGGCCTCTACCAATCCATTTGCTCTTGAATTGTATATGAATGAATATCGTCAATCGATCTTATGACGTTGATCGGTGATATAGGCCTCACCAGTATGATTGTATTAGATTTTAGATATGCAGATTGCATTCGTATTGTCACACATAATTGGGATGGTTTCTATGGGTAATCCAAGATCTAGAATTTATTGTTTCAACCATAGCACTTGTGTAACACAACTTCCTACTACTATATATTCTTCTTCGGCCGTTGAGAGGGCTACCAAATTGTTCTTCCTACTAGACCAAGAAACGAAGGATTGTTATATGAATTGGCAGGTTCCAAATGTGCTTTTCCTATCTAACATACATCTAGTAAAATCAAAATTTGAGTATCCTAAGATTTCAAAGGAGGAATTATGCTTGCTCAACATAAATATCTTTTTTAATTACCCCATTTAGAAAAATACTATTTATGTACATTTGCTATAATTTAAAACCTTTGAAGCAAGTAAAGGCTAAGAGTACCCTTATGTCTTCTAGTCTAGCTAATGGGGAAAAGGTTTCTTCAAAGTCTATGCCTTGAATTTTGTTATGCACCTTAGCTACTAGTCTGACCTTATTTCTTGCTATGGTTTCTGAGTCATTCACTTTATTTTTAAAGACCCATTTAGTTCCCCCTATACTCAACTCTTTAGGTCTCTTGATTAATACCCAAACATCATTTCTAGTAAATTGGTTCAATTCTTCTTGCATTGTTAGGATCCAGAATTCATCTCCTAAATCTTGATCTATACTTGTGAGTTCTATCATAAAAATAAATGCAGAATGACTAACTTCCTTCCTAACTCCGTGCCTAGTTCTCACACCTTTCGATGGATTTCTTAAAATTGATTCTTTAGGATGACTAGAAGAGTATCTCCATACTCTAAGCAAGTCTTCCTGAGGTTCTTCCCTTTTTTCTATGGTCATAGTTTCTACTCCCTAAATTGCCTCTACTTCATCTTCTTCAAATTTAGGTTCAGAGGACTTATCTGATTCATCAAATACTACATTGGCGGACTCTTCTACTACTAGGGTTCTCTTATTGAAGAATTTATAGGTCTTACCTACACATGAATAACCTAAGAAGACACCCTCATTAGCCTTGGGATCAAATTTTCCTAAGAAAAATTTTCCATTGATTATGATAAAACATTTGCAACCAAATACATGCAAGCGTGAAAGACAGTGTTCAACCCTTAAGGAGTTTATAATGTGTTTTATTCAACTTTGACCTAATATTCACCCTATTTATGACATAACATGCCGTGTTCACCATTTCTGCCCAAAAATATCTAGAAAGATTGTACTCAACTAACATTGTCCTAACAGCTTCTACTAAGGTTCTATTCTTTCTTTTGCCGATTCCATTTTGCTGAGGAGTTCTAGGGGCAGGAAAATTATGCTCTATTCCTATCTCTTGACAGAAGGATTCATTTTTTTTTAATTTTAAAACTCTCGATCACGATCACTATGGATTGTTGAGATTTTGAATCCTAATTTTTGTTGATCCAAGTGGAGAAAATCTTAAATTCCTCAAACGACTCATTCTTATGTGCTAAGAATCTTATCCAAGTGAATCTAGAGAAATCATCTACAATCACAAATCCATAATTCTTCCTACTTAGGCTAGCTGTGCTAACAGGACCAAATAAGTCCATGTGAAGGATTTCTAGTGGCCTAGATGTATTCGCATCCTTGATTGAATGAAATGATGATTTTGCTTGTTTTCCTAATTGGCAGGCATCACATAGGTGATTCTTATTGAAGTCTAACTTAAGTACGCCTTTAACTAGGTTTATTTTTAGTGATATTCCTAAGTGTTTTCATGCTAGCATGATATAGTCTCCTATGTCATAGACAAGAGTCATCTATTATTGTTTTTAAATACAGTGAATTTGAATTCTCAATACAATCAAGATCTAAAATGTAAATATTATTTATTTGTTTTCTTTCTAATACAAGTTTATCATTTAGGCTAATCACGTATTTATTGAAAAGAAATTTGTTGTCAAAATCTTTATCACACAATTGACTAATGCTTAACAAATTATGCTTTAAACCATCAACAAATAAAATATTTTAAAATAATTTTTTTTAGCATTTTCAGCAATACATGAGCCCACCACTTTCCTGGTGATGTTGTCCCATAAAGTCACTTTGCCTCCAATCTTGGTCACCAGTGTAATAAATTTCTTGATGTCTCGAATCATATGTCTCGAGCATCCATTTTCCAAGTACCACATGCTCTCACTAGGTCTTTTGTGAGAGCACCCCTACAAAGTCATTCAAGGGTTAGATTTGGGAACCCAGTGAGTTTGGGTTTCTCCTTATGCTTGAATGAATTCAATATATACATGCTATGATGTGATAAATACATTTTAGGTTTCCACACTAGGTGTGTCCTACGGTGAATCGTGTAAATGCGGGCTATGTGACCTACCATACCATAAGAAAAGTACCGAATACCGATAAATGGGTTCACTAACCTATGTGGGTGGTGATGCCTCTTCTTAAAGTTATGTGATGCATGGAATGCTGGTTGTTAATTTTTTGGGCTATTGTGGATGATGTTTTATCATTTTCAAAAGCTATGATTTTTGCTTTCAATGCTTTATTCTCATATTCATAAGCTGCAAATTTCACTTTTAACCGATGTTCATTGTTATCTATCTCCCATTCAAGTTCCTCTAATTTTTTAAACTCCTTTTCTAATTCAATATGTGATGTCTTCAAGGATTCATGTGCATCAGATAATTCAATATGCTTCTTATTTAATGCATCAAACTTGTCAAGCAGGGACATGTGATCTCTATTTAAATCAAAATGTTTTTTAAGTTAGCATGTTCTGTTTGTAAAGTACTAAATTTAGCATTAAGATTAGCATACATTTTCTTTAACTTTCTATATGAATCATGGATTTTCTAAGAAATGATCAATAAATCTTCATATGAAAGTTAGCATACCTCATCTTGATCTGATTCATCAAGATTATCCTTAGCCATTAGACACAAATTTGTTACCTCCTCCTCTACTTCTTCTTCTAACGATTCTGAGGCAGAGTCGATCCAAAATACCTTATGTGTCTTCATCTTCTCTTTCTTGTATTTTGCCTTTTCCTCACCCTTTTACTTAGTTGGCTGGATCTTTATGTTGGGGCAATCAGTTTGGAGGTGACATAACTTTCTGCACTCAAAACAAATTATGTCAGATTAAAATTTAGTAATTTTTGAGCTTTTACCTTTGTTAAAGTTATTTTGATGACGTCTTTATTTTCTTTTCAAAAAATTCTTGAATTGTCGGGTCATCAAAGCTATATCATCATCTTCTTCTACTATAGAGCTTTCATTTTCTGAGTTGTTTGCTTTTAGAGCCACCATTCGCTCCTTCTTCTTTCTCCTGCATTATTTTGCCTTTGACTCACTCCTTACTTATAAGCAATGAGTGACCTAAGTAGATTGTCAATTGAGAAAATATTTAAATCTTTAGACTAAATAATTACAGTGATTTTAGCATCATAAGAACTCAGTAATTATCTCAAAATCTTATTGACTTTTTCAAAATTAAAAATTTTTCTATCTAGAGCATGCAAAGATGTCAATATTTGGGTGAACCTAATGTATATGTTAGATACTGTTTCTCTAGGTTTCATACAAAAAAGTTCGTAATCATGCAATAAAATATTTAATCTAGACTGTTTAACCTCACTAGTTCCTTCGTATATCATACATAGTCTATCCTAGGTCTCCTTACTAGCAGGACAGGTAGATACTCTCATGTAGTCTTCTGATTTAAATGCATAAAAGAAATAATTCAAGTACTGCATTTAATTGTGCTAAATCCTTATCCTCATTGCTCAATTCACTAAACGATATTTGACTTTTCATGCCATTTAAAAGTTTAAAAGTTGTAGTGTAACCATCTTGAACCAGCATCCACATACGATATTCTATAGACTGTAAAAATATAGACATTCAAATTTTCAAAAAATCAAACGGTATGTTGTCAAACAAGGGTGGACGAGTTAAAGAATAACCCTCCGTAGTATTACAGTTACCAAAATATGTCATGATCAATTTTTTTAAGTTTTTTAAAATACTATTTGTGAAACCCGCTTTGATACCAATTAAAAGTATGAGATGTGCCAAGAGGGGTAGTGAATTAGAAATTTTTGAAATAAAGAATCAATCCTAATCAAGAGTTTTAATTTTTTTAATCTTCTTTAAAAAAAATTAACTTGAAGCGAAAGCTAGTGATTAAAATATGATTAAAGCATAAGTGATGAAACTTTAAATCAAACAATAAAGATCTAGAATAAAATTTTCACCAAGCATTTATAATAATTATAAGATGTAAAACGTAAGTAAAGTGCAGTAAATGAAAAAAAAAACACACTAGAAGATTTATAGTGTTTCGGTCATTTAACCTACGTCAACTCCCTATAGTTCTCCACTCCGGGAATTTCACTACTCAAAAGTAATTCTCCTTCTGCCCCACAGCAAGGCGGAGAAGCCTTTACACAACCTCACTGTCACCTTCCCAGTGTGGCGGAGTACAAACCGCTATGTTACCTTCTCGAT
The DNA here is from genome assembly GCA_022539455.1 of Dendrobium nobile. Taxonomy (NCBI): domain Eukaryota; kingdom Viridiplantae; phylum Streptophyta; class Magnoliopsida; order Asparagales; family Orchidaceae; genus Dendrobium; species Dendrobium nobile. Next base: position 7,866,682 of record CM039730.1, on the reverse strand, counting down.
GATAACAGCGTACCTTCTTATTTTTCTCCCTCCTAGAGAAGGCAATATACCTTTAAGGACATGGACCTTGAAGGCTCTCTCCCCTTAAAAAGTTCCCATAAGATTTTCTCGGTCCACAGGAGGAGCAAGCATGCAGTAGGCTTGAAGTAAACGTGTGATCCCCTCACATTCCTTTTCCCTCACAAACTCACCTTCTCCTTCCTCTCACAAACCTAAAAATCTCATCAAGTAGCTCCCTCTCAAGAGTTCCCATCTTATTTCATTTCTCTCTATTATTTTTCAAAAGACAAAAGTATCACATATATATCAGGCTCCAAGAAACCCTAAGTTTTTTTAATTTACCCATTTATGTTCGTACATTATGATCCAAGATTGTATAGTATGATCAGTTCAAAATAGCTTGTCCTGGTATGAACGAGTATGAACAGGCAATATTTCTGAACCATATCATACATTACGATATAAATATCATCTAGTACGATATGATATATTTTTTTTGTTCATACAGGATGAATGCTGGGACGATCAAAATTCATCTCTATTCATCATCTGGTATGATCCAATTCGTACAGTATGATCTGTTAAAAGCTTCAGGTTGTTCGATACGATGTATACATCATCCAGTATAATTAGTTTAAAAATCAAGAGATCATCTGGTACGATGTTCAAGACGATCAAAAATAGCCTCGATTCACTATACGGTACGAACCACATCGTATAGTATGATCACTAATCAATAATTAAGACTTGATTTAATTGACTAATTATGGGGGTTAAAATTAAGTAAGTATTGAAATATTTGTATCGTACGATTGGATCGTACAGTACGATCAGTTCAAAATTCAAGATTTAAAAACTTTCTTAAATTAATTTTGAAGCTAGGGTTTTAAATTAAAAACACATCGTACAGTATGTTGATGATCGTATAGTATAATTAGTTCATAGAGAATAGTCGTTGAGCCACAATAGATTATACAGTATGATTTAAAATAATGCAGTTCAATCCATCAAAAATAAAAAAAAATCCCTTTAAAAAAGCTCTACCCCTATGAGTGTGCATGGTTGCTCAATTTGCATACACTTTTTATGGCTAGACTCAAGAAAAGTAAAATAAAAATAAAAGAAAATCACAAAGTTACAGACTTCACATCACATTCTACCCAGTCTCTAGTCTTTTGTTATTTTTGAATAATATGTGATCTCCCTGAAATATTAGTACTCACAGATAAGAGCAACATTCAAAATATTTAATGAATAATGATATAATTAATCGACATTATTTGTTATCATCAAAATCTCAGGCTAGAGGTCATGGATTGCAATAGAGTCGGCCTCACCTCTTCTAGCACCCAAGGATTCAACCTTCTTAGGCTTATCAGAATGGTTTTCTGATCTGGACCAGTTAAGTTTTTCAAACTTGGCCACCCTGTCCAGCAGGTCTTGAAATATGGTGATGCTAGTCATGCATAAGAACAATTATATTTTATCATCCATGTTTCTCATAAGTAATTACATGATGTGCTCTTCTTCAAGTTATTGCTCTTATTTTATACTTAAATTGCACCAGTGAGTGCTGTATTTGGTCACTAATTCTTCCCTTTTTAGCTTATCTAGGGTGATATCAACAATCATTATCTTATCTTGCATTGGATAATCTCTTCATGAATATAGATTCTAACTCTGTAAATGTTTTTACAAAGTTGTTTGGTAGTTTAGCGTACCATTCGAAAGTAGTTGCTTTCAAACTATTAATAAACTGTTAGAAGAGCAATGCATCATTTCCTCCTTTATTCATGTTTGTGGCCTTGAATTGTGTTAAATGTTATATGGGGTTATTATTGCTGTTGAATGTGTTGAACTTCGGGACTGAATACCCTTTCAGATATGGCACTTGAGCATATTATGCGAGATATGGATGACCTTTGCCTACCAATTTCTCTGCTTGATCAACAACTATGATAGCCTTGATCTTCTCTGTAATTATCATTATGGGCCTTCTTTTGGACCCATTTCTGTTGTTGTTTACTAGTAGGGGCAGATCTTTGGGAAACCATACCCGATGTCAACCCCGGATCAGTTCTTTTTTCCCTTCTATCATCTTCTTCTTTGCGAGGCTTTGGCCTCAAGATTTCTTTTCCATTTTGTCAGGACCTTTCGATGGTGGATTCTTAAACCTGAGGTTCAGGTGTCACGCCCTGATGCTCACCAAGCGGGACATGCTTTCTTTCTTTACTCTCCACCGTAATAGATTAGCGTTCTCTTGGTAGAGTCCTTCTCTTCTCGACCATCAACGGTCGTTAGTATTTTCTTTTTTTTTAGTCCTCTCTCTTTCATGATCTTCAAAACCTTGTAGACTCAGGCCAAAAGAGTTTCAAGCTCCATCTTCTAGGGAGATGGGACTTCAAGTTGTTGGTCCCAAAATGACTTTTTCAGCTCACCAATCGAGCTATTTCTTTTCGCCCATCTGAGGTCTACAAATCCATTTCGGGCCAAAATGGTCGCTTCTAGCTCCTATGATGGTAGATTGAATAGATGTGTTAAGAATTGTTGTTGAGTCAATAGCTCATCATTTTTCTTTCTCCTTTGCCTTCTTGTGAGTCTCCCTATAGATAAGGAAGCTTCTACATCATTCTTCTTGGGTGCAGATAACCCTATTAGCAGAGATGCAGGGTTTGCTGTCACCACATAAATCATTTTTTCGGTCACAACTCTTTTGGGGTTGGGGCCTCCGATTGTGAATGTAGTTCAAACACAGATACCCTCTTTTAAGGATTTTCTACAACCTCAATAGTATGTGATGCTAGCAGATGTGCCTGATGCCTAGCATCTTCATAATTGTGTCGTTGTGCTGGAAGATGTGCATGACAAGTAGGAGCTCTGGTAGGATGGTATCGCCTTGTAGGCTTTTCAAGATTTATGCCATTCACAGGAATGACAACAGTTCTCGTAATAACTACAAGGAAGTCAAAACTACCAAACTGAATGGTAGCTTCAGCATTCCCAGTCTCAATGATAGCATTTGTTAGTTGGATTCTGACACTTTGTCCCAATTAGACGGTCATTAGAGTGTTTTGTAGATCCATCTGCATAAATGAAAGATAAGGGTTAGTAATCAGGATCTGATACATCACCCCACACTTTCAAGATGTAGAGACTTGCACAAAACATAAAATAAAGTTAGATAATATTAGCAAGTAATTCAAATAATACAAATTTAAATCATGTTAAATGTGTTATCTTAATAAATTGGTTAAATGTTCATTCAATTTTTTTTTAGAAAATTTAAAATTTTGATTTATTAAATGATCATTTTTTCTAAAGAATTTCAAAAAATTTCCCATATTGGTATAGCTACTACTATAGCTCTCAAACGACTAGCTAAAAATAAATAGAGAAGTCAATCCCCAGCAGAGTGGCCAAAAATTTTTGGGCTCCAAAAATTTGGCCCTAGTATCCCCTGCTATTTTTCTTCAAGGGAGTTTTAACATATTAAGTTCTGGGGTAAATTTTAGAAAGTTAGATTGGTTTGTAGATAAGATACTACCCAAAGATTCCGTCCTTATTTTGCGAGGACTTTATGATCTGAGTTATGGTTTCCTATAGGCGTAAGCCCTTATAGTTAATTACCCTTCTCGGTAATGAGGAAAAACTTTTTATTAAAGAAAGTGGTCAATTAGATATGCAGAAATGCATGTTATCTGGCATATAGTAGCAGCATGGGCTTGGATTTAGGAATTTGATATTTTAAATAGAAATTTCACCATCTTGCACTTAAAGTGGATGGTGGGGGAATGGATAATGGACCCGATTAAGATCCCATGGTTCCATCATCCCAGGCCATCATGGTTCATGGTCTACTTAGTCAAATGAGGTAGTCAACCCATCCTGAAAGAAGGATTCTTTTCGACAGCCATGGTTACTTCATCTAAGGGTACCTTTATAGACCTTAGATGGTTGTTTATCTAAGGGGACAAATCTGAATCCACCTTAGCTAACAGAGGGCTTTGTGCTCTAATGATTATATCCTATTGATTCATATCTCAAGAATTTGATGTCACTAAGGAACGTATTGACTCTAGACATAATCGTAATTTAGTAGTGCCATTTGGCCAAAAAAGAACTTGGTTTAGAGGGCCTCATGTTATAATTGTTTATTCTGCAGTGTCATTTGGTGGCAAAACCTCAAGATAAACGATATGTATTACTTCCTTACTAATAGAAAATTATTTAAGAATAGATCCTAGTGATTTTTTTTATTAGGCACTAGCTCTATGTGAGTTAAAGTAAATTTTAATTTGTCCACCTCAATAAACTTTTTTGGATGGTTGATGGATTTTGCTTTAAGTGATTTGATATGTAATTTCAATTTTAAACATCTTTGAATTTTTTGGATTTTAGATTTTTGAGCTTTTTTGGGCAATTGGGAGGTAATTTGAAATATTTGGAATTGACCCCTTTGATTGAGATATGCATTCAATATGACCAACATCGGGGTATTTATTGGGTCATTGCATTTACTTATATTTTGTGGAAGTTTTAAGGTATTTCAAAATATATGAGAACCCCTCCGGTTGAGATTTTCTCTCAACATTGCCATCATCAGGGTTACTCGGGTCACTTGAAAATATTTGAATTTTATGAAAGTTTGAGAGTTTTTTGATATATTTGAAATTAACCCCTATGATTAATATCTTATTTTAATATCATTTTGGGATTATTGATTGGACCTTGTCGACTCTGTATATCAGTCCCCATGATCTTATATTTTTTTGATGAATTTTTTTTGTTATAAGCCTTGAAGTCTTTATATAAATATAGAAAATTGATATTCTAGTCGACACCTTGATCATATATCTGTTTGATAATTTGAGCTATGTCGACTCATATCTATCCATATAAAAGGATCGAGCTCAAACTACGTTCATTTTTTGACCCGCGCATCATCCCTAAATGTCACGTGTGTACCCATGACACGCTTGTTAGAGCCTATGTAGGTTTATGATTACACATGCCCTTTTGTGTACCTAAGTGCATACAAATTATTGTCCATGTGCTTGGGGCATTTTTTGGATACTTCAGTAGTACATGTAACTATCAATTTAGAAGCTCATACACGCCTTATGTTTGCTTATATATAGGTTGCGGATCTGGTGGTTTAGCGTTGCTGCTTGCAAACGCCTTCTTTTTGCTTATATGAGTGTTTCATATCTAATGGTGTGGAGTTGAAGCTTGTAGATGCCTTCTTTCTTCTTAGATGAGTATTGTATATCCGGTGGCATAGCGTAGCAGCGTGTAGATTGAGATGTTTGCTCCTTTTTATAGTTAAACTTCATGAGTATGAGCCTCCCTTCATGCTAGAGAAAAGCGTGCATGGTCGGTGTCGGGTGACACCGAGGCCAAAAGTCTTCGACCCCACCACGCTAGAGAAAGGCGTGCACATGTCTCCTAAAATACCTGTAGAAAGCACAGTAATTTCCCTGACGATACTGAGACGCATACGTGTACTTATATTATTTTTTGCCCTGTTATGCTAAAAAAAGTGTGCACAAGGCTTACTTGCCTCACTATAAGTACCGCACCAAGTTTCCTCCCATCATGCTAGAGAAAAGTGTGCATAAGGGGTCCCTCGGCACACCGCAAACATAAAAAATAAGACTTCAGGTAGATTACCTGCCTCACATAAGCACCGTTACAAACTTCCTCACACTATGCTAAGAAAAGCGTGCATGGGTGATTATTTGCCGCGCTACAAGTGCCGAGGATAGGTTTTTGGCTTTAGAACTTCATACCTGCTGTGTGGACCTCAATGTTAGCACATAAATCGAGGTTAGGGAAGATCTCTCTTTTCCTTTTTTTAATTAATTTTAATTATTGTAATAATTAATTATAATTAAATATAACTAATAATAGTTAATGAGAATTAATAAAAATTAATTAATGTTAAATAATTAATTAATTATAATTAATTAAAAATACTTGTACTTAATTATAAATAATTTATAATTAATACTAATTAAATAAAATTATTTAAAATTAATTAATAATTAATTATAATTAATTAGTAATTAAAAGTAATTATGTTGCTTGGACTTAGGATTATGCATGATTTGAGCAGGATTGTGATTAACTCCTATTATTTTCAAATACAAAAACTATACAATATTTAAACAGGACTAAACCAAATCCTGTTAAATAGGATTAATGTAAAGAATGAATAGGATTTGAGCTAATTCTTGTTTAAACAATAGAATTCAGTGATTTGTTAAATCTCATGGCAGTTGAATCCTCTGTTTCCTTTTTTTAATCGTAGATTTATGGGATTTCACCGAAGAAGCTCGTGAAACGAGAAAGCTACATTTATAGAGATTGAGCTCTTAGCATTGTTCTTGATCAAAATATCATGGGGTTTGATCCGACGAAAAGGGAATGTTGTCTAACTAGGAGTATGGTTAGAGATCTTAGCAGTCGGCTAGGGCAGGTTAAGAAGTTGGCTTCGGTTGCTTATGTCTGTGGAGATCAGTTCAGATTACTAGATAGAGGAAGAAGTGAATGCAGCTATATGTAAGTAGGGATCATTGTGATAACCCTGGAATTTTAAGATTTTTGGTGCAGGTTCGTTTGTATGAATCGTCAGTACAAACTGAGTTCGTCTGTAAAAATTGAACAAATTTTTTTGACAGAGTCAATCGTCCAGGGAGAAAATTAATTATTGTATGTACGATATGTTGGCAGAGTGTTAAGATAGTTGCTATTTGCATGCTTTACATTTTTTCAACTTGTATAGTTTTGATGATTCCAAATATTATTGTTCAAATGTGTAGTTATCTCCTAACAATTTTTGAAGATTTGTTTTTGCTCTTGTGTGTACTAACATTTCAGGAAAATCGAACTCTAGACTATGAAGACTTCAAATCAAATTCAATATGAGATACTTTGTGAATTTGAAGCTTGTACTTTTCTTTGAATTAAAATTTGAAATTGAGTGATTGTAATTGAGTGAATAAAAACATACACACACACATAAGGAGATCATATAAAATTTATACTGATCGTACGGGATGATATCAGATCATACGGGATGATCAGACAGTTATCTCCTATTGAGCACATGGAACGAATAGGAACTGGCTTTAAAAATTTTTCTAAGTCCTATTCGTCCAGGACGAAATTAAATATCGTACAGGATGATTTGTCCTCTATAAAATTTTCGTCCAGACGAAATTAAATTATCGTACATGATGATTTGCTCTCTGTAAAATTTTCGTCCAGACGAAATTAAATATCGTCCAGGACGATCGGCTCTCTGTAAAATTTTCGTCCAGACAAAATTAAATTATCGTACATGACGATTTGCTCTCTGTAAAATTTTCATCCAGACAATTAAATTATCGTCCAGGACGATCTGTTCTCTGTAAAAATTTCGTCTGGATGAACCAATTTTCGTCCAGACGATACAACCGACTTAGGACGGTTTTTTCTGCAGTTTCTAGAACTGACCTTGTAATAACCGTTCGTACCGGACGAACTTAGTTCGTACGGGACGATCAGCTTGTACGAAGACATTTTGTACACATATTCAAATAAGGTCGTTTCAAAGTTTTTAAGTAATATCATCCAGGACGATCCACGATCGTACGGGACGATCCACTGCGTACAGAATTAAAAACTTGCAGTTTTTTGGGCGATTTTTCTTGTCTTTTGTATAAATAGTCCAAATTAGACTATCACCCTATCTTTTTGTCATTTGATCTTCGTGCTTCTTGAGAGAATAGCTAAGGAGAGAGTGTGAGAGTGCATTCAAATAAGGATTCCTACCACTGGAGCGTGAAGGCTTCACTTGGAGTTCATATGTAAGAATCTCTACTTATGAATTGGGATTACTTCACTCTTTTCTTTCTTCCTTCTAGATTTCTTGTGAGAAAATCTGTCAACGAGATCCGGTTCGCTGCCGACACTTGGAGAGTGTGAATAGTCGAAGGGTTCGCTGCCTACACTTGGAGAGTGTGAATAGCCGAAGGGTTCGCTGCCTACACTTGGAGAGTGTGAATAGCCGAAGGGTTCGCTGCCTACACTTGGAGAGTGTGAACAGCCGAAGGGTTCTCTGCCCACACTAGGAGAGTGTGAAAGGACGAACGGTTCTCTGCCAACACTGGGGATTGTGTGAAAGGACGGACGGTTCTCTGCCGCACCGGGTAGTGGTGAAAAGAGTGTTTTGTAAAGGCTTCTCCGCCTTGCTGTAGGTGCAAAAGGAGAGTCACTATTGGTATTAGTGCAATACTCAGAGGGTGCCTCTGGGGAATGGATGTAGGTCTGGTTTTAGACCGAACCACTATAAATCTGGTGTCATTTACTTTACTGTTTTTACGTTTCCGCATTTTATTTTTTATTTTAAGAACTCTGTGGTTGAAAAATATTTTCTAGAAAAACTCAGAAGAAAAAATTTTCATTTCGGTTCAACTTAAATTCAAAGAGGGATTAAAATTTTTAAACTACCAATTTACCCCCCCCCCCCCCCTCTCTTGGTAGCCTTGGGACATTAACTTAGGTTTAACAACCTATTTACTAGACTCAATAAGTGGTAGATGGCTACTTTCGGAAACCGAAACACACCTGAGGGTTACTCAATAACTAGACCTCCACTGTTTGACAATATTCCTTTTGATTTTTGGAAAACACGCATGTCTACTTTCTTACAGTCACTTGATTATCGTAAGTGGGTTCTAGTCCAGGAAGGTTATACAAAACCAACTAGATTAGTTGATGGAGTTAGGGTAGAAACACCTTTTGCAGATTGGACTATAGAAGAACGTGACTTAGCACAATTAAATGCTAAATGTTTAAATAGTTTCTTTTGTGCTTTAAAATCTGAAGACTACATGCGGGTTTCCACTTGCAAAAGCGGAAAGGACATATGGGATAGACTTTGTATAACTTATGAGGGGACTAATGAGGTTAAGTAATCAAGACTCAGTATCTTGTTACATGATTACGTATTATTTCGTATGAAACCTAATGAATCTATTTCTGACATGTACACAAGATTCACACAAATAGTCAATTCTTTGCATGCTCTTGGTAGGGAATTAACTAATGCTGAAATGGTTAATAAGATTCATCGTTGTTTACCTACTGCTTATGATGTTAAAATTACTGTAATTACAGAGTCTAAAGATCTAAACATTTATTCTATTGACAATATTCTTGGTTCACTCATTGCTTATGAGCAAGGAGTAAGTCAAAGAAAGATTGATGTAGGTGAACCACGAAAGGAAAAGAATATTGCACTAAAGGTGGATGAGTCAGAGAGTGAACACCCACAACCTGAGGATGAAGACGATATTGCATTGATTACTAGACAATTCAGAAGCTTTTTAAAGATGAAGCAGAAGAGACGCCAGCAATGGAATAGAGGTAAGTTTAACAGAAATGGCAAGGTTTCTAATGAAGTGATTTGTTATGAATGCAGGAAATCAGGTCATATCAAGACTGAATGCCCAAAACTCAAAGCCACTCCTAGCAAGGAGAAGGTAGAGGAGAAACCAATTGTAAAGAAGGACAAGAAGAAGTTTCAAAGAGCTTTTTGGGCGGACTCAGCTTCAGACTCATCTGAGACTGAAAAAGAAGAAGTCACCAACCTTTGCTTGATGGCAGATAATGTTGATCACTCATATCAAGAAGAGGTATGTGACTTAACCTATGATGAATTGTTTGAAATTTCTGAACACATGCATGATGCATATAAGAAAATGAAAAAGATGCATGCTAGTTTAAGTTTAGAACTAGAAGAGCTTAAGAAAAAACACAAAATCCTTAGGAAAGATCATGCTTTAATAGATGACAACCACATGAAATTACTTGATGAATATGATGACTTGAATAAAAATTTTGAAAATTTAAAATCATCCTATGCTTAACTTGAAAAAGATTTTAAAAATTTTAAGGATGAATCTGAGAGCAAAACATATCGAATCAATTATACAAATCGAATCTTGGAAGATATGAATTCATTTTATAAATTGATAATAAGAGCTCTTGAGGATAATAGGAATACCCCTAAACTTGAAGATTTTACAAATCCTAAATATTATCCTAAATTTATGAAATCCCTGAGGAGACAATCAAATGGAAGAAAACTTAAGAATATTTTTCCTAATGTTAAATGTAATAATTGTGGATTTTTGGGACATATAGCTCACACCTGTACTTTGAAAATGAAATCTAATTTGGTGTGGAGACCTAAGATGCATAAACCTAGACATATCATACATGCATCTGATTAAAAATTGCTAAAAGGTGAACCCAAACTTGTTTGGATTCCTAGGTCTAACATTTGAGAGTTTTGTAGGAGTGCTCTCACACAAGACCTCGTGGGAGCATATGGTACTTGGACAGCGGATGTTCAAAGCATATGACTGGAGATACTGCTCAATTCATAACGCTAGAAGCCAGGAGTGGAGGCAAGGTTACACTTGAAGATAATACCACAAAGAAAGTGATTGGATCAGGTATGATTGGAAATTTTAAAAACTTTTTTATAGACAATGTGTTATTAGTTGAAGGCTTAAAACATAATCTGTTAAGTATAAGTCAGTTATGTGACAAGGGATATAATGTAAAAATTTTACCTACTAGCTGCATTTTAAGCCTAAATGGGAAAAAAGTTTTAAATGGAAAAAGGGTAAACAATATTTACATGCTAGATTTAAATTGTATTCAATCTTCTACTGTTTTTTGTTTGAAAACTGTTTCTGATGAATCATGGCTTTGACATTGGAGACTTTGTAATTCTAGTATGAAAAACCTTAGGAGAATTACCCAAAAGAATTTAGTGAGAGATATACCAAAACTAGACTTTACTAAGGACCACCTTTGTGATGCATGTCAATTAGGAAAACAAATGAAGTCCTCTTTTAAGTCCAATAAGGATCTTAGGACCAGTAAACCTTTGGAAATTCTTCACATTGATCTTTTTGGACCAGTAGGAACTGTAAGTCTAGGAGGGAAGGTATACGGATTTGTTATAGTGGATGATTTCTCAAGATTCACTTGGCTTAAATTTCTTTTTCATAAAAGTGAATCATTTGAAGAATTTAAAAAAATTTCAACTTGGATTCAAAGAAAACTAGGATGTGAAATAATTTCTTTATAAAATGATCATGGAGGAGAATTTGAAAATGAGAGATTTAAAAATTTTTGTAAAGAAAAAGGGATTGATCACAATTTTTTTGCACATATAACCCCTCAACAAAATGGGATAGTTGAAAGGAAAAATAGAACATTAATAGAAGCCGCCCGAGCAATGTTGGCAGAATACTCACTTTCTAGATATTTTTGGGCTGAGGCGGTTAGCACTGCATGTTATGTTCTGAATAGGGTGAATGTGAGATCGAATTTAAATAAAATACCCTATGAGTTGCTAAAAGGTAGAACACCAAATTTATCTCATTTGCATGTTTTTGGTTGCAAGGTGTTCATTCTTAATAATGGAAAATCTACCTTAAAAAAATTTGATCCAAAATCAGATGAAGGAATTATTTTGGATATTCAAGTATTGAAAAATCTTATAGGGTATTCAACAAAAGAACCTTAGTAATTGAAGAATCAACACATGTTGTATTTGATGAATCTGAAAATTTGGAAGAGACAAATGTTGTTGAAGATGAGATTGAGGAAAACTCTCAAAAGATTGATAGAATAAATTTGGAAGAAGATGTAGAAGAGAATTTGGAAAGAGAAAACCCTTTGCCTAGAGATTTGAAATTTTCTAAAAATAACCCAAGGGAATTGATTATAGGTGAACCTAGTGAGGGTGTTAGAACTAGGTGTGGATTAAACAAGGAAGTCAATCATTCAACCTTCATTTTAACTATAGAACCCACTAATATTGATCAAGCACTTTCTGATGAATTTTGGATATTGGCCATGCAAGAAGAGTTGAATCAATTTGTAAGAAATAAAGTTTGGGAATTAACTACAAGGCCAAAAGATCAAAGTGTTGTTGGAACCAAGTTGGTGTTCAAAAATAAAATGAATGACTCAGGAGTAGTCATTAGAAATAAGGCTAGATTAGTTGCTAAGGGGTATAATCAAATTGAATGAATTGATTTTGATGAGACTTTTGCCCCTGTAGCTAGACTTGAAGCAATTAGGGTTTTACTTGTCTTTTCCTGTTTTAAAGATTTTAAATTGTTTCAAATGGATGTCAAAAGTGCTTTTTTAAATGGGGTAATTGAAGAAGATGTTTTTGTAGAACAACCTCCAGGTTTTAAAAATTCTAAATACTCAAATCATGTTTTCAAGTTAAAAAAGGCTTTATATGGATTGAAACAGGCACCCAGGGCTTGGTATGAGAGGGTAAGCATCTTTCTACTTGAAATATCTTTTGAAAAATGAAGTGTGGATACAACTCTCTTTTTAAAAAAATTTGGAAAGGATATATTCATTGTTCAAATTTATGTGGATGATATCATTTTTGGATCTTCAAATAAAAATCTTTGTGATGACTTTTCTAAAACAATGATTAATGAATTTGAAATGAGTCTAATGGAAGATTTAAATTACTTTCTAGGCTTTAGCATTAAGCAATTTAAGGAAGGTACATGTCTTAGTCAAACTAAATATATTAAGGACATCTTCAAAAAATATGAAATGGACAATGCTAAACCTGTTAGTACACCAATGAGTTCCTCAGTTCAGTTGGATAAGGACCTTAAGGGAAAATCTGTTGATCAAAAGAAATATAGAGGGATTATTAGATCTTTGCTTTACTTGACTGCTAGCCGACCAGATATTATGTTCAGTGTTTGTTTATGTGCTAGATTTTAATTAGATCCAAAAGAATCACATTTGACAGCAGTGAAAAGGATTTTAAGATACATACTAGGAACTCAAAACTTAGGAATTTGGTATCCTAAGTTTAGCTCTTCATTTGAAATTATTGGTTATTCAGATTTTAACTTTGCAGGTTGTAGAGTGGATAGGAAAAGCACTTCTGGAACATGTCAATTCATTAGAAATTCATTAGTTCCTTTATCTAGTAGAAAACAAAATTCAGTGGCTCTATCTATTGCAGAAGCAGAATACATTGCATTAGGAAGTTGTGTGGTACAAGTACTTTAGTTAAAACAACAGTTGATTGATTTAGGATTAACTATAGACACTATTCCAATTTATTGTGACAATACTAGTGCTATTTATATTTCTAAAAATCCTATTCAACATTCTAGAACCAAACACATTGACATAAGGCATCATTTCATAAGGGATCATGTATCCAAGGGAGAAATTGAACTTACTCATGTTTCAAGTCAAAATCAACTTGCAGACATTTTTATAAAACATTTAGCCTTTGATACCTTCAGTACATTAAGAACAAGGCTTGGTGTTATTGATTTGAATGCTTAAATAAAAATATTTTTGCAACATTGATATTTATGTTTTCTTCGTGTATTTGTTTTTGTTTTGTTTTGAATTTAGTGATTTTTGTGTGTTTTGAATGAGTTTAATTTAGAGTCTGTGGTTTTGTTTTTGTTTTCTGTGTTTTGAATGTTTAGTTTGTTTTAGTTTGATAAAAATTCAAAAAATCCAAAATGTGTGGAAATCGTCCGGGACGAAATTTTTCGTATGGGACGATGTGTGTAAAATTCAGTTTGCATGATTTTAAACGTCTTGAGAGCAGTTTTTAATGTTATTCGTCTATACGATCTGATGATCGTCCAGGACGAAATATTTTTTCTCAAACGTCGGGACGATTGAATGCAGCATTTGAGTGGTTAAGGCAGTTTTAATTGTGAAGTTCGTACGTACGAACTTTTTGTTCGTCCAGACGAACAGAAGTCGATTCATAGTAGGGGACGGTTTTCAACTAACATTAAAACGAATTAACTTTTGATCGTCAGTACGAAATTTTTTTGCCTGTACGATCGGTCAAGTCAAAAAGTCTGTACAAAAGGACGTATCGTAAGTTGTGTTGATTACGAAAAGCTGTTATATTTTGGACGAATTTAATCGTCTGTACGAAATTTTTTCATCCAGACGAACGATAATTTTCGCCCAGGATGAACTGTTTTCTTCTAGGACGAACGTATCGTTTTCTTTAAATAAGAAGGCTTTCCAACTTAAAAATCACAACTCCAAACTTCACTTTCAATCCCTTTCAACTTCAAATCGACAATGGCCTCCTCAAGCAAGAGACAAAAGGTGTTGGCGAAGAAACCCCACAGGAATTCTTCTGAAAACTTCCTTTCAAAGGCAAATGAGGAATCCTTTCCTCGTTTTGCATCTGCCAAAATTACACCTTCTCGCATTTTGATTCAAAGCAAGATAAATTTTAAGGTAATGCACATTTTTGCTTCCACCCAGTTTGAATTCATTCTTTCTCTCGTCCACCTCTACAACAAACAAACCTTTCTCTATTTTCAAGCCAATATGAGTTTTAATTCTGACCACTCAATAAGTTCTTTTGTTTTCAAACAAAAAGTTGAAATCACTAAGCATGACTTAGGTGCCTTTCTAAACTTAAGAACTGAAGGATATAGTGCTCACACCCTTATGAATGAGAATACCTTCAAATGGTATGAAGTCAATAGGGTGATTAGGGAAAATGGCCTAACATATCATATTCCTAAAGTTTCAGGAATGACCAAAAATGCTCGAATCATCCAGCACATTCTTCGATCTTCAATTATTCCTAAAGCTGGTGATATGATCAATATTACCCCTTCTTTCTGTTGTGACTTTTTTTATTATGGATCGTAAGCCTATCGATGAAGCCCAACTTATCCTAGACCATCTTTATGGACTTTCAGAAATTGGGCATATAGAATAGAAAAGAAAAAGGAATATTTCATTAGGACACTTAGTTACCTATGTTTTGGAAAAGAAATACAACCTAGTGCATCCTGATGAAGAATATGAGGAGCCAGTTTACTACAATGATGCTTCTTTTAGAGCAATCTTCAAGGAGCAAAAAGAGAAAGCACTTGCTAGTGCTTCTGAAGAAGAAGAAGAAGGAGAACAAGCATCTGCACCTCAATCAAATTATCAAAATTTGATTGAGAAATTTGATAGACTTGAGACTCATTTTGATCAAATTGATGCTCAACTTCTACAGCAGCAACAGGACATTGGTAGTATCAGAAATGAAGTTCATGAAATCAATACCAATGTTATGTTGATGACTTCCTACTTCAATCTATTCGGTGGCATTCCTCCTCCTCCTCCAGAAGAATAGAGAATGAGTGATGATTTTCTTTATGTTTGTTGTATTAGTGTTTGTTCTAGTATTTGTGTTTGTTTGTTCTAGTGTTTGTTTTAGTTGTGTTTGTTAAGTTTTAAAAGTTCAGTGTATTTTTTTTATGTATTGATATTATGAGATGATCTTGTAATCTTTTTCATCAATATCAATATATGTTGTATTTGCTTTAAATTTGGATTATTTTTTAAATGTGTTTAGTTTTTATGAATTTCATTAGTCTTTTTAATCTTTATTGTGCTTAAATTAGATTGTAATTTGAGATTAATGTCATTAGATAATCTAGACTTTCTAAATTTAAAATTTGTTTATAACTTGTTATAATTAGAATTTTTAATTTCATGTCTATTCATTTAGACTACATTAAATTTAATATTATTATTGCAATTAAGATGTTTTCTTATTTTGTATTTCTTTGATCAAGTGATATTTATGCACTTAGAAAAATTTAAAATTTTAGATTATTGATTTTGGAAAGAATTGGTATCAATTACTCTTAAAAATTGTACAAATAGTACAAAAATCAAAAGGAATGTGAAAAGGTTCGCAAATGTGAAAAAGTGCCACAAAATAAGCCCAATGTAAAAAGATGCACAAAAATGTGTCAAAAATTTGAAAAAGACGCGCAAAGCGCCACATGTGGTAATTCTCTTCTTTCCAAATTCTTTAAATCTCTTAATTCAAATTGATCTTATGTTCATTTATATTATATTGAACTTTGAAATATAGAATTTTTTATTCATCTCTCTTGTAATGATTTTCTATATTCAAATGTCTAAATTGAATCATGTTTTTGATAAATTCTTCTTACTTACAATGTTATATCACTTCTTAAATTCTATGAATTTCTATGATTTACCTAATATTATTAATTTTAAATTGCATACCTTATGTCAATCACCATTTAGATTAAATTTTCAAATGAATTTCATATAATTACTTACATTTTTCATCTATTTCTTCTTCACTTTTTGTTGTTGTCAAAAAGAGAGAGAAATTTGTGTTTGTATGTTTTGTTTTTTATATTCTGATAGTTGTGCTTATGTTATTGTCTTGTATTTTTTTATTTTTTGTTAAAAATTTTTTGAAAAATAAAAAAAAATTGTGTTCTTTGATTCAAAATGCCTCCTTATTTTTATGTATTCATCAATTCAGGGGAAGTTTAAGAGATTTGTTTAAATTGAAATCATACAAATAATAATTGTTTTACCATCATCAAAAAGGGGGAGATTGTTAAGATAGTTGTTATTTGCATGCTTTACATTTTTGTAACTTGTACAGTTTTGATGATTCCAAATATTATTATTCAAATGTGTAGTTATCTCCTAACAATTTTAGAAGATTTGTATTTGCTCTTATGTGTACTAACATTTTAGGAAAATTAAACTCCAGATTATGAAGACTTCAAATAAAATTTAACATGAGATACTTTGTGAATTTGAAGCTTGTACTTTTCTTTGAATTAAAATTTGAAATGGAGTGATTGTAATTGAGTGAATAAAAACATACACACACACATAAAGAGATCATATAAAATTTATACTGATCGTACGGGACGATATCAGATTGTACGGGACGATCAGACAGTTATCTCCTATTGAGCACATGGAACGAATAGGAACTGGCTTTAAAAATTTTTCTAAGTCATATTCATCTAGGACAAAATTAAATATCGTCCAGGACGATTTGTCCTCTGTAAAATTTTCGTCCATACGAAATTAAATTATCGTACATGAAGATTTGCTCTCTGTAAAATTTTCGTCCAGACAAAATTAAATATCGTCCAGGACGATCGGCTCTCTATAAATTTTTCGTCCAGACGAAATTAAATTATCATACATGACGATTTGCTCTCTGTAAAATTTTCATCCATATAAAATTAAATTATCATCCAGGATGATCTGTTCTCTGTAAAAATTTCGTCCGGACGAACCAATTTTCGTCCAGACGATACAACCGACTTAGGACGGTTTTTTCTGCAGTTTCTAGAACCGACCTTGTAATAACCGTTCGTACCGGACAAACTTAGTTCGTACGGGACAATCAGCTTGTACGAAGACATTTCGTACACATATTCAAATAAGGTCGTTTCAAAGCTTTTAAGTAATATCGTCCAGGACGATCCACGATCGTACGGGACGATCCACTGCGTACAGAATTAAAAACTTGCAATTTTTTGGGCGATTTTTCTTGTCTTTTGTATAAATAGTCCAAATTAGACTGCCACTCTATCTTTTTGTCATTTGATCTTCGTGCTTCTTGAGAGAATAGCTAAGGAGAGAGTGTGAGAGTGCATTCAAAGGAGGATTCCTACCACTGGAGCGTGAAGGCTTCACTTGGAGTTCAAAGGTAAGAATCTCTACTTGTAAATTGGGATTACTTCACTCTTTTCTTTCTTCCTTCTAGATTTATTGTGAGAAGATCTGTCAAGGAGATTCGGTTCGCTGCCGACACTTGGAGAGTGTGAATAGCCGAAGGGTTGGCTGCCTACACTTGGAGAGTGTGAACAGACGAAGGGTTCTCTGCCCACACTAGGAGAGTGTGAAAGGACGAAGGGTTCTCTGCCCACACTAGGAGAGTGTGAAAGGACGAAGGGTTCTCTGCCCACATTAGGAGAGTGTGAAAGGAAGAAGGTTTCTCTGCCAACACTGGGGATTGTGTAAAAGGACGGACGGTTCTCTGCCGCACCGGGTAGTGGTGAAAAGAGTATTTTGTAAAGGCTTCTCCGCCTTGCTGTGGGTGCAAAAGGAAGTCACTATTGGTATTAGTGCAATACTCAGAGGGTGCCTCTGGGGAGTGGATGTAGGTCTGGTTTTAGACCGAACCACTATAAATCTCGTGTCATTAACTTTACTGTTTTTACGTTTCCGCATTTTATTTTTAATTTTAAGAACTCTGTGGTTGAAAAACATTTTCTAGAAAAACTCAGAAGAAAAAATTTTCATTTCGGTTCAACTTAAATTCAAAGAGGGATTAAAATTTTTAAATTACCAATTCACCCCCCCCCCCCCCTCTTGGTATCCTTGGGACATTAACTTAGGTTTAACAACCTATTTACTAGACTCAACACAGAGGAGATCGTCCCGGGAAAAATAAAAAATATTGTCCGTACGATCTGAAATATCTCAGCCCATTAAATATCTCATTCGTTCGATTTTGAGGAGAGAGAAAGAGAAGGAGAAGAAGAGAAAATCCGCATTTTGGGCGACTTCAATCCATTTTCATCTGTAGCCGCAGTTGGGAAAGTTAATCGACTTGAGATAAAGCACATTATGTCTATTTCAATTTTCAAAAATGTGAGTTTTGACGAATATTTCGATTAAAGTTTTGTTTCTGTTAGCGAAAAAAGGGTATAACTTTGCACTAGTAAAATATTTACCGCGTAACTTTTGGTATGTCATAGAGATTATGATTTTGCTTGTTTTAAATATTTTCTGGAATTTTTTCACCAGGTATTTTGAAATATGCGGGATTTTTATTGAATAGAAAATTTTTTTAATGTCGAAAAATATTGCTTCAGTACAATAGAAGTTTTGAAATGTTGTTTTATATGATCTATGGTAGTTAGGTAATTTTCTAAAATTATGTATTTTTGATTCGTTGACTTTTTTGTTGTCTGTCGTTATACGAAAAATTTGAAATTTTGATATGTACTCAATTACTCCATATTTGTTATGATGTGATGTTTTGATGTGCACATGTGATTGAATGATATCTATTGGGAGTTATAAGGGGCTAGAATCTTTTGAGATTTTGTTTGGGTCTAAGAAAATGAAAATGAAATATGATATGATAATTATGTATATCTGATATGTTATGGTGCTGTCAGCACAAAGTGAGGCATAAGGGGCCATAATCCTTTGAGATTCTGTCTGTGTTGGGGAAGGGAGGCATAAGGGGCCAGAATCCTTTGAGATTCTGCCTGGGTCCATGAAATCTGATGTGAAATCTAATCTGAAATGTGAACTGAATGCAATTTTGAACAATTTTGTTATACGAATTTTATTCAGTTCTTCTTTATCTATTATTTTATTAATTTGTTTTATATGAATATCTGAATTATGTCTGATTGTTTGATTTCTGTATGATTATATGAATTCTGTGTTTATCTACATTTTTTATGAATATCTGAACTATGTACGGTTATCTAACTCAGTGAATGATGTTCTATGATTTTTAATTCAGTGATTTATTTGATTTGCAAATAACTGTTTTTAAACCTTTAGTAAAGTATTTTGAAATGAGAGTGTTTGGGAATTTAGATCAAATGGTGTGATCTTGCTGAGCTGTTAGCTCACTATGGTTTTATTCATGGTTTTCAGGATCTAGGAAAGGGAAAGAAGTTATGGATTAGCCGTTCAGGTTCTGATCTTAACTTATAGGTATTTTTTGTACTTTTATTTTTTTTACAGTCATGACTAGTTTACTTTCTGTTATTTATTTTCTGTCTGAAGTCATGTACTATAATGTATATGATTATTTTGATAAATGAAAGAAACATTATTGGATGAGTTCTTTTGTATTTAAATATTTATAGTAGCTTTGTGGTTCTGTATTATTCAATATATATTGGAAGAAAGTTTGAAAAATAATTCCAAAACTAGATCTTAGGGTTCGCCGTCATAACTTAACATGATAGGATACATCCTGGTCAGTTTGGGTTGTGACAAATGAAAGTGATATCAGAGCTATAGTTATGGAATTGGATCGTAAGACAGAGCTATAAGAATTGATCTATAAGTCTGGTGGGGTCATTTCAATCTATTTGGGTGTTTTTTTGTTTTGTGTGCATAGTTGCATATTCTGTGTGATTATGGATCTGCTAGACCCGGATATGACCGATAGACAGAGTGCCAGTCAAGCAGCTCCTGTGAATAGTTCTGCCCCAGTAGTTGGTTTAGATACAGTTTCGTAGTTTGCCATGTTGGTAGCTCAAATGATGAGTGAGACATAGAATAGAGTTTCTATTGTTAGATCTAAAGAGGTAGATAGACATCTACAAATATTTCTGAGATTGAAGCCTCCAAGATTTGAGGGCACTGTTGAGCCCAAAGCAGAGGATTGGTTGAGGAGATTGGAAAAGACATTTGATTTGGGATGGGCCAGCAGGAGGACATTGCTCCACAGTTTATTATTAGGAGGACATTGCTCCACAGTTGATTAGTACACCTACAGAGAAGTGTTATAGATTTTTTAGAGGAATTCGAGATAGTCTAAGGCAACCTCTTGTATTATTTCACATTTCTGATTTCTCTGAGCTTGTGGAAAGAGCCCGATTGATAGAGAATGATCTGATGGCTACTCAGCAGTGGTGGACTGCTAGTAGGAAGAGGTTCAGTGGTGAGACTTTTTGAAGTGGTTTTTCTTGGAAGAAGATTAGATTTGTATCTGGAGATTCTAAGAGAAGTGGATAGTTAGTATCTGTAGTGTCTTCTGGTAGTGGCAGTATGGCTAGTTCTGGTTCTGTTAGTGGGAAACCTGTGTGCCAGAATTATGGACGACGTCATTTTGGCCAGTGCTACAAGATGACTGGTCAGTGTTTCAGATGTGGTCAGATAGGACATCGTATAGCGGAATGTCCACAAGTCGGATTTGACCGGTGATATGATCTAGATCAAAGAGCTTTGTCAGACCAGTAGGAAGGCCGAGGATAGTTCCTCCTCATACTATTTTTGAAGAATCATCTAGTAGAGTTGGTGGTTCGGGTTTAGTGTTAAGGAGACCACCTGGTGGAAATCTGAGGGAGCATAGTAATTCTATAGCTCCAACTCCAATTCAGCCAAGTGTGTACAGTTTGAATCAGCAAGAGGATTGGTTGTGATTCTGGATTAGTAACTCAGATGATCATTCAGCCCTCTTTAGAAGAAAGTATTCATGAAGCTCAGAAATTAGATGCAGGATATTCAAAGTTGATTAATCAGATCAGATCTGGTAAGAAACCTGAACTATGAGTTTCTAATTATGGTATTATTTTCTATAAGGATAGACTTTGGGTTCCTAAAGAGATTCTGCATGAGACTCATCATTTAGGTTATACCATTCATCCAGGAAGTAGCAAGATGTATGTAGATATGAAGAGTATGTTTTGGTGGCCTAGATTGAAAAAGGACATAACAGAGTTTGTTTCGAAATGTGAAGTCTATCATAATGAAGGCAGAATATCAGCGACCGGGAGGTCTTCTGCAATCGTTGCTTATTCCTGAGTGGAAATGAAAAGAGGCAACAATGGATTTTGTTATGGGTTTCCCTAGAACAAGGCAAGACATGAATCTATTTTGGTTGTCATTGATCGACTGATGAAATCTTCTCATTTTTTTCTGATTAAATAGGTAGACCCGGTGGACAAGTTAGCACAAATCTATGTTAAAGATATTGTTAGATTACATGCTGTGTCGAAAGTGAATGTATCTGATTGGGATGGCAGGTTTACCTCTAGACTTTGGAAAGGTATTCAACAAAGACTGGGTACGAAGTTGCATTTCAGTACGGCTTTTCATTCACAAACTTATGAACAATCTGAAAGGACTATTCCGGTAATAGAAGATCTTCTGAGATTATGTCTTTTAGATTTTGAGGGAAATTGGGAAGATCATGTCCCATTCATAGAGTTTGCATATAACAACAGTTATCAGTCCAGCATAGGCATGGCACCTTATAAAGCTCTATATGGCAGAAAGTGTGGGACTCCTTTGACTTTGACAGAGGTGAGAGATAGACAAGTGATGGGTTCAGCTTTTGTGGATGATAATATGATGAAGATCAACCTGATTAAAGAAATGTTGAAATCTACATAAGATAGACAGCATAAGTATTATAATCAGAAGCGTAGATTGGTTGAATTTCATATTGGTGACTTTGTATATGTTAAAGTCAGTCCTATAAAAGGTGTTAGCGTATTTGGAAGAATCAGCATGCTCAATCCAAGGTGTTACAAATCTATTTTTCAAGGAATATGATCTTGATGATAGCAAACACTTCTGTTTCTCTACGACTGTCTTGCCTACTAATATTTTAGGTCCATAAAGATCATACTATAATTTGAACCAGCTCAAGATTGGGTAGATTATGTCTGAGTCAGTTTGTAACTTTTTTTCCCTTTCTTGAGTCTATTGTAATATAAGTGGTTCCTGATGCTAAGTAACTTTGCACACACACATTTGTGAGAATTTTTCTAACTTCTTTTAGAGTTCTCTATTTTTGCTCACATCGTCCGGGACGATCCAACTGTCGTCCTAAACGAAAAGCTGAAAATAGAAACCCTAATTAGGGCATCCTGGTTAAGGTAGCTGTCATTAAGCACATCGTCCTGGACGATCTTGGTATCAGCCGGGACGATAGGCTCAAATCAGAAAGAATTAGCCGTTAGATCTATTTATGTATTATTTATTTTTGGACATCGTCCTGGACGATGCAACATAATTATGCCTAAATTAATCTGATAATTAAGGAAAATAATTAAGGCTTGATTGATATAATCACATTGTCCTGGATGATCGCAGGATCGGCCGGCATGATCAATTCAAAAACCATAATTTTTCCTAGACGATCACATATCAGACAGCTTTTATTCAGGGCGATGTTTTGGACAATTTTCATGAATCTGAAGATCGGCCTGGACGATCAATCTATTTTTCAATCTTCCAAACATCCCTTTAGTGCAATTATCTCGATGATATTTAACGATTTGTACTAATCGTACATAACGATATTTTATCGTCCTGGATGATATGAACAAATTTTTTCTGATCATCCCAGATCATCTTGACTAATTAAGCTTAATTTGCACTGTTCGTACTGGACGATATTTATATCACTATAAATATAATTAATGAGCTATTCTGAAACTATTCTATTTAAAAGCTCTTGTTCTACCCTTTAGAACATCTTTTGCTGTTATTTTGACCTGAGAGAGCCAAGAGGAGAGGGAGAGCAAGGGAGAGAGAGAGGATCTTATGAGGGGATTCACAAAGGTTACTCCAAGCAAGGATCCGTCGTTGTCTTCTCCAGTCATCGTCCTTAGTTCCTTGGGGGTTCTAGAGAGGTAAACTTCAGCATCTGATCAAGCTTCTCTACTTTCTTTAAGTGGAAGCAAAAAGAGTTTGGTTTTTTGCCTGCTTCAAGAGGAAGCAAAAGGAGTTGGGTTCTCTTCCTACTTCTAGAGGAAGTAAAAGGAGTTGGGTTCTCTGCCTCACCTGAGTTGGTGGAAAGGATGTTTGTAAAGGCTTCTCCACCTTACTGTAGGGGCAAAAAGAGAGATACTGAGTTTAGTGTAATACTCGGAGGGCACCTCTGAGGAGTGGACGTAGGTCGTGTTGACCGAACCACTTTAAATTTCTATATTCTTTATTACTACTTCCACATTTAGTTTCCGCACTTTGATTTCTGTGGTGAATCTTGTTTTTTTTTTTTTAGATTGTATTTTGATTGAAAGATTTTTTTTAAATACTAATTCTCCCCCCTCTTGGTTAGCCTTGGGACTATTTCATAAGGGCTTAACATCCCTAATGATCTTTCAAGTGCCATCAGAGCAATTTCAAGTGGTATCAGAGCGGAATTCATAAAATCTAGTTTTTGTTTTAAATTTTGATCGAAGGCTACATTTGGTAATCGTAATACAATGGAAGGATATTCTATTACACGACCACTTTTATTTGATAATATTCCTTTTTATTTTTAGAAAACTTGCATGTCTATGCTTTTTCTTTCGCTCTATCATCGTATGTGGATACTTGTTAAAGAAGGTTATACACCACCTTCTCGTGAACGTAATGGAGTTAAAACTGAAGTTCCTTTTACAGAATGGACTTTTGATGAAAGAGCATTAGCATAATTTAATGCAAAATACTTAAATTATTTTTCTGTGCTTTAAAATCTGAAGATTATATGCGTGTTTCAACTTATACAACTAGTAAAGAAATTTGAGATAGATTGTGTGTAACTTATAAATGAACCAATGAAGTTAAACAATCTAGGTTGAATATTTTGTTGCATGACTATGAACTTTTTTGTATGAAACCTTCTGAATCAATTTCTGACTTGGTTTACTCAAATTGTCATCTCTTTGCATGCTTTAGGAATAGAGCTAACTAATTATGAAAGTGTCAATCAAATTTTGAGATGCTTGCCTTCTTCTTTTGATGCTAAGATCACTGTAAATATTGAATCTAAAGATTTAAATACTTATTCTGTTTATAATTTACTTGGATCACTCATTACTTACGAGCAAGGGGTGAATCAAAAAAATATTGATGCAGGTGAGAAAAAGAAGGAGAAAATTGTGGCACTAAAGACTAATAACACGGACACCGATTCCTCTAAATCTAATAATGATGATGTTGCCTTTATCACTAGGAAATTTAAAAGCTTTTTAAGGAAGAACAACAAGTATCATCAGAAGTGGAAAAGAGGTGAGGATAGCAAAAATTATAAAAGTTCTTCTAATGTTGTTTGCTTTGAATGTAGGAAGCCTAGACATAATAAAGCTGATTGTCCTACACTTAAGGAGCACCCAAGCAAGAAGAAGGGTGAGGAGAAATCCAAATACAGGAAGGACAAGAAGCAGTACCAAAAAGCTTTCTGGGCGGATTCTGCATCTGACTCATTTGAAACTGAGCTAAAGAGGAAATAACAAATTTATGCTTAATAGGTGATCATCTTGATCAGTCTGATCAAGAAGAGGTATGTGAACCAACCTATGATTAATTAGTTAAAATTTTTGAGAGAATTCATGCATCATATAAAAAACTTAAGAAAAAACATGTTAGTTTAAAATTGGAGTTTTTGAATTTGCAAAGAGAGCATGAAAGTTTAAGTAAAGATCACACTCTACTTGATAACAATCACATGTCTTTACTTGATGAATTTGATGAGTTAAATAAAAAAAATTCTAAATTGATTGTTGAACATTATTCTTTAAAAGCTTCCTACACCTCGCTTGCATCAGATTTTAAGCTTATACTAAAGAATCTAAGCATAAAAGTACTATTTAAATGTTGATAATTCTATTTTAGAAAGTGCTAAATTGAGATTTAAAGCTAAATTTAATACACTTGAGAGAAATTAGAATGCATCAACACTTAATCTAAAGCCAAAACCTAGGAAGAGATATTATAACCCAAATAGATTAGTAAATCATTTTTCTGGAGTTAGATGTTTTTCATGTGGCTTGCTAGGACACATTTCACACACTTGCACTGTTCAGCAGAGTACACATTGGGTTTAGAGACCAAAATTGCATGATTCAGATCATAACACACATCCATTACATTTTTCTTTTCATAAGAAGGGATCCAAACCTGTTTGTGTTCCTAAATCTAACATTTGATTTTTGTATGTATGCTCTCACCAAAGACCTCATGAGAGCAAATGGTACTTGAATAGAAGAGGCTCGCGGATCATATTTACTTAAACTTGCTTTTTAATAATTTCTGAATTACATGCTTAATACTCTGTTGATTATTGTTATTGTCTGCCTTAGTTTTTGTATTCGCCTTTTATGTTTGTTCTTATAGTTATTTGTTACTTTGGTTTCTTTTTGCTTTATGATATTTTTTCTTAGTTTTTATTTTTTGGAGATTTATAGCTAATGTTTAAACATCTCTAAATCAGTTAAAGGGAGAAACACCATTGATGGTTTTCCTCCTTCTAATCTCATTTAGTGGTGTAATTTTTTTTTCTAAACAAAAGTCTATCTCAAATTAACAACTGAATTTTGCAATTAAGATATTTTATATCTTTCTATAGTAATCTACCTTATATATATAATGTTCAAAGTCTTTATATAACTTTCAAGTTATTTAAATTCTTGTTATTGCATTTATCATAAGATTTTGAGTCTATTTTGTAGTTTATTCTTCCTTATAATTAGATAGTGAGTTTTTTCTTCTCTAATATCTGGAAGATCTACTCACAACTAAAAGTATTTAAGAATTGTGAAAAAGGGATCTAGCTTGGAAAAATAACAAAAAAGTGGCCAATGATACCAAAATAAAAGATGTGCAATGATCGCCAAAAATTGAAATATACACAAAATGTATCAAAAATTAAAAGATACGTAAAGTGCGTCATTCAATTTATAAGAGGCATAAAATGAGCCCACAGAAGACAAGCTTATTTCTCTTTCAAATTTTTAAAACTTAGAAGAATACATGTGTTACTTGATATTTTCAAAAGGCTTAATTCAAAATTCATGATTGTGATAAATTATTTTAGTATATTATTCTATAATATTTTTTTCTCTGGAACCAAGTTTTGAACGGATCTTTTTTCTTACCCAATTAGGTTATTCTGAGTTAGGTCTTTTATTTTCAAAAGATGATTTTGCCCTTAAAGAAGTCCGGGCTAGGATTAACAGGATCAGCTATTCTACCTTTTTCGGATTTCGACAATGTTAACTCATTGGTCTTACAAGTCTTTAAAATTTAATTACTTGGAGCATTTATCATATTCATGCCTTGCTAAAACTCAAAAAAAAATTATTCTTTTCTTTTTGTCTCTTCTTTTTCTATCTTCTTTATTTTTAACTTTATCTCTTTCTGGTGTTGTTATATTTTTGGGCCTTCTCTGATCATCTACATCCATCCTCTATTTTAAACTTTTTGTCACATCATCCCGGACGATATTCCTATCGTCCTAGATGATCGGTTCAATTCACTTTTAAAAATTTCATTTGCTGGCTGTTTTGAACTTTCTACTTCTTATCATCCTGGATTATGCATTATCGGTCTGGACGATCTGATCGTCTTCTGCTTCACTTATCTGTAATCGTCCTGGCCGATTCTCTTCATCCTGAACGATGTTATTCACTCTTTGCTCAATTTATGGACAATCGGCCCGTATGATCCACATGTTCGTCCTGGATGATACAAGTGGCCGTATATTTTAATACTTTAAATTTGACTGGTACAATCAATTATTGGTGATCATTCCAGATGATCCATCTATTCATCCTGGATGATACACGTAGCAATATTTTAAACATTTTTAAATTCAGTCAGAATTATCCATTGTTGTGTATCGTCCTGGATGATCCACCTAATCGGTCAGGACTATCTTATTTTTTAATGGTTGTCTAGCTTGACTCCTCTGGACGATCGCCTATGTCTAATCATCTCGAATAATATCGGATCGTCTTGGATTATAGAACAGCCTTTTTGATCATTCATCCTGGACACAATTATTATTCCTAATTGGCCTAGACGATTCTACAATCATCCAGGATAATTGTAGAATCGACCGGGATGATCAGTTCAAAAATCTTAGTTGTACCTGGATGATAACATATCGATCAGCTTCTATTCAGGCGATGTTCTGGACAATTTTCATGGATTTGAACTAATCGTCCGGGATGATCGTGAGATCGACT
The DNA here is from genome assembly GCA_022539455.1 of Dendrobium nobile. Lineage (NCBI taxonomy): Eukaryota > Viridiplantae > Streptophyta > Magnoliopsida > Asparagales > Orchidaceae > Dendrobium > Dendrobium nobile. Next base: position 7,839,065 of record CM039730.1, on the reverse strand, counting down.
TAGACGATCAAGCTATTTTTTAATCATCCAAACATCCCTTCAATGCGATTATCTAGATGATATTCCACGATTTGTACTAATCATACAGGATGATATTTTATCATCCTAGACGATATGAACAAATTTCTTCTGATCTTTTCAGATCGTCCTAGCTGATTAAGCTTAATTTGCACTAATCATATAGGACAATATTTATATTATCCTGAAAGATAAAGTCAACAAGTTATAATTAATGAGCTATTTTAAAGCTCTTTTTTTTAAGAGCTCTTGTTCTACCCTTTAGAACATCTTTTGCTACTATTTTGACCTGAGAGAGCCAAGAGGAGTGGAAGAGCAAGGGAGAGAGAGATAGGATCTTATGAGGGGGAGTTTGTGAGGGGATTCACAAAGGTTTCTCCAAGCAAGGATCTGTCGTCATCTTCTCCAGTCGTCGTCCTTAGTTCCTTGGGGGTTCTAGAGAGGTAAACTTCAGCTTCTAATCAAGGTTCTCTGCCTGCTTCAAGAGAGAGCAAAACGAGTTGGGTTCTCTACCTGCTTCAAGAGGAAGCAAAAAGAGTTGGTTTCTCTGCCTACTTCTAGAGGAAGTATAAAGAGTTGGGTTCTTTGCCTGTTTTTGGAGGAAGCAAAAGAAATTGGTTTCTCTGCCTCACCTGGGTTGGTGGAAAGGAGGTTTGTAAATGCTTCTCCGCTTTGCTGTGGGGGTAAAAGGATAGACACTGAGTTTAGTACAATACTCGGAGGATGTCTCTAAGGAGTGGACGTAGGTCGTGTTGATCGTACCACTATAAATTTTTATGTTCTTTATTACTATTTTCATATTTAGTTTCCGCACTTTAATTTTTATGGTGAATCTTGGTTTTTATTTTAAGATTATGTTTTGATCGAAAGATTTTTTAAAATACCCCCCCCCACCCCCCCCCCCCCCCCCCCCCCCCCCCCCCCCCCCCCCCCCCTTAGTTAACCTTGGGACTAGTTCATAAGGGCTTAACATCCCTAATGAACTTTCATGTGCCATCAGAGCACTTTCACGAGGTATGTCGGACCTTTTGAGATCATTGAAAGGATTGGTAATTCTGCTTATAGATTATAATTACCTGATCAGATATCTGATATATACAACATGTTTCACATGTCATCTTTGAGAAAGTGGATATCAGATTCTAGAAAGAGATTATCTGCTGACGATGTGGAGGTTCAGGCGAATCTACAGTACAAAGAAAATCTGAAAGGATTTTGGCTTATGATGTGAGAAAGCTGAGAAGTAAGCAAATTCATATGGTTAAGGTGTAGTGGAAGTTCAGAACAACAGAGAGGCTACTTGAGAGAAAGAATCTGAGATGAGGTAGTGGTATCCAAATCTGTTCTGACTCGATCTGCTTTGGAAATGTCGATGACGATAATTTTTTAAGGTGGGTAGATTGTGAGAACCCTTAAATTTCAAGATTTTTAATGCATGTTTGTCTGTACGAACCGTCTGTACAAACAAATTTCGTCTGTACGAACGGAACAAACTTTTTTGACATAACCCATCGTCTAGGGATGAAATTAATTATTGTCCATACGATATGTGGATAGAGGAGATTGTCCTGGGATGAACGAAAAATATCGTCCGTATGATCTGAAATATCTCAACCCATTAAATGTCCCATTCGATCGATTTTGAAGAGAGAGAAAAGGCTGGAGAGAGAAGGAGAAGGAGAAGAAGAGAAAATTCGTATTTTGGGCGACTTCGGTCCATTTTCAACCGTAGCCGCAGTTGGGAAAGTTGATCGACTCGAGGTAAGGCATATTATGTCTGTCTCAATTTTCAAAAATGTGAGTTTTGACGAATATTCTGATTAAAGTTTTGTTTCCGTTAGCGAAAAACTTGTATAATATTGCACCGATAAAACTTTTACCGTGTAACTTTTGGTGTGTTATAGAGATTATTATTTTGCACATTTTGAATATTTTCTGAAAAAATTTTATCGGGTGTTTTTAAATCTATGGGATTTTATGGAATACAAAATTATCTGGATGTTGAAAATTATTGCTTCAGTACAATAAAAGCTTTGAAATATTATTTTATACGATCTTTGGTAATTTGATATTTTTTTTAAATTATACAATTTTTACTCATTTGGCTTTTCTATTGTTTGTCGTTATATGAAAAAGGTGAAATTTTGATATGTGCTCAATTACTCTGTATTTATTATGATGTGATATTTTGATGTGCAAATGTGATTGAATGATATCTGTTAGGAGTTATAAGGGACCAAAATCCTTTGAGATTCTATCTAGTTCTATGAATATAAAAATGATATCTGATCTGATAATTTTGTATATCTGATATGTTCTGGTGCTATAAGCATAAAAAGAGACATAAGGGGCCAGAATCCTTTGAGATTCTGTCTGTGTCAGGGAAGGGAGGCATAAGGGGCCAGAATCCTTCGAGATTCTATCTGGGTCTAAGAAATCTGATCTGAAATGTGATCTGAATGTGATTTTCAAATATTCTGTGATACAAATTTTATTCAATTCTTCTGTATCATTATTTAATTCATTTGTTTTGTATGAATATTTGAATTATATCTGATTGTTTAATTTCTATATGATTATATGAATTATGTGTGCTTATCTACATTTTCGATGAATAGCTAAATTCTATACGACTATTTGACTCAGTGAATGATGTTCTATGATTCCAGTTCAGTGATTTATTTGATTTGCAAATAACTATTTTTAAATCTTAAGTAAAGTATTTTGAAATGAGAGTATCTGGGAATTTAGATTTGCTAGTGTGATCTTGCTGAGCTGTTAGCTCATTATGGTTTTATTTATGGTTTTAAAGGGAAGAAAGTTGTGTACTAGCCATTCAGGTTCTGATCTGATGTTATAGGTATTTTTATACTTTTGATTTTTGTATAGTCATGACTTGTTTAATTTTTTTTATGTACTTTCTATCTGAAGTCATGTACTGTAATGTATATAATTATTTTGGTGAATGAAAGAAATATTGTTGGATGAGTTCTTTTGTATTTGAATGTTTATAGTAGCTATGTGGTTCTGTATTATTCAATGTATATTGGAAGAAAGCCTGAAAAATAATTCCAAAACTAGATCCTGGGGTTTGCCATCGCAACTCAACATGATAGGACACGTCCTAGTCGGAATAGGTTGTGATAATTGAAATTACTAGATGCGCCAAGAGGGAGTGAAATGCATGATTAAAAACTTCTTTAATGAAAAGAAATATCTTTTTAATATTTTATGTGGAAGCGAATTTCATTCACAATAAAAAGATAGATAATCAATTTCACCAACGCAATTAATCACAATAAAAATGAATGCGAAAATAAAGTCTAGAAATAATAAGGAAAGAACACACCGATTTATAGTGGTTCGGTCAAACCATGACCTACATCCACTCCCCGAAGGCACCCTCCGAGTATTACACTAAACCTTTAGTGATTCTCCTTTAGCCCCCACAGCCAGGTGGAGAAGCCCTTACACAATCACTTCCACCTTCCCTAGTGCGGCAGAAGAGCCGGGTCCTTTGACACCAATGAGATCTTATTCTTCCCAAAACTTCCTTCAAGACGAACCTTGAATCTGATGGTACTGAGGTGCAAGCTCGTCGGAGTAACCGTGTGAAATCTCCTTCATACTCCCTTGAAACCCCCGCCAAGGTTCTTCTCCCTCTCACAAACTCCACCCTTTCCTCTCTCCCTTTCAAGTCCTCTCTTCAAGTTTTCTCTAGAAAAATGAAGCTACAATGGCTGCCAAAAGACTCTTACAAAGTCTTATCATAGTGCTTAAATAGATGGCTCAAAAAATCCTAAAAAAACTCAATTTAGCTATCAAATATCGTACCGTACGATCATTAGATTGTCTAGTACGATGCGCAGAAATTGACCTATTAGTACTGTACGATGTCCAATTAGTACTGTACGAACATAATACATTATGATGCCTGGTACGATGTGCTGTACGAACAGTTCAATAAACGAGCATTTTGTCGTATAGTATGATCCAGTTCATACAGTACGATCAAAATATTAAAATTAAGCAATTTTAAAATATCGTACAGTACGATTATGATCGTACCATACGATTATGATCGTACCGTACGATTATAACAACTTTTCAAATTCAAATATTTGCCTAATTTAATGTACGGCGAGCTTTCTAATTATAACAAATCATACAGTAGGATGTGGTGATCGTACAGTATGATTAGTTATATTCAAAAATAATTTTTCTAGGAAAAATAAAATATTTTAATTTATTTCTGTTACACCAAATCTTACAATATGATACATATCGTACAGTACGATGAACAGAAAAGTTAAAATATTTATAATCATTTTTTGCTCCCTCTATGTGTTTGCATGATCAACAAACTAACATACATCATTACAAGACTTGACTCAATAAATGAAAATTACAGACTCATTTAATACGACCAATTCTACGCAATCTTGAGCCTTGAATCTTCAAAGAACGGTGCATGATGTACCTGAAATATTAGTCAATATAGAAAGAAATATGCACTGCAAATACTAGGAGAAATAAAATATTAATAAATATTAATTATTATCATCAAAATCATAAACTCGGAAGCCCGAGTTGCAACAACAATTGACTTGTGGTCGATTGAAAGGTTAGGGACCTCCGTTGAGTTGGGTTTTGCGGCTAGGGCAAAGTTCTGGCATCGGATGCAAGAGGAAGAAGAAGCTGTGACTTGGTTTGGTCGTGGGTTAGGATCGGAGGAAGCCATAGAGAGAAGGCTTCACTTGGCTCGGTATTTAAAGATGCAAACAAGGTTAGGGGCTATGCACGCGAGTATGAGCGTCTGACTTCGGCGTAGTTTACAGAGCCAGGTACTATAATTGCGACTGGTTCGGCAAGATATGGGCAGATATTTGGTAGAGATAAGGGATTTGGGAAGGAACTCGGCATGGGTCCGACACAGGTAAGTGATGATTTGGTGATTTTTTTTTTTCACTATAGCAGAGGTCAACACAAACACAATAAAAGGAACCTTCCAAGCAAGACATCTAATCACACAAAAACAATCAATAGCTTAATCTAGATTAGAGTTGATGGTCCTAGCAAGTAAATTTTATAGTGTGTGTTGAGTATTTGTGGCTTGGATATGCCTTAATGGATTTTATGTTTAAGTTATCCACTTTTGCATTTTTTTTATTTATTATTGGCTAAAGGGATTTTAATTTAAATTTAAGGCTTTAATGTTTATTTTTTTATTAATAAATTTTATTTTAAATATTAGAGTTATTTAATTTTAAGTTCTATAGAATCTTGATTATTAATAATTTCAAGTGAAAATTAAAGTTAGGAATAATCAAATCTTAAGACCTATAATTATAATGTATTTGTTTTTCCTCTAAGGGATAAAATAAATCAATCAACATTTTGTGATCATAGCTGCCTGGCAAATTTAAATTTATAAAATTTACTGTTAGAAAGTGGAGAATGGACTACCAATGATCCAAAGTCTACTTGGTGAAGAGCTTGTTCAAATCATTAGCCAAATGCCCATTTTTCCTGAGTTAGAGAAGGACAAAGTCGAGTTAATAAATTAGCATTTAGGTAGGTCTATTAGTGCATTGGTAATGGAGAAGAGTGTTAACAATTCTGAAGAACCAAAAAAATTCAAATAGATAACCAAGCTTTAATTGCAGCCAAAAGAAGTTATGTTTAGGTGGACATTTTGCAAAAATGATTTTCCTACTAATTATTGGCTTAATTATAGAAGATTGAATGATTTAAACATATGTTCGAGAGGCTGTCAAGAAATAGAAAATGTAAATCACATTCCAGTAAGCTGCATCTAGTTATAGGAGGTTTTCACAACTCTTAAAGAATGGGTAATTCCAATTCCACTCTTCCAGAACTACTTAGATTTAATTGAGCAGATGGAACTTAAATTAGCAACTAATCCGAAGATTGTGAGGATTTATTGTTCAATAATATTCAACTCATGGAGAGCAAGAAAAAATGTAAGCATTGTAAATAAATATGATCCCCTTCATTTATAACTGCTACTTCACTACCTTCTTCCACCAAAACTCAACTGAATCCTATTTTGAAAAAAAAATGGGATGTTAACTAGCCTTATGAGATGAATAGAAATACTTGGCATCCAAATTAGATTGAGGTTAATATTGATGCCTCAATTCTTTAAAACAATCATGCTGGAATAGGTGGAGTCATAAGGGATCATAAGGGAAAGTTTGTCTCTGCATTTGAAAAGAAATTGATGTATTGGGATATAGCTCAACTTGAACTGCTAGCCATCTTATCAATAAAGAAAGTAATTGAGGAATGGATGATGGAAAAGAATGACATTTGGATTGAAAGTGACAACATTAACATCATCAAAATGCTTCAAAGTTCAATGGCCAAATTCAAATGTTACAGTGTACATAATTCTTACCCTGATTTAGTTTTTTTTAAATGATTTTAAGCATTTATTTTCCAATTCATTCCTACAGAGGGAAATAAGGTTGTTGACTTTTGTGCAACCTATGCATTATTTGGGAATTTTCTTTACGAAGTTTTTGATAATAACATTGCTTCAACAATATTGGCATTGTTAAAAAGGAGTGTGATAGAATATATATCACTTAAGTTGTATCTTTTTTTCTTTCTAAATTACACTGATATGCAGTTTCGCAAAAAAAAAACACTTCAAATAAGTGTATATAGTTCTTTTATTTTATTTAACCATTTTATTTAATAATTTTTATTTTAAAGAATGTGGTAATTAAAGACTTCAAATTGTTTTGAAATATTTAATTAATAAGTTCTAGGCTTACAAATTTAATGCATTTGAGGGATGTTTCGAAGTAGACTTTGACGTTTGATGGTGGGTTTCGATACGAAATTATGAAAACTAATGTATATGAAGCATTTAATGGCATATTAAAGAGAGCTGGGTTATTAATGCAAGCTCTGGTTACAATCATTTATTATGACGTTGTTCAGATGTTCATTCGATGACTCAAAATGATAATTACTGAAGCACACCAAAGTAACAACATCTTTGCCCCACGAGTGCAGGCGAAAATGTGAAAATTAAAAAGAAATGCTAAAAGAATACCAGAACCTATGCGGATTAACATGTGTGAGTTTCAAGTATTTGATATGTCATCTTGATCATACTGGGCCGACATTGCACTAAGTTCAAACAGTTTTTGTACTTGTGGTTAGAGTGTTATATATCACATGCCCTGTTTACATGTAATTAGCTATACTGCCTTAGTCAAGCAAAGTCACCTAGATTATGTTTCTGAATTCTACATGATGAATAACTTCAAGATGTCATATTCAGATGAATTTCACACAATACTAGATAAGCAGTACTGGCCAATTCATGATCATGTGGTTAGTCTCTACCCTTGGAACCCACAAAATTTTAGAAGGAGATCTGGTAGACCAAAGTCGATATGATATAGAAACAAATGGATGAACCAAGGAAGCAGAGTAGTAGGGTTTGCAGGTATTGCTATATAATTGGGCATAATAGAACAACATGCCCAACACACTGTGCAAATTTTTCATGAAATTAATGACCAAAAACTTATGTTGCAATTACACTGATCTAGTCATGAAGTTGTAGTTTAGTGATGTTGTAGACATGCTGTAAAATATATTTGGAGTCAATGTGTATTGTATTATGGTTTTACTATTAGATTTCCATCATAGATTGTTCTACTTATCCTATCGAGCTAGAGTTGTTGTAACTTTACTATGTCACAAACATTAGGTAGACTTACTAAAATGTTGTACTAGTGTCATTTCAACATCATCATGTTATGTTCCACTATTTGTTTGAAAAGTTGTGTTTTGAAAAGATTAATTTATCTTTCGGAGAATTTAATTTCTAGAATTTTAGTTTTGAAATTGAACATGTTATTATGAATGACATATCACCTTGGAATGTGAAAATATCTTTCCCTAATGGGCTCAGATTACAAAACTTTGAATCCATCCTGATTATCATGGTTAAACTCAGGGAAGGACAACATATGATCGAAGGGTCAAAATGATATTTGATCGAGTGTTTAACTATAATAATCTAGATAAATTATCATTAATTTTATAATCAAAATTAGGATAATATAACAACATATCTTTATGGGATAAGAGAATGTCGTCTATTATCAATCATTTGAATATGAAAATAATGATCCTCAATTTTGATTTTCCCAAAGATAATTAATTAAATTTTTAAAATTTTGACTTTTAAAAATTTGTTCTGAGTTTCTAAATCTTCTACAAGTGCAAGCACTCGTAGTTAATTATATCATAGGAAACCTAAATTTTCTACTATTAGTGGAATTTTTTAAAAAGAAATTTTTAAAGATTTAATCTTACTTGGGAAATTTTATATTAAATCCATAGTCTCAAAAATCGAACACATCATTATAAAATATATATTTTCCCTTAAGGTAAAGACATCGTTTGCTAATATATTCAGATGATGAAACTGAAAGTTGTTAAGAGAGTTGCTATGTGCATGGTTTACATTCTTCCAACTTGTATAGTTTTGATGATTTCAAATATTATTGTTTTATGTGTAGTTATCTCCTAACACTTTTTGGAAGATTTATTTTTTCTCTTGTGTGTACTAACATTTTAGGAAAATCAAAATTCAGACTATGAAGACTTCAAATCAAATTCAGCATGAGATACTTTGTGTATTTAAAGCTTGTATTTTTTTTTGAATTAAGTTTGAGAGGGAGTGATTGTAATTGAGTGAATAAACACAAACACTTAAGGAGATCTTGAAAATTTTGTATTGATCGTACCGTACGATCATAGTTCGTACGAGACGATCAGGTCAGTTATCTCCTTGTAAGAGCAATGGAATGAACAGGAATTGAAGAAAATTTTTCTAAGTCCTGATCATCCAAGACGAAGTGTATTCGTCCCAGGACGAAATGTTCTCTGAAAAATTTTCGTTTATACGAAATTTATATTCGTTCCAGGACGATTTGCTCTATGGAGTATTTTCGTCTTGGACGAAGTGTATTCGTCCCGGGACAAAATCTCCTCTGAAGAATTTTCATTCAAACAAAATTTATGATCGTTCCAGGACGAGTTGCTCTCTGGAAACATTTCATCCGGATGAACCCATATTCGTCCCACGATGAAGTGAACCGACTCTGAAATTTTAGTGACGTTCTGCAGTTTTTGGGAACCGACCTATGGAATAACCATTCGTACCGGACAAACCTAGTTCGTACGGGACGATGTGTGTGTACGAAGTTATTTCATACCCATATACATTAGGTTCGTTTCCAACGCATTTAAGTAAAATCGTTCAGAATGATCCACGATCGTACGGGACGATCCAATGCATATTGACTTAAAAATTTACAGTTTTTGGATATTTCCTATAAATAGTCCAATCCAAACTGCCACTTAATCTTTTTGTCTACTGATCTTCGTGCATATTGAAAGAAAAGTCAAGGAGAGAGTGTAAGAGAGTGTTTGAAGGATGATTCTTACTACTGGAGCGTGAAGGCTTCAATTGGTGTTCAAAGGTAAGAATCTTTTCTTTTGATTTGTATTTACTTCACTCTTTTCTTTCTTCCTTCTAGATTTCTTGTGAAGAAGATCTATCAAGGAGATCCGATTCTCTGCCGACACTTGCAGAGTGTGAATAGTCGATGGGTTCTCTGCCCACACTAGGAGAGTGTGAAAGGACGAAGGGTTCTCTGCCCACACTAGGAGAGTGTGAAAGGATGAAGGATTCTCTGCCCACACTAGGAGAGTGTGAAAGGATAAAGGATTTTCTGCCTACATTTGGAGAGTGTGAAAGGACGAAGGGTTCTCTGCCAACACTAGGAAGAGTGTAAAAGGACGACGGTTCTCTACCACACCGGGTAGTGGTGGAAGAGAGTTTTGTAAAGGCTTCTCCCCCTTGCTGTGGATGCAAAAGGAGAGTCACTAATGGTATTAGTGCAATACTCGGAGGGTGCCTCCGGGGAGTGGATGTAGGTCTGGTTTTGACTGAACCACTATAAATCTCGTGCCTTTATTTTTCTGCTGTTTTTTATTTTTGTGTTTTTAATTTTAAAACTATGGTTGAAAAATATTTTCTAGAAAAATTTACTAAAGTTTTATTTTCGTTTCCTAATTTAAAAAGAGGGTTAAATTTTTTTTTTAATTACCAATTCACCCCCCCCCCCCCCCCCCCCGTCTTGGTTAGCCGTGGGACATAAGCTTAGGTTTAACAACCTAATTCATATTGAATGAGTTTCAACAAAAGTTGTCATCCTGATTGCAGTAGTTGACTTCAAATAACAATCATATACAATCCCAAGGGTCGAAATGAGATTCTATCAATATTCAACCACTATAATCCGGATGAGAGATCATTAATTTCATATTCCATATCACAATAGTGAATGATATATCTCTCCAAGGAGAGAAAATATCACTTATTATTGATTGATGGAATATGTTGATAACGATCATTACCGACTTGAATTTACCAAAGAATATTAGTTTTGAGTTTTGAAAATTAATTCTTTGAAAAAGATGGATTCGAATTCTAAATCTCCTATGAGCACAATCCCTCATAGTTAATTACATTATAGAAAATTAGAATTTTCTACGAATAATCTCGATTAAAATAGTGATGAAATTTTGTTAAAAATATCTTCTATGAGTGATATCAAGGGAGGTGAAGTCGGAATTTCAAATGGGATTGGGTCAAATTTTGAACACTTATTTTCAGAGTCAAAGGAAGAAGAGCAGAGGATACTTTAAGATTCAGGAACAATTTAGAAATGTCTCATTCTAATCTAAGTGTTAGGCTTTAAGCTTTGTAATAAAAAGAGATTTAATTTGAGTTGAGTATTTTATTATAAATTTGGGATTGTATTCCCGGAGGTTAGAGTCTTGTTATTCAAAATCTAACCTGGAGGTTAGAGTCTCAAATTCAGCTAAGAGAGAACTGTTTGAAAAATTCGAAGAAACTTTGATGAGAGGGAAAATATAACATAGGATTTGGATACTACAGAGCAATTTTTATCAGTCAACCCAGCTGGAAAGTTTTCTCGTCTCACTGTAAGGAATATTTACCCTATTTTTTATTTCAAAGATGTTGTATTTTATGTATTTATAAAATTTTATTGCGTAGCTTTTAATATACTATAGATATTGAGATTATGAATATTTTGAGTATTTATTTGAGATTTTTCATTGGATAATTTTAAAAATACATATATATGTACATACTTAGAAATTTATTTTAACATCTCAAAATAGTGATTTAGTTCAACCAAAAGCTTCATAATGTTATTTTATGCAATATTTAATAATTTGGTTAAATTCTAAAAATATGAATTTTTGTTCAGTATGATTTTTATTGTCTACCATTAAGACATTTTGACATTTTTTGAATTAAGCTCAATTATACTTTATTTACCACAATTCATTGAAAATGAATGTGAATATATGATTGAGATTTCTATTATAGTGTTATAATAATAATGTGTGTTAAGACAAGTAAAGACAGGTTGACCCATTGGTTGGAGACTGGTTGACTTGTATAGAATGGTGGGCCGATGAGATTTCTCTTAAATACTATGGGTTGGTGTTATTCTCTACTGATTCACGTGATACACTGATTGGAAGTTATAAGGAGATGATTATTGTATCGACAGGCAAAGAGTGACGAATCTATTTACTAAGATAATGGTTTATTGATACTGATACAATATTGAAAAATATCGTGATAGCCAGAACTTCTTACTTATTTAGTGTAATTATAAAAATATATGTTTTGAGGTATTGTTCTTATTATTATATGAATTTATTTTTACTGCACGAATTTATTATTATTGTATTATTCTGCTGCTCCTGCCACTGGGTTATTATTATTACTGATTTAAATACTGATACCATCAATATTATTGATTCACTGTACTAATACTTAGCATAATATTTTTATTGAGCATGTGACATACAAGATATATTGAGCATGTGATTAAGATATTAATTTAATACTGATATAGAATAATTTAATAGCATGTGTACATTCTTATATGATTTTATTACATTAATTTTTTTTAATAGTCTTTATTAATATTTTGATTCAATTCTTTATATGATTTCTTTACTGATTAGTATTACGGATACGATGATTGCTTTATAGATTTGACACTCGTATGGGCTTTCTATTTTACTGGCTTTCATACCATAGTGTTTTCTTGTTTATAGATTTATCACTACTACATATGAATTGTATTATTTCTGTACTGATTCAATAATTATAATGCTACTACTATGATTTGATCCCTAACATGTATATTGTTCTTTTATCGTACTTTGGATTTAGTTATAGGTTTTAGCGATGTGTTGAGCTTTTTAGCTCGTTATATGTGGTTAAATAATTTTAGGACATGGTAAAGGATTAAGACTATGAGGCTGGTCAGATTTCTTTAGGTTCTTTTTTCTTTTTATTTTAATTATTCTTTTGTAATCAAGATATAATAGTTATGTGATGATTGTATAGATTTTAAGTATTGTATATAAGTTTTAAGAATGAATACAGATGTGTACATTGATATTTTGAATTATAGAATCTGTTTTGATATTTATTACTTATAGATGATATTATTTAGCTCTAGTTGTTATTTATTAAAAGATAAAAAAAATAATTCTTTCAAATTAGATTCTATGACATCACATAAAGTATTACCCTCATTACCTCAATATGCACTCTCCAAAGCGCATGATCCTCATCTTCGGACCACTCATGTATGTAACACCTATATATCTCATTCGCATTTGCCTTTCGCTCCAATAGATTGCCACTGGCTCATGATACACAACCATGTATTCTTCTGCTTGTAGTATCGAACCTTTCTTTATTAGGGATCACTCAAATCCTCTCCATAGATGGCTAATACTTTTTTAAGGTCTAAACTTAGATATTCAAAACTTCACTTAATATGTGAATGAATCTCCTTTAAATAGTTGAGGTTGTACATATCCCACATTTACAAGTAGCTTAAAACTATATTATTATTTGATGGGTCCTTACACCTTTATAGGTCATCTGATATAATGTATTGTTGCAAGAGAAGTCCTATCAAAGAATAATTAGATAAACTTAGAAGGAACCAATGCTCTGAATAAATTTCTAAAAGAGAAATTCAATGACCAAAGCAACTATAAAAGAATAAATAAATACTATTTGATAATACATACATTTTTTTTTAAAAGCATTTTGAACCGGAAAAATCTCCAGCTTGCTGATGAAAGCGATAAAGCGCCACATGATAAAAAAGCATTTTTGAGGTGCTTCAACGAGTAAAAATCTATTTGGTAAAGTTTTTCCTTCCCAAATTTATAATTCTTCTTTGTCGTTATCAAATAACCCATCATCCTACCTTTAATCGGCGGCAATCACATCAAACCATGCAAGCTGAGTCTTGGCTGTTATGCTTTGGAGCTTATTTTTTATTTCATGTTTTTTTCGTTTTGTTATATGATTTAATTTTGGGGGTAATTTTGTGCTCTTTTGAGCATGGCCATTATTTTTAGGCTGTTTTTTTTTTGGGCCTTTTTGTAATCTCTCTCTTGATTAATATGCGGGCTAAGCCCAAAATTTTCCCAAAAAAATAATAATAATAACCTCACAAAATAATTTCAATATACTAATGAACATTTTATTTACAGAATAAATATGACACTTTATTTTTTAAATCATATAGAAAACAACATCAAATATTTTTTGGTTTATATATATATATACTTATTTATTTATTTATTTTGGTTATTTACAAATTCACATCTTTTTTAATTTACAAAATACTCAATACTTAAATCATTAAATTGTACAAAAATATCACGCATCCTTTACTTTTGTTGCGGGCTAGAATATATGCGGCGGAAGAATTAGAAATTTTCGTCTCAGCATTGTATGAATATACAACCACACAAGCTGAAAAAAAAATGAAACATCATAATTTTTACTTGGAAAAGCCTAGAAAAGGGAAAAACTACGGGACACGCCTTGTTGAAATGATTTCATTAGTGTTTAATTAGATTACGAATGGCTGACTCATCTCTGAAATTGAGGACGATCATATTACAATAATCAACAATAGGGTTGAAATCCAGTTACAAGCGGAGATCGGAAATCCGGCGATGTTTCGTAGTCAAGCAGAAATTTGGCTTCAATTGACGGTATGGCGGTAGTCTTGTGTCAATCGGCAGTCGGGAAAAAGTCCGACGTCTGTCGTCTTCCGAGTGGAAGTCCAGTGACAGTTGGTGGCCGGGCTGAAGTCCGACGATGGTCGAGGAGTGTGGTGACAAAAGAACTATCTTCCTTCTCTTCTTTCATGGGCCCCCTCCATGAGAAATGAGTGGCCTATTTATTGTTTTCTGAGTATGGCAAGGCCGATAAATAAGAAAATGATCAAGGATAAAATGGGAGTGGTTTGAATGGACGACAAATGTTAAATCCCTTGATCATGAATAATTTATTGGGCATTTGAATGTCTTAATGATATCTGAATTCGATGATTTTGGGCTCGTTGGATTCATTTCGTCGAGCCACTCGATTTGATTATAAGCATGTCACATGTGGAAATCGTTTGGTAATCATATTATAGTTTGAACCTTCCAAATGTGCTTTTGTTTTTGATTTGGACCTACTTGAGCTCGGATTGATCGAATTTGGTGTCATTGGGTTCATATTTTTGAGGCGCTCAGTTCGACTGTAAGTTTGCTAAAATCGAAGTTCAGATAATCTTGGATTAAATTTTTTAACTTTGCAACTTTATTTTGCCTCAAGAATCATGTCCGATCAAGAATTTTTTTTCTTATTAAATATCAACTTTCATGGCAGCTTCTCCTTTGCACATTGTTCCTTTCCATCAATATTATTCCTTGTTGCTCCTCAACAAGGTTGTCAGTTTGACCTGAACTGAAATGAGAACATGAAATGGGCGTAGTTGCATGCGTGTGAGCGGAGCCTGGGAGAACGTGGCGAGGTCGGGACTGAGTGTGGGCCGCGTGGCGTGGCCGAAGGCTGGGCTTGGGACCGTTGTGGATGCGGGTCGTGCGGCTAGACCAGATGGCAGCGATAGTGGTTTTCGAGCTTGATCGTTTGAGATCTCGATGGAAGAAGCCGCGGGACTGGCTAAAGGTGGCGACATTTAAGAGGTGGTGGAAGAGTCAGCGGCCAACAGATTTGGTGTTTTGGGAGGCGGCCTGGGGATGAGAGGCGGGCAACGCATGGCAGAAATCTTGTGGTTTCGATATTGGCGAAGGCACCTCTGCGGTACAGACATACAATGGTAGGCTGAATTAAACGGGTCAATCCGAGTCATTTCAGGTTTCAAGGTCAACCCGTACCTGATCCGACTTTTGAAACGAGTCGACTTGTCGAACCCGAGTCCGACCCGTATGTCAAACGAGTTGATCCGAACCCGAAATTTTTCGGGTTGAATTTCGAGTCATGTCAAATATTAATACCTCTACTATTAAAGGCATGAATATAATAATTTTAGGCGTTAATTATATAAATATCCTAAAAGTATATCAAAATATCTTACCACTTTCCTTGTTTACTTGATAAATAGACATTCAGGACCCCCAACCTCGAACCCCCCCCCCCCCATCTTCCTTATTTTCTTTGAACACATCACTAAAAACAGAAGAGGGGGAACACAAACTAAGCATCATCAACAACACTACAAATGGGTTTCATCTTCCCCCACTCTTTCTCCACCATTTTCCTTTTTTTCTCCTTTATGAGTACAGACACTAAACTCCTCTCTCTTTAAATCTTTCGGTAAATAGATTTACTAACAAATCTTTGATTCCTACAGCATCGGCGGAGAAGATAACAACATTCACTATTATAAACAATTGCCGGCGGACAATCTGGCCCGGAATCCTCTCCGGAGCCGGAATCCCTCTCCTTTCCACCACCGGCTTCCAGCTCCAGTCCGGCCAATGGCGTTCCATCGAAGCTCCTTCCGGCTGGTCGGGCCGTCTATGGGCCCGCACAAGCTGCGTTTTTGACGATTCCAAACCTGGCTTCTGCCTCACCGGCGACTGCGGAACAGGGAAGGTGGAATGTAACGGCAAAGGGCCGGTGCCACCGGTAACTTTGGCGGAATTCACGCTAGGTGTCGAAAAGAATTTCTACGACGTGAGCTTAGTGGACGGATATAATCTTCCTATGGTGATCGAAGGGGAAAAAGGGATTTGTGCGGTAGCGGGCTGTGCGGTGGATGTGAATGAGAAGTGTCCGCCGGAGTTGAGGTTGGGAGAGGCTGCGCCGGTGGCGTGTAGGAGTGCATGCGCGGCGTTTGGTGGGGATGAGTATTGTTGCAGTGGGGAGTTCGCGTCACCGGCCAAGTGTAAGCCGACGGCGTATTCTGAGGTATTTAAGACGGCGTGTCCGGATTCGTATAGCTATGCTTTTGACGATGCCAGTTCGATTTTCACTTGCGCCGGCGCCGGCGCCGGCCAGTTTACCGTTACCTTCTGCCCGCTGGCAAATCCAAGGTAGGAGTCATCGGATCATCATGTCAATAAAGTAAATGAATTAAAGCTCCAACCTTGTGAGACAGTTTGAGGTAAGCTCGGAAAAATAGCTCATGAGTCAAACTTAATCCCAATTTAGAATTAACTCGCTAGCTCCTGAGCTAAATTATTTTAAAAAAATATATATTATTATAAAATACATTTAAAATATATTAAATTTTCAAAGTTCAAATATAAAGTTATTATAAATATTTAGAAACTTTATAACTTTTTTATATCAAATAATTATTTATTACTTATCTTCAAATTTCTCATTTTATTTATAATTTTATTATAATAATTATTTAAAATATAATCATTTTCACTTTTTTTTTTATAAATAAACTAGCTCATAAGTCGGCACAAACTCGTAGAAGTAGCTCGAATTCAAACTTGATTAATTAATTAAACTCCAACTCAAGCTCATATTCCAAATTATTAAAAAATACTTGAAAATATTAGAAATAGATATGTCTTGATGCAAAAAAGCATCATTATAAATCCTTAAATTTAGGTTGAGATTAATATTATATATAATACCCTGAATTATACTATGTTCAGCATAAATTTAAAGATTATTAAAATTATTTTTAATACATTTTGCACCATATATAATTATATTTCGAGTGTTTAGTGCTCAATTATTTAATTTTAGCAAACTTTAATACTCGTTTCTCAATTAGAGCCATATATATTAAAACAATCTCTCATGACATACGAAGGAACTTTACATTTGAAGCTTTGTGCGTCCAATATGCCTTTTATTTATTTATTTTTTTAATTATCTGATTTATAATCTGTTGCTATAAAGCTATTATTTAATCTAATTAATCATAGTGAACACTTACTATTATTCACTGTTTATTGTTTGGGCAGTGAAAAGTCTTCGACCGAACCTTGGCTGGCTAACCTCACCTCTAACCCGGCTCCTGAACCGTGTTGTCGTCTTCTCGCTGCTCTAATTGTTGTCTTCTTCTCTCTTCTTGCTTTCTACTTATCTTGAAGGTGGAGTTCTAGGAGTTTTGAATGAATTTGTTGATGTTAAGAGCAATTTTCAGATAAATAAGTAATGTAATATTAATTTAAATGTAAATTTATTTTATCAATGTTGTTAGATTTAACGAAATCTTAATATTATTTGTGTAGTTGCAATCATATTCTATTATAGATTCAAATTGAGTGCAACGAGAATACAGAGAGAAAAGAAGCGACAAATCTTTGAATAAAATTCTTTTTGATTAATTAAAAATAAGAGTTGTGACCGACCCCATACAATTCCTAGGGAGGCATGGGAGGATTATGGAGGCTGGCTCTATTCGAATGGATGGAATCTGATCGAGTTCTTCTGCATCCCGGATAATGTTGTATTCAACAACATGCTCTATATCCTCTGCAGGAAAGATCCGCATGGAAACTTCATTGATGCAGCGCTCTTAATCTTTCGACGAATAGGTAAGCTTGATGAATTCACTTACAGTAATATTCTCATTGGCCTGTCCAGGTTCGGTAGATTCGATATTGCTATTCAGATTTTCCATGAAATGAGTAGATCTCACTTGATTCCTACTAGAACTGCTGCCAACATACTTATTGATGGAACCAAAATAGTGTTGAAGGAGTAAGTCTGGACGTGGCTTTCGTCCAAGAACAGGGAACAAGATGAGAAACGGAATAAAGAAGAAAGATAGCTTTTCATTACATTAACTGATGGTTACAAATGAGTATTTATAGACAAATAAAGTAAAGAAAGTACAGGCTACAACTTGTGTTACAAAAAGGAATTAAACTTAAGACTGCCGTGTAACTGTGTAGCTAACAGCCCCCCTCAAACTCATGCTAGGAGGTAGCGGTGAGTTTGCTGGAAAGGAGCTGAAATCGGTGATTTGGTAAAGCTTTGGTGAAGAGATCGGCTAGTTGATCTTCAGTGCTTATATGATGAACCGAAATTTTGTTTTTCTTGATACAATCCCGGATGAAATGACAGTCAACTTCAATATGTTTTGTGCGGGCGTGGAAGATGGGATTGTTAGCCAATGCGATTGCAGAGGTGTTGTCGCAGAAAACAGTGGTAGGTGCTGGTTGCGGTGTATGGAAGTCTTCGAGCAGTTGACGAAGCCAAAGGATCTCAGTGGTCTCGGTGGCTAAGGCCCGGTATTCGGCTTCAGTAGAGGATCGGGCTATCGTGTTTTGTTTCTTTGCTTGCCAAGAAATGATGGATGTTCCTAAGAAATTGCAATACCCGGATATGGATTTTCTATCTTGATTGTTGCTGGCCCAATCGGCATCAACATAACCAGTGAGGGTGAGGTTGGATCGGTAAAGAGGAATGCCGATGGCGGAGGATCCCTGAATGTAACGAAGTAGATGCTTTAATGCCTCCTGGTGAATGTTGAGCGGGTTCTGCATGTGTTGACATAGCTGTTGAACTGCAAACTGAATGTCCGGTCGGGTGAGTGTGAGATATTGCAATGCTCCGATAATTTGTCGGTACAATTGAGGTTGATCGTATGGATCGTGAGACTTTGAAGTGATAGTTGTTTTACAGGAGATTGGTGTGACAACCGACTTTGCTGTGTCCATACCGGCCCGCTGGATGATGGATTTGGCATAGGCTTGTTGATGAAGTATGAAGCCATTCTCGGTTTTGGTTATTTGAATGCCCAAGAACTGAGATAAGCTCCCTAGATTCCGCATTTGAAACGAAGAATGAAGATTAGAGAGTAATTTATGTGTTTCGGTAGGAGAGTTACCTGTGAGTAGGATGCCGTCGACATAGACGAGCATGTACATGCGAGTGGTACCAGACTGAAACGTGAGTAGCGATGGATCGGACGCACTGATATGGAAGCCATAGTCGGTGAGATGATTTGAGAGGGTTGCGTACCATTCCCGCGGTGATTGTTTCAACCCATAGAGAGCTTTCTTGAGCTTGCAGACGTAATTCGGATGTGTTGAGTCTTGAAAGCCAGGCGGTTGTGACATGTAGACTGTGTCGGATAGCTTACCGTGCAAGAAGGCGTTTGAGACGTCTAATTGGTGAATCGGCCAGTTATGATGCAATGCAATGTGAATGAGCACCCGAATTGTTGGCGTTTTTGCTACTGAGCTGAACGTCTCGTGATAATCTATGCCCTGTTCTTGATTAAATCCTTGTGCGACGAGACGTGCTTTGTATCGAGCGACGGAGCCATCTGAATTGTATTTTGTGCGAAAAGTCCATTTGGATCCTAGTATGTTCATGGTGGAGTTCGGTTGGACGAGGTCCCATGTACCCTGAGTTTGAAGAGCCTGAAATTCTTGAGACATAGCATTGCGCCAATGTGCTGATTTGGAGGCTTGATTGTACGTCTTAGGTTCGGATGGCTGGAGAATATGAGTGAGGTCGAATATTTTCTTCGGTTTAGACGTTCCGGCTTTAAGTCTGGTAAGCATCGGATGAGGTTGAGGTGTTTGTGGAGGTCTTATGGGATCGGGAATGTTATGGGTTGGAATTGGTAAGGTCTCTGTGTGCGTTTGAGTCTGAGTGGTATGGGTAGTGTGGGAGGATATAGTTGGCCGAGAGGCAGTGAGGGATGTAGGGAGTTGTGAGGATTCACGGGATATGCCAGACATTAATTGGGTATTTGGTACTAGTAATAGAGGGGGTATGTTGTGAGGAGGAGCTGATGGAGTGTGGTTTATGGAGCTGGATTTAGAGCAAGGAAAAATATTTTCAATGAATATAACATTGCTGGAAATGTAGATTTTGTTAGTGTTAAGATCCAGACACTTATATCCTTTTTGATTTGGAGGGTACCCGATGAAGATACAAGGATGAGAGGTGGGAGAAAGTTTGTGGGTGGTGTATGGCTTAAGCCATGGGTAACATAGACAGCCGATTACCTTAAAGTTGCTGTAGTCCGGAATCTTGCCGTATAGAATCTCGTATGGGGATTTATTGTGAGTATTCGGCGACGGCATGCAGTTGATGAGATGATTAGCCGCAAGAAGTATGTCCACCCAGAGATAGAGAGGTAGAGAGGCTTGCAGTAGCAACGTTCTAGTGGTCTCGATTAAGTGCCTATGTTTGCGCTCGGCGACTCCGTTCTGAGAGGGAGTGTGCGGACAGGTTGCCTGATGAATGATTCCTGTGGTTTTGCAATAATTATGAAAGTGGCCATTGACAAATTCGCCGCCGTTGTCTGAACGGAGTATTTTGATTTTATGATTAAATTGTCGCTCAATAAGTTTTTGAAATTCGATAAATTTAGAGAAAACCTCTGATTTATTAGTGAGAGGATATAGCCATGTAAATTTTGAACAATCGTCAATAAAGGATACATAATAGCGATACCCTTGAGCTGGAACCTTAGAAAAGGGTCCCCATACGTCGGAATGTATAACAAAAAACAAAGAGTTAGTTATAGAATGAGAAGAGGAGGTAGGGAGACGATGGCTTTTAGCCATTTTACACTGGTTACAAGAAGAAGCACTGCTACCGGGTTTGACCATGCTGTTTCTTTTGGAGATTGAGACCAGTGTTTGCGGTGACGGATGACCGAGACGCCGGTGCCATAGGTCTGGAATATGTTGAACT
The DNA here is from genome assembly GCA_022539455.1 of Dendrobium nobile. Taxonomy (NCBI): domain Eukaryota; kingdom Viridiplantae; phylum Streptophyta; class Magnoliopsida; order Asparagales; family Orchidaceae; genus Dendrobium; species Dendrobium nobile. The sequence continues at coordinate 7,817,923 of CM039730.1, read as the reverse complement.
GAAAGAAGAGCGAGGTTGTTGTCGGTGTGTCCTGATTGTTGTTTGAGCTGAAGTGGATAAAGTCCATTAATAGATGGACCCGTGAGAAGACTGCGGTGGGTCTTCCGGTCCTTGATTTCGTAGCCGTGGGGATGGAAGATGATGAAACAATCGTTATCGGCGGTTAGTTGTTGAACAGATAAAAGATTGAAAGATAAATTTGGAACTAGATTTAAATGAGATAATTTTAAATTACCGGATGGGGTGGGTAGAAGGCCGTTGCCTGTGTTTTTGATAGGAACTTGCTGTCCATTGCCGAGCGTTATTTGACTGGAGCCGTAGTAAGGTTGCGAGTGCTGGATGTTATTAGGATCAGATGTGAGGTGAGCGGTGGCGCCGCTGTCAAGAAACCATTCGGAGGGGTTTGCTGAGTTAGTAGAAGAAAACAGGGCGGTCGGTGGATCGGAATTGTACTGCTCATCGTGGCGATGCCAACATTTGATGGCAGAGTGGCCGGGCTTGCCACAGATTTGGCATGAGATGGCTGGTTTGCTTGATTTAACCCCTTTGTTGTTTGATTGAGTATAGGAGGATCTTGGATTGGTTCGACCTCTGTAATTGGAAGATCGGCCTCGTCCTCTTCCACGGTTTGCGGTAAGCACAGTTTGATTGCCGTTGAGGCTGAGAGCGTGAAGTTCTTTCGTGGTTTCGTGAAGGAGATTGAGTTCCTCACTGCATAGGAGAGTATACAACTCGTCAAGACTCACCGAGCGAAGATTTGTGCGGATGGCGGTCTTGAATGCTTGGTACGTGGTAGGAAGCCCAGTGAGAGTGTAATGTATAACGTCTTCGACTTCGACGGGAGCGCCAGCTGCCGCCAGAGCGTCTACCTTGGATTTAACATCTAGTAGATACTGCATCATTGATTTGTCTTTCATGTTGAGGTAATGCAGTTCGTTCTTGAGTTGTGAGATTCTTGAACGAGTGGACGACTGGAGACGGCTATCAAGAATCTTCCAAATGTCGCTACAATGATCGGCGGAGAGGACGTAGGGAAGAATAGAGGGCGATATCACTGAGTATAGGGCGGCTGCTAGATTCTGATCTAGCAGAATCCAGGTGGAGTGATCTGGATTAGTGGAAGCAGGCGGACAGGAGATGGAGCCGGTCAAGAAGCCTTCAAAGCTATTTTCCCTGAAGAGTTTGATGACTTGGGACCTCCATAGGGAGTGATTGTCGGCTGTTAAAGGTTGGGAGATGACATTTTTGATGTTACTCATCAAGAATTTGAGAGAGGATGGGATTTGGGGAGATGAGAAGGAGCCGTCGGCGGTGGAGGATTCCGCCTAGGAGGAAGAAGGATTGGCTGGAGTGGTCATTGTCGTGTAAAGGATGAAAGTGTAGAGAGAGGTACCTAGACTGCTGATACCATGTTGAAGGAGTAAGTCTGGACGTGGCTTTCGTCCAAGAACAGGGAACAAGATGAGAAACGGAATAAAGAAGAAAGATAGCTTTTCATTACATTAACTGATGGTTACAAATGAGTATTTATAGACAAATAAAGTAAAGAAAGTACAGGCTACAACTTGTGTTACAAAAAGGAATTAAACTTAAGACTGCCGTGTAACTGTGTAGCTAAAAAATAGAACAGAAAACAAAGCAAAACTTTTTTGATCACGGGCAGAAGAAGGAAGAAAAAAAAAACAACATAGAGCAAAAATAACTTCAGTCGTTTACGGAGAACAAAACAGAGAGCCACACTTCTCTTTTGCTTCTTCACGGGATACAAATAAAAACAAAACAAAACAGTTTTTAAAACTGTCTAATAAAGCAAATAAAATAAAACCAAAAGAAAACTAAAGCAAGCATCGCGTCGTTTGGTTTGATAATATCCAACAATCTCTCCCTCAAACCAAAACTTTTTTCATCCCAAGCATCTTCAGTAGCTTTAGAAACCTCGGTGTCGGCAATGCTTTGGTGAACAAATCAGCTACCTGATCCCCTGTACTGCATTGCTCCATGCTAATTTTACCCATCTTTATTGTATCTCTGATAAAATGATAGCGCACATCAATGTGCTTACTCCTGCCATGTTGTACTAGATATTTGGTCAACGGGATCGCCGACTTGTTATCCACATAAATTGTTATAGCTTCATCAATCTCTCCATAAAATTCCTTCAGCAAATTCTTCAACCACATTGCTTCACAAGCCGCTGCTACCGCTGCTATATCCTCTGACTCATATGTAGATAATGCTACAACTTTCTGCTTCTGTGTACACCAAGTAAAAGTTGTATCACCAACATAAAATACATATCTACTTGTGTTTTTTCTTTCCTCCTGATCATTTGCCCAATCACTGTCACAATATCCAAGTAACTTCATATCTCCAGTGCACTGATAATGAAGGTCAAACTCAACTATGTCACTGATATATCTAAGAATCCTCTTTGCTGCAAGCCAATGAGACTCCCTTGGATTCTCCATGAATCTGCTCAAGATGCCCACACTATACACAATATCAGGTCTCGTCACTGTTAAGTATCTAAGGCTCCCAATCAAACTTTTGTACAGTGTCGGATCAACCAATTTTCCTTCTCCTTCTTTTGTGAAATGAACTCCAGGTTGCATTGGTGTTGACACACTATTGCAATGATTCATCCTGAACTTTTCAAGCAATTCTTTTGCATACCTCTTCTGACATATCCAAATGCCATCATCTTTCTGATGAACTTCTATACCCAAAAATAATGACATGAGGCCAACATCTGTCATATCAAATCTTCTGAACATAGTTGATTTAAAGTCTACAATCATTTGGTTATCATCACCTGTTATAAGCAAATCATCCACATATAAGCATATAATTAATTTATTGTCATTTGAGTCTGTCTTCATATACACACCATGTTCATAAGGGCACTTAGTGAACCCTTCTTCTCCAAAATGCTTATTAATGCATAAATTCCAAGCCCTCGGGGCTTGCTTCAAGCCATACAAAGCCCTTTTCAAACGATACACCATGTGTTTTTTTCCCTTCACAATAAAACCAATTAACATTAGATATCAAAGTAAGAAATCCAATAATATTTATTATCATCAAAATTATAGGACTTGGGTCCACATTTGCAACAATCTCTCCTTTTTTATGATAACAAACATTATTGGTAAATAATCTCAATTATATTTTTTTTGTTTACTAAACTTCCCATTACAAGATGAATATTTCAAAATTAGGGAGTTTTTTTTTATTTAATAAGGAAAATAATGCATAACTAAAGAGTACACAAACTGTAGAAAAATAAAAGATTAATCAGTACAATCTATCAACAATAAACCACTCCCCCTTTTATCATCACAAAAAGAAGGAAACGGCTAAATATAGACATTAAAGAGAAACACATACTTCACAAAGCACAGAAGTAAAAAAAATACAAACACAAGGACAAAAATATAAAGTAAACTAAAAGTATATAAAACCCTGATCAGTTGAAGGTGGTGGTGGTGGTTGGAAGAGCCAGTGAATTGAAGCAAATTACTCCCCAAACCAGACTAAGTCTTTATCGTGTTGTTAATGCTATTGTTCTACGTAGTTATCAAAGCGAGCCATATCATTGTCATGCTACTACTGCTACTCTAATATATATATATATATAAAATTAAACTTCCTACTGGTCATACCTGTTAGGAAAATTGCTATTTGCATGTTTTACATTCTTGCAACTTGTATTATTTTGATGATTCCAAATATTATTGTTTTATGTGTAGTTATCTCCTAATACTTTTTGGAAGATTTGTTTTTGCTCTTGTGTGTACTAATATTTCAGGAAAATCAAACTCCAGACTATGAAGACTTCAAATCAAATTCAGCATGAGATGCTTTGTGAAATTGAAGCTTGTACTTTTTATTTGAATTAAATTTGAGAGGGAGTGATTGTAATTGAGTGAATAAATTTACACACACTTAAAGGAGATCTTGAAAAAGTTTTTATACTGATCGTATGGGACGAACATTGTTCGTACGGGACGATCAGATCAGTTATCTCCTTGTAAGAGCAATGGAACGGACAAGAACTGAACTGGAAATATTTTCTAAGTCCTAATCGTCCAGACGAAATCATTTTCGTCCCAAGACGAGTTTCTTTCTGCAAAAATTTCGTCCAGACGAAGTCCAGTTCGTCCAGGACGATGGGAACCGACTATGGCAGTTTCTGGCAGTTTCCGGAACCGACTTTTGATATAACTGTTCGTCCAGACGAAATATTTTTGTCCCGGGACGAACCAATTTCGTCCAGGACGAAATTGGTTCGTACAGATGAACAAAATTTCGTACGGGACGATCCAGTGCGCAGAAAAACTTGTTTTGGGCAGTTTTTTGGATGGTTTTTCTTCTGCTTTCTATATAAGGAGTCCTAGAAACTATTACAAATGCCTTTGGAGCTGTTTTCTCTTGAGAGGGATCATTGAGAGGGAGAAGATTCTTGGAAGGGATTTTAAGGGAGTGTGGAGGGGATATTCACACGGTTGCTCCGGCGAAGGCTCTCAAGTGAAGTTCAACAACATCGGTCCGGTTCTCTGCCGACACTTGGAGAAGTGTAAAAGGACGACAAAGTGTATCTTTGACAGTCATTGTGTCTTCGTTCTTGTGGAGAAAACTAGAAGAGAGAACTTGAAAGGGAGAGAGGAAAAGGTGGAGTTTGAGAGGGAGAAGATCTTTGAAGGGGATTTCAAGGGAGTGTGAAGGGGATATTCACACGGTTGCTCCGGCGAACTTGCACTTCAGTACCATCGGATTCAAGGGTCGTCTTGAGGGAAGTTTTGGCAAGAAGAAGATCTCTTTGGTGTTAAAGAACCCGGCTACTCCGCCGCACCGGGGAAGGTGAAAGTGATTTTGTACAGGCTTCTCCGCCTTGCTGTGGGGGCAAAAGGAGAGTCGCTTTGTGGTATTAGTGCATTACTCAGAGGGTGCCTCTGGGGAGTGGATGTAGGTCAAGGTTTGACCGAACCACTATAAATCTGGTGTGTTCTTTCTTATTTTTTATTCCGCATTTAATTTTATTGCAAGTTGTTTACTCTGGTTGAAAAGTTTATTTTTAAACTTTAATTTTAACTTGCATCAATAATTCAAAAGGTTTTCTAAAATTCCAAGAGTTGAAGTTACATTTTTTAATTGCCAATTCACCCCCCCTCTTGGTTAGCCTTGGGACATTCACTTAGGCTTAACAACCTAATTACTAGACCCAACAAGATTATTATTAGTATGGTTTCAAGTTAAAACACATCTTTTATTTGCTTTGGATGCAGGAAATTTGGACATCTAAAAAGTCAGTGCCCTAATTTGAGAACTCTTCCTACTAAAGAAAAGGGCAAAGCTAAGCAAATTATAAAATGGGAAAATAATGAAAAGAAAAAAATCTCCTGGGCAGATCTAGCTTCTGAATCATCAGACCAGGAGAAAAATGATGTTTAAAACCCTTTGTTTATTTGTTTTTGTTGTATTTTTATTTTTGTTTGTTTTGTGTGTTTTTGTATTTTTATTTTTAGTGTTTTGAATGATTTTGAAATGTTTTCTCATTTGATTTCATGTTTTAGATCGATGTTAATGTTCTTAATCTTTATGAAATTCATTTAGTACTTTTAATCTCTATTGTGCCTAAACTAAAATTGTAATTAGAATTAATTTCATTAGAAAATCTAGTTTATCTAAATTTAATTTTTTGCCTATAACTTGTTTTAGTTAGAATTTTTTTAATTTCATGTCTTTCATTTTAGACTACAAAATCTTAATTATTATTATTGTATCTTAGATGTCTATCTTATTTTGTATTTCATTTTTCAATTAATATTTATGCACTTAGAAAAATTTGAGATTCTAGATTATTGTCTTTGGAAAGAATTCAATTACTCTTGAAAATTGTACAAATGTACAAAATAAAAAGGAATGCGCAACAAAGTTGCAAATGTGAAAAAGAGGCACAAAATAAGCCCAATAAAGAAAGATGCACAAAAATGTGCCACCTATATGAAAAAGATGCGCAAAGCGCCGCTTGTGGTGATTTTCTTCTTTCCATATTCTTTTTAGTCTATTAATTCAAGTAGATCTAATGTTCATTTATATTTCAATTGATTTTTGGAATATGCAATTTTTTACTCATCTTTATTACAATGATTTTTCATATCATAAATGTCTAAATTGAATCATGTTTTTCATAAATTCTTACTTATTACAATGTTATATCAATTTTTTAAATTCTATGAAATTCTATGATTTGACTAATGTTCTTAATTCTTAGTTGCATTCTTATGTCAATCACTTTTTTAGATTAAATTTATACATGAATTTTTCATAAGATTTTCTACATTACTAGTCTATTTCTTCTTCACTTTTTGTTGTTGTCAAAAAGGGGGAGAGATTATTGTTTGTATTGTTTAGGGGGAGAATTTTTTTTAAATTTTGTGTGTGTCTTGTAATGTTTTTTGTGTATTGTTTAGGGGGACAATTTTTTTTTAAATTTTGTGTGTGTCTTGTAATGTTTTTTGTGTATTATTTTTGTGTATGTGTGTATGTAAAATTTTAAAACAAAAATTGTTTTTTTAAAATGCCTCCTTATTTTAATGTATTCATTACTTCAGGGGGAGTTTAGGAGATTTTAAAATGGTTTGAAATTTTACTAACAATAATTATTTTGCCATCATCAAAAAGGGGGAGATTGTTAGGAAAATTGCTATTTGCATGTTTTACATTCTTGCAACTTGTATTATTTTGATGATTCCAAATATTATTGTTTTATGTGTAGTTATCTCCTAATACTTTTTGGAAGATTTGTTTTTGCTCTTGTGTGTACTAATATTTCAGGAAAATCAAACTCCAGACTACGAAGACTTCAAATCAAATTCAGCATGAGATGCTTTGTGAAATTGAAGCTTGTACTTTTTATTTGAATTAAATTTGAGAGGGAGTGATTGTAATTGAGTGAATAAATTTACACACACTTAAAGGAGATCTTAAAAAAGTTTTTATACTGATCGTACGGGACGAACATTGTTCGTACGGGACGATCAGATCAGTTATCTCCTTGTAAGAGCAATGGAACGGACAAGAACTGAACTGGAAATATTTTCTAAGTCCTAATCGTCCAGACGAAATCATTTTCGTCCCAAGACGAGTTTCTTTCTGCAAAAATTTCGTCCAGACGAAGTCCAGTTCGTCCAGGACGATGAGAACCGACTATGGCAGTTTCTGGCAGTTTCCGGAACCGACTTTTAATATAACTGTTCGTCCAGACGAAATATTTTCGTCCCGGGACGAACCAATTTCGTCCAGGACGAAATTGGTTCGTACAGATGAACAAAATTTCGTACGGGACGATCCAGTGCGCAGAAAAACTTGTTTTGGGCAGTTCTTTGGACGGTTTTTCTTCTGCTTTCTATATAAGGAGTCCTAGAAACTATTATAAATGCCTTTGGAGCTGTTTTCTCTTGAGAGGGATCATTGAGAGGGAGAAGATCCTTGGAAGGGATTTCAAGGGAGTGTGGAGGGGATATTCACACGGTTGCTCCGGCGAAGGCTCTCAAGTGAAGTTCAACAACATCGGTCCGGTTCTCTGCCGACACTTGGAGAAGTGTAAAAGGACGACAAAGTGTATCTTTGACAGTCATTGTGTCTTCGTTCTTGTGGAGAAAACTAGAAGAGAGAACTTGAAAGGGAGAGAGGAAAAGGTGGAGTTTGAGAGGGAGAAGATCTTTGAAGGGGATTTCAAGGGAGTGTGAAGGGGATATTCACACGGTTGCTCCGGCGAACTTGCACTTCAGTACCATCGGATTCAAGGGTCGTCTTGAGGGAAGTTTTGGCAAGAAGAAGATCTCTTTGGTGTTAAAGAACCCGGCTACTCCGCCGCACCGGGGAAGGTGAAAGTGATTTTGTACAGGCTTCTCCGCCTTGCTGTGGGGGCAAAAGGAGAGTCGCTTTGTGGTATTAGTGCATTACTCAGAGGGTGCCTCTGGGGAGTGGATGTAGGTCAAGGTTTGACCGAACCACTATAAATCTGGTGTGTTCTTTCTTATTTTTTATTCCGCATTTAATTTTATTGCAAGTTGTTTACTCTGGTTGAAAAGTTTATTTTTAAACTTTAATTTTAACTTGCATCAATAATTCAAAAGGTTTTCTAAAATTCCAAGAGTTGAAGTTACATTTTTTAATTGCCAATTCACCCCCCCTCTTGGTTAGCCTTGGGACATTCACTTAGGCTTAACAACCTAATTACTAGACCCAACAATACCTCTGAACTAGAATATCATACTAAGACTGCTGGTGGACAGGTGCTGTTGTTGGTGCTGGTTTTGGACCTCCCTCTTCTTCCCCTGGCTCATCATCCACATAGCAAATATAGCGTTACAAAGGACGTTGAAGAAGCTATTGGAATAGAAAATTAGAAGGTGATCTGTGGTGCAGGGAATTGGAAGCTTTGTTTGGATTCAAGGATGAAAGCAATTATGGGGCCTAAGGGAAGATTTGGCTTTCTTTTTTGTCTCAAATCTCTAATATAGGTTAGATGCTCAAGATATCAAATGATTAGATCAGTTGCATTGAAATTTATAAAAGCCATTATGAAGTAGGTAATCATGGATAGAAGAGGTGTGATGTTAATTCGATCACCAACTTTTGGAATTATGGAGTTGCGAAGGATATGCTAGATGATTCTAGCATCTTGCATTAAGGTATTGACATGGTCAATGAGGTATCTAAGATTTGTTTCCCAAAGGGAAGTATTTACAAGGGTCCAATCATAGTCATGATTTGAAGCTAGAAAGTGAATTTTTGTATCGATTGCAGGCTTCTTCATCAGCGGCTTCAAAAACTGGGATCCATGGGGTGTTGAGAAGAACTACCTACTGGAGCTCATGAGTGTTTTCCTCCATCCATCTCAAAGAACAAGATCTTTAGGCAGAGGAGAAGAATAGTGGAATAGGAATTTAGTGAAGAAAAGTTTTGAATTACCTCACCTAGAATGGTTATATTGTACAGTGCAATAGAGACATTGCATAGTATGATCGAGTGCATTCAATTTTGTCTAGTTTGATCACTCAAAAAGGTGGTCTTATCATACAATACGATCATAATCGTATTGGACGATTAGAGAGAAGATGTTTGTCTCAAGGAGTCATCCTGGATGATCGTTAACTAGTTAGATCATCTTGTATGAATAGGTGTTCGTACAATACAATATGATATTAAATATCATATCAGCCAAATTCAATTCGTTTAATGTCCATTACCACATGTAACATAAAGTTCGAAGCAGGTGTTCGTACAGTATGATCACCAATTATTGATGAATATTAGGTGTTGGATGTAATGTGCTCAGTGATCTGGTGTGTTTTGTGAGGATCTTATAGTATGATATGAACAAAATTCAAAAAGTAGTGTGTGATGATTAAGAAAGCTCCATAAAAAAGAACACAAAGCAAACCATAAGAAATAATACAAATATTTATAAAATAAATTTAAAAGAAAAACACACAATAATATAATTTTTTTAATTTTTAAATCATTCTGATTCAAGCAAGAACATCTATAATACCTAGTTTAGTCCTTAAAGTAGTAAAGATTTTAAAAGCTTGGGATTTGTAAATATATCTGCCAATTAATTTTCAGTAGCTACATGATATAGCTATATATCCTCTTTTGTTACATGGTTTATAATGAAATGGTACCTAATGTCTATATATTTAGTCCTTAAATGTTGGATTGGATTCTTTGATATGAAAATGGCACAAGTGTTATCACATATGATTTGAATGGTCCCTACATGTAGTCCAAGATCTACGATTTGTTACTTGAGACATTGAACTTGTATAACATAACTCCCTACAGCTATATATTCTACTTCAGTGGTAGATAGGGCTATAGAGTTTTATTTTCTACTGGACCAAGAGACTAAAACTTATCCTATGAATTGGCATGTTCCATAGGTGATTTTCCTATCAACTCTATAATCTGCAAAGTTTGAATCAGAATATCCTATGATCTAAAAGAAAGTACTAAATTTAGGATACTAGATTCCTAAGCTTTGGGTTCTCATAAGGTATCTAAGAATTCATTTAATAGCATTCATGTGCGATTCTTTAAGATCTGCTTGAAATATAATATGAAGATAAACACTAAACATGATACTAGGTCTACTGGCAGCCAAGTAAAGGAGTGATCTAATTATCCCTCTATACTTCTTTTAATTAATTGATTTTCCATTTGAGCCCTTGTATGACTGAATAGTAGAGATCATGGGAGTGTTTATTGCCTTTGTGCTATCCATTTCATATTTCTTAAGAATGTTCTTAATGCATTTTGATTGACTAAGAAAAGTTCTTCATCTTTCTATGTCACACTAAATCTAAGAAAGTAGTTTAGCTCTTCAATCATACTCATCTTAAACTTCTCATAATTTTTGAGAATTTATCACAAAAAATTTTATTTGTAGATCCAAATAATATATCATCAACATAGATTTGCACTATGAGTATGTCTTCTCCTTTTTTTTAGAAAGAGTGTGGAGTCTACTCTAACCTTAATAAAGGATCTATCTAGAAAGAATGTGCTCAGCCTTTTATATCATGCTCTAGGTGCTTTCTTCAACCCATATAAAGTTTTCTTTAGTTTGAATACATGATTAGGGAATTTTGAGTTCTCAAAACCTGGGAGTTGCTCAACAAATATAACATCTCTAATTACCCAGTCTAAGAAAGCACTTTTAACATCCATTTGATATAACTTAAATCCTTTAAAGCAAATAAAAACTAAGAGCACTCTAATGGCTATTAGTCTAGCTACTGGGGCAAAAGTCTCTTCAAAATAAATCCCTTCAATTTGATTATACCTATTAGCTACTAATCTAGTCTTATTTCTTACTATTAAACCAGCATCATTCATTTTGTTCTTAAAACCCCATTTGGTTCCTATAATACTATGGTCTTTAGTTCTACTCACCAACTCCTAAATATCATTCATAATAAATTGATTCAACTTTTCTTACTTTGTTAGAATCTAGAATTCATCAATGAAGGCATGATCAATGTTGGTGGATTCACTAACCTCCTTCCTAAGTCCATGCCTAGTTCTAACACCTTCATATGGGTCTCCTAAGATCAGTTCTTTAGGATGACTAGAAGAATAACTCTATTCTCAAGGCAATGACTCCTGAGGTTCTACTCTAAATCTTATGGCAATGGATTCTACCCCTTATATTACCTCTATTTCCTCTTCTTTAGGTTTAGATTCATAGGTCATATCAGATTCATCAAATACCACATGGATAGACTCTTCTACTACTAGGGTCCTCTTATTGAAGATTCTATAAGTCTTACCTATAAATGAGTAACCTAAGAAGATACCTTTATTATATTTTAGATCAAATTTTTCTAAGGGTGATTTTCCATTGATCAAGAGAAAGCATTTAAACCCAAAAACATGCAAGTGAGAAAGGTAAGATGTCCTACCCTTGAGTTCATAGGATATCTTATTCAATTTTTCTCTAATATTCACCCTATTCAAAACATAACAAGCAGTATTTACTGCTTCTGCCCAAAAGTATATAGGGAGAGTATTCAACTAGTATAGACCTAGCAGCTTCTACCAATATTTTATTTTTTCTCTCAGCTATTACATTCTGCTGAGGGGTCCTAAGGGCATAGAAGTTATGTTCTATCACTATCACTTGATAAAAAGTTTCAAACAGATCATTCTTAAACTCTCCAACTTGATTATTATGAATATTTAAAATTTCACACCCTAATTTTCTTTATATCCAGGTGAAGAAGTTTCTAAATTTCTAAAATAACTCACTCTTATGTGCTAGGAATCTAACCCAAATAAATCTAGAGAAGTCATCTACTAATACAAATCCATATATTTTTCCTCCTATGTTAGTTGTAATAATTGGTCCAAATAGGTCTATATGAAGGATTTCTAGTAGCCTAGAGGTATTGATGCCTTTGATTGAGTGAAATGAAGACCTAACTTATTTCTCTAGTTGGTAGGCATCACATACGTGGTCATTAGTAAAGTCTAGCTTAGGTATGTCTCTAAGTTTTTTGGGTAGTATTCTTAAAGGTTTTCATTCTTGCATGATATAGTCTCATATGCCATAGCAAGAAATCATCAAAAATAGTTTTCAAACACAAGGAATAATATATTCAATGCAGTTTAAATCAAGCATATAAATGTTATTTATCATTTTTCCTTTTAAAACACATTTATCATTTAAGCAAATCATGCATTTTATGGATAAAATTGTATATCAAAACCTAAGTCACATTATTGACTAATGCTCAGTAGTTTATACTTTAGGCCATCAACTAATAAAACATTTTAATGATAAAATTTTTAGAATTGTCAATTATACCTGAGCCAACCACCCTCCTAGTGTTGTTGTCACCTAGTGTGGCCTTGCCTCATGACCTGGCCTACAGTGTGATAAACTACTTCAAATTACTAGCTATGTGCTTCGAGCATGCACTATCTAGGTACCACATGCTCTTAATAGGTCTTTTGTGAGAGCACTCCTACAAAGTCACTTAAATATTAGATTTGGGAACCCAAGTGAGTTTAGGTTACACCTTAAGCTTGAATGAATAATATGAATGCATGCTATGTTGTGATGCATGTGATTTTAGCCTTCACATGAAATGTGTCCTATAGTGGACAGTGCAAGTGCGGGCTATGTGTCCTAACATGCAACAAGAGTAACACCTAACAACACGAAATTGATTGTGCCTCATCCTAGGGTTATGTGATGCATGCTATGATGAAGGGTTATGAATCCGTGCCAATATAGATGATGGTTTATTATTTTGAAGTGCTTTTATTTTTTCTTCCAGAAACTTATTTGCACTTTCTAAAATAAATACTTTTATTCTCAATGCATGCACACTATAATCTATCTCTATTGCACATGTTTCTAATTCTTTGAATGCATTTTCTAGTTTAACATGAGATATTTTAAAGGAATCATTTGCACTAGATAAGTCAATGTGTTTCTTGTTTAATGCATCATATTCATCAAGTAGAGTCATATAATCACTATCTAAATTAGAATGCTCAGTAATCAAACTAGCATGTTATTTTTATAAGTTAGAAGACTAAGTGTTTAAGCTAGCATATATTTTCTTGAGCTTCCTATATACATTGTGAAATTTTTCAAATACTTCAAATATCTCATTACAAGAAAGCTCACATACCTCCTCTTGATCAGAATGATCGAGATTATTATCTACCATGAGGCATAAATTAGTTACCTCTTCTTCTACTTTTGTTTATCATTATTCTGAAGTGGAGTCTTCCCAGAAATGCCTTCTGAGTCTGTTGCTTGCCCTTTTTGAACTTTGCCCTTTCTTTACCCTTCTCCTTGATCGTGTGAGCTTTTAGGTTGGGGCAATATAACCTCGAGTTCTCGACTTCATGCATTCAAAAAAAAAAATATTAGAATAAGTCTTAAAATTTTTATTAGATTTACTTTTATTACACTGCTAATGATACTTTTGTATTCTTCTTATGAAGCTTTAAATTATCGTGTCATCGGTGGTATGTCGTCCTCTCCTTCGGTTGTAGAGCTATCAATTTTTAAATGATTTTCTTTTAGTGCTACCACTTTGTTCTTCTCCTTGTCTCCTGTATCATGCAATCTTTGACTCACACCTTGCTCATAGGCAATGAGTGAGCCTAACAAGTTATCTATGGAATAAATGTTAAGATCCTTTAATTCACAAATGGTAGCATCATAGTTATTAGACAAACATCTAATAATTTTTTTTTACTTTCTCAGAGTTAAACGTTCTCTTCCTAAAGCATGAAAGATGTTACAATATGTGTAAACCTATTATATATGTATGAAATGGTTTCGTTAGATTTCATGGGAATTAGCTCATAATCTTGCAATAGAATGTTCAACCTAGATTATTTAACCTCATTGGTTCCCTCATATGTGATAGTTTTTTCATATTTCTTTTCCAGAGATATATGTAGAGATTCTTATATAATCTTCTAACTTAAAAGCACATAAAAAATGGTTCAAATATTTTTCATTCAATTGAGTTAAGTCTCTATCATCATTGCTCTATTTATTAAATGGTAACTTAGTTTTAATGACATTAATATGACGAGATTGTGCAGTATAACCCACTTGTACTAAAAACTACATGCAAAAATTGATAGATTACAAGAAAGTAAACATGCATATTTTCCATAAATCAAACGGTATATTGTCAAAAAAGGTGAATGAGTAATAGAGTAACATTCTACAGTGTTCCTATTTCCGAAATATGCCATGGATCATTTTCCTCTAGGTTTTCTAAAACACTATTTTAGAGAAACTGACTCTGATATCGATTGAAAGTTCGATAAGGATATTAAACCAAAGTGAACTTGTCCTAAGATATACTAAAAGAGGGTTGAATTGGTGAATTGGTGAATTTAAAAACTAAATGCTTAATTTAAAAAGTAAAGACAATAGTTTTAAATTTTTCAATATTTAAAAAAATAGTAGCAATTTTTCACTTAGTGTAGAAGCAAGATGAATTTACTATAACACAAAAAAATAATGATGAAATTCTAATCAGTAGAGCTAAAAATTGAGTATGATTTTCACCAAGCAATTATAACAAAATTAAGGTGCAAAAAGTAAAATACAAAAAATAGAAATCAAAATAAATACACCAGAAATTTATAGTGGTTCGATCAAACTATGACCTACATCCACTCCCTGGAGTCCTCCACTTTGAGTATTGCACTATCACTATATTGTCTCTCCTTTTTCCCCCCACATCAAACCTGGTGCAGTGGAGAGCCAAAAGCTTTGTCACCCTCTAGGCGATGGCAGCGGACCTTTAATCTTTTTATCCCTCCTGAAGAAGGTAGAATACCTTGAACTCCTTTCTCACCCACCTGGTGATGGAAGAAAACCACATACTTGAGCTAAAGAATTTCTCCCCAAAGCCACCCAAGAAACCTAGACAAACACTTAGGGAATAAGAAAAGACACTTGCTTGGATCAACCATGTAATCCCCTCACACTACTTCTCCCACACACACAAGCTCTCACTCTTCTTCCTAAAGCTCTACCAGAACTTCTTCTCAAAGCTCCCTCTCAAGAACATTCAACAATCAAGAACTTTTTGAAATAAGTCAATGAGAGGGATTAAATTCAAAACTCACAAAAAGTCATAAATTCAATTCTATCGACTCTGATCATCTAATAAAATCATGGATCGTCTTATACAATTAGCTCAAAGTACTCCTGTTAGTACTATACGAAGAGCTAAGTGTTTTAAGATCAGTTCAAGGAAATTAATTGATCGTCTAAGATAATTTAGAACATCATCCAGTACGGTTAGTTCAAACGTCTTAGATAATCATCCAGTATGATTGGAGATAATTTAATTATCATCCTATGCAAGAATTGGGTTGTACATTATGATTAGTCAAATCATCCTTTACGATCTAACTGGATTAATTAATCTAAATACATTATATAATTATAGGATTAATTAAGACAATATTTAATTACATCATACATTAGTGATACCTACATCTAATATGATAAGTATAGAATTTGAATTTCAAAATTTTTCCTAAATTATGGTTGACTGGGCTTCTGATTTCAACTAATTGTTCTATATAATATACATCATACAGTACAATTAGTTCATATTGCATTAATTATCACAATTAGTTATTTTAATCATTTTTAGATTAGCTAATCATACAGTACGATATAAATCATACAGTAGATTAGTTTTGAAAATTTCACTTCTAATATTGTTACTAACTCACTCCCTTGAGTGTGTGTGCATGTTTTCCAAGTTAGTATCCACCAAATATATGATTTGACTCAAGAAAGATAAAATATATATAAGAATTAAAAATAGACTCTTCATGACATACTTAACCATAGTCTACCCAATCTAGAGCAGATCCAACTTTTTTTTTTTTTTTTGAGAAATGCATTTTGCAATTAAGGAAGAACAAAGAAAAACAAGGTACAACTAAAGCAAAGGCTCACATTCCTTCTTCAAGAGAAAACAAAGAGAAGAAGAAATGCTAGCAAATGAAGAACTATCAAAGAAAAAGTTAGTATCTAAAGCTAAAGTAGCACAATAATCAACTAAAGCAAAGGCTCACATTCCTTCTTCAAGAGAAAACAAAGAGAAGAAGGAATGCTAGCAAATGAAGAACTATCAAAAAAAAAGTTAGTATCTAAAGCTAAAGTAGCACAATAATCGGCTACCTTATTACAATCTCTTTGAACATGATGAAGAATCACCTTATTGAAGTCGGTCAAGAACATGAAATCCTCCTCAACCCGATCAGACTTTTGCCATTTGTTCTTGTTCAAAGAATCTTTGATGAATTTGATAACATTGATGTTATCTCCTTCAATTATTACTCCTTTATACTCAAGCATCCATGGTTGAATGAATCTTCTAAGAATCATAATAGCTTCCATTTCCAAATGTGCAATATCCCAATGTGTTCGTTTTTCACCAAAGGCTATCAACAGCCTACCTTTATGATCTCTGAAACAAGCCCCTATTCCAGCCATATAAGAAGACATAAGAGATGCATCCACATTGATTTTAATCCAGTCTTGCGGTGGAGGGTGCCAAGAATTTTGGAACTCCCGAGGGAGATTAGCACCCCAGCTATCAATGACAGGATTGGCATTATTAATTGCAACATAAAGAACATTAGTCGCTGAAACAGGCACTGAGCTAGCAGATTTCCCATGCTTTACTGCATTAGAGCAGATCCAACTTGCAAGTGAACGGTAGACCTTAAATGTTAGTGTATAGAAAAAATAGAATTGATATCAATTAACATGAGATAACACAGTAAAAATTTAATAATATTTGTTATCATCAAAATCATAAGACTTGGGTCCAAATTTACAACATTTTAAAATTTAA
This sequence comes from Dendrobium nobile, assembly GCA_022539455.1. Taxonomy (NCBI): domain Eukaryota; kingdom Viridiplantae; phylum Streptophyta; class Magnoliopsida; order Asparagales; family Orchidaceae; genus Dendrobium; species Dendrobium nobile. Next base: position 7,800,986 of record CM039730.1, on the reverse strand, counting down.
AACCTAAATTCTAAATTCAAAGGATAATTAAAGAATTTATAATCTAAAGCTTATACATTAAATCTAGTCAGACAAAATATTTTTTTAGATCCATGCATATATTTTTTAAATCTTTAGTCATTATTTTAATTGAGAGTATTATCTAAGAAGATATAATTAAATAAAGAGGCTTGTCCATATAAGGAGTCTAAAACCCAGAATAAAATAATTATTATCTTAGTTTCTTTCTAATGTAGGGAAAATATTTATAGAATGTAGACTTAAGCTTTAAATATTGGATTAATTTCATAATTGAAATAATAGGTGAATATTTCTTTCATTCTTTGGGTTAATCGACTATTTCCTATGCAATATTCAATCATAAATGAAAAGTTCCTCTTCTTAAATCGATAGTGCTACATTAGACTATCCTCAGGGATGGCATAATGTCAACCTTTGCATATTTGATTACAAATATAAATAAAAAGTGAATCTTGTACGACTTTTAAATGATACGTTACATTTATCCTTAAGCATATCACACTACTTATAAGACTGCAACACAGGCTACTCCATATTCTCTAGTGTTTGGAACCGAAGCAATATTACCTCTCAAAGTGGAGTTACCTTTACCTCGTATTGCCATCACTTTATATTGTTATATAATACGAACTCACCAAAAGAAGAAAAGGATCATTTACGTCTTAAAGAACTCAAGGCTCTAGATGAAATTCATCTTTTAACCCAATAAAATCTAGAAATCTATGAAGTACTGATAACTATGACTCACATTGGAGTGGTGTATCCTAGAAGCATTAAGAAAGGTGAACTTATACTTGTCCATCGAACACCTATAATCCCTCACCATTGCATCAACGATAAATTTGATCCAATTTGGGAAGTGCCCTTCATCATTAAAAAGCATATAAAGGAGGAGACTACCAACATATAGACATAATCGTTCAAAGACTTGTGTCGCCGATCAATGATGAATATCTAATAAAATACAATACATAACAATTCGATTGAAAGAGTATTATGTTTGAAATTCCTCTTGTAATATTATATTTGAAAATACTATACATAACAATCCCGTCTGGTGTCTGCACAGATTAATCTCTCCACTTCCACACACTAACAATCACCTGATTAAGTGCACCCCCTGATCGCACCAAGACCCAGCCAGCTTGCGACTCTACCCATCAAGCACATCTTATTTCAACACAAAAACTTAATTTCTTATTTTAAACAGTGAGTGAAGGAGTGGGATTATTTGTATTTATTAATAAATAATAATAATAATAATAATAATAATAATAATAATAATAATAATAATAATAATAATAATAATAATAATAATAATAATAATAATAAAGAAACAAAAAATGACGTGGTCGCTAGATTGGAGGGCAGAAGACGTATAAAGGGGTCGATTCTTCCCTGAAGCCCTCGATCATCAATTTTGATTCATTCGAGTGGACATGAAAGGGCAAGTACCCTCCCCAACCTCCCCTTATGAGGAGGGGGGTCTGAAAGGCTACCGAAATTTTAAGAAAAATATTGAATTATAAAAAATTCTCCTAATAGGTACTGCGATTGGTAAATTGGAGCATCAGAAGACCTATACTGAAGCCCTCCACTGTTGAATCCTATCTAGTTGTGCAAGTTTGAATGGATAAGTGCCCTATCAACCTCCTCTAACGGGGAGGGGATGTTAGGAGGCTATCAAAATTGCCCTAGAAAGCCGCCAAAATTACCTAGGAGGCTATCAAATTCTCTAAAGTCTTGGAAAACTTTATAAATTAATTAATTAACTTAAAAATAATTAATAAAAATCTAAATGATTAATTAATTATATTAAAGAATTTTAATTAATTAAAATCCAATAAATTAATAATCAATTAATTAAATAAATATAATATATTAATTAAAATAAATAATTTAATAAATTAAATAATTAATTTACAAAAAAATTTAATCTTTTAATAATTAATTAATTTAAATAATAAACTAAAACTGAAATATTCAAATCAATTAATTTATTCATGTAATTGATTTAGAACTTAATTTAATTAATTGAGTAATTTTTAAATATATTTTAAAATTCTTAAAAAATTTAAATTAATGAGTTGAGCAGCTAATTATAAATTAAAATTTAAACTTTTAATTAAATAAATAAAAATTAAGAATGCGCTAAAAGAAAACATTGAGGGGAGGTTTTTTCTTAAAAAACCTGGGAAGTGACCTATCGTGCTTAGCTTTAGCTGTTATAAATAGATGGGCCCTTCTAGCTGTTGTGAAAAACCTATTTTTCTTATGATTAATTTTGATTAGATTGAGTAAAATACATTAGATATCACCCTACACGAGTATCATTATATATTAACTTAGATGTTTAATTAATAAATAAAATGAAAAGGAAATATTAAAATAAATAAGAAGAAATAAATCCAACAAAATACTTGAGTGCTAGACATATCATATTGTTGCATCATGAAATATTCATGGCGATAGAGAAATATAAAGTTTAACGTCTTAGCTTTGTACGAAATCCAACACACAATCAGATAAAAATAGAGATGGTGCAACATTTATAAGAGACACCAAGATTTTTATGTGGCAAACCCTGAAATGGGAAAAAACCATAAGGCCTGGACCAATTTGAATGAATCCACTAGTATTGCAGTTGATTACAAATGAGGCCCTTTATTAGAGGGAACCGAGTGGAAGTCCAGTGTTAGTCAGTGGTCGGGCAGAAGTCCGACATCAGTAGGTGGCTGGGATGAAATCTCGCTTTAATTGGTAGTTGGGCAGAAATCTGGCGTTAGTTGGTGGCCGATCGAAAATTCGGCATCCCTTGGTGGCCGTATTGAAGTCTGATAATGGTCGAAGAGGAGTTCGGTGGCAAGAGAACTCTCTTCTTCTCTTCTTGCTTCATGCTTGGGTCCCCCTCCCTAAGAAATGAAATGTCTATTTATAGTTTCCTGAGAGTGTCGTGGCTAGTAAATAGGATGAAGATCAATGATAAATTGGGAGTGGTTTGAATGGACGACCGATATTGAATCCCTTGATCGTGGACCGTTTATTAGGCATTTGAATGTCTTAATGATATTAGAATTCAATGATCTTAGGATCGTTGGATTAGTCTTGTTGTGACGCACGATTCGACTATAAGCATTTCACGTTTCAAAACCACTTGGAAATCCAAATTACAGTTTGAACCTTCCAAATGAGCTTCGAGTCTTTGATTTGGACTCATTTGGGCTTGGATTGAGTCGAATTTAGTGTCATTAGGTTCATATTTTTAGACATTCAATTTGGCTAACAGTTTGATGAAATTAGAGTTCAGATGGACCCAGATGTAATTTTTTAAGTTTCCAACTTATTTTTGCCTCGAGATTCTTGCCCGATCAAGATAATTTTTTATGATATATCAGTTGTCTCCTATTTTTGAATGTCAAAGCTCCAAAAATTAAAAAAAAAAAATGTGTGTCACAATCTTTCAATTTGATCAGATCTAAAAAATATAAGAAAATTGGATTCCAAAACATTTAAAATGGCTTAAAATTGATTATAGAAGCTCTGTTGAGCTCCGAATATACCAAAATTAGATTCAGAACGTCAAAAACTGATTTCGGGAACCCCAAAAATGTCCGATTTGGATTGTCCGTGTTGCACATCTATGGTTTATGATTTTGATTATGTCAAACATTCCTTATTTCTCTACGATTTCATTATGTACTAACGTTTCAGGTTCACACGATCGGACTACATTTTGGGATCAACTCAAGATTGGGTAGACTAGGTCTGAGTCAGTTTGTAATCTTTTTTCCTTCTTGAGTCTGTTGTATTTGGTGTGGGACCTGTTGATTTGTAACTTGGAAGATTTCCTGTTATTCCCTAAAAGATTTCTATTTTTGGTAATATCGGCCGGGACGATATTTATATCGTCCTAGACGATATGTCTAAAAATAGAAACCCTAATTAGGGCATCCTCATTAAGGCAGCTGTCATATTCATATTGGCCTAGATGATACTTGTATCGGCCAGGACGATATTCTCAATTCAGAAAGAATCAGTCGCTATAATCAGTTTAGGTATTCTTTATTTTAGGAAATCGGCCAGGACGATATTCCTATCGTCCAGGATGATTTAACTCAATTATACCTAAATTTATCTGGTAGTATTTGAAAATCATTAATGGTTGATTGATACGATCACATCGTCCGGGACGATCTTATGATCGGCCAGGACGATGGCCTGGACGATTGACTTCGGCCAGCACCAATTCAGGGCGATGATCAGGACGATTAAAATTGGTTTTAAACTAATCAGCCTGGACGATTGTGTTATCGACCAGGACGATGTAACCAATTCTCTTCTGATCGTCCCAAATCATCCCGGGCTGATAAGCTGAATTTGTACTGATCGGCCAGGACGATATGCCTATCGTCATGGACGATAATGTCGGCAACTTGCATTAATGAGCTTGTTTTGAGAGCTTCTATTTAAGTTATGGCAAGACACTTTGCAAGCGTCTTTGACAGCCATTGGAGCTTCATTCTTATTGGGGAGACTTGAAGAGAAAGCTTGAAAGGGAGTGAGGAAAGGGTGGAGCTTGAGAGAGGGAGAAGATTCTGTGAGGGGGGACTCAAGAGAGTGTGGTGGGGGATCCACACGGTTGCTCCGGCAAGCTCGCACCTGAATACCGTCGGATTCAAGGCTTGTCTCGAGGGAAGTTCACCAAAGAAGAAGATCTCTTTGGTGTCAAAGGACCCGATGACTCCGCCACACCGGGGAAGGTGGAAGTGATTTTGTAAGGGCTTGTCCGCCTAGCTGTGGGGGCTAAAAGAGAGACACTTTTGTAGTGCAATACTTGGAGGGTGCCTCCAAGGAGTGGACGTAGGTCAGGGTTTGACCGAACCACTATAAATCAGGTGTGTTATTTTCTTATTATTACTTCCGCATTATTTAATTTCCGCACTTTGATTTCTGTGGTGATTTTGATTTGAGTTTTATCTTTGGTTTTAAAGTTATCCAATTCACCTCTTCTCTTTGTTAGCATTGGGCCAGTTCATGATGGCTTAACATCCCTGACGAACTTTCAAATATTTCAGAGCACTTTCTAGTGTCATCTGAGCACTTTCAAGTGGTATCAGAGCTTCATTCATAAAATAAGTTTTTAAAAGCTTTTGAATTTTTCAATCCATGGCTAATCGTAATGTTGCGGAAGGTTATTCAATCACCATACCTCCTTTATTTGAAAATATGTTATTTGATTTTTGGAAAACTCGCATGTCTATTTTCTTGCAATCGATTGATTTTCCTATGTGGCATATAATTTTAACTTGTTATTCATCACTGTCACGTATTGTTAATGGAGTTAAAACTGATATTCCTTTTAATCAATGAAATAAGGAAGAACAACTGAATTCTCAACTGAATGCTTTAAATTATTTTTTCTGTGCTTTAAATTCTGAATATTTCATGTTAATATCCACTTACACTACTGGTAAGAAAGTTTGGGATAAACTACATACCATATACGAAGGCACGAATGAAATTAAAAAATCCAAGTTGAATTTGTTAATGCATGATTTTAAATTATTTTTCATGAAACCTTATGAAACGATCTAAGACATGTATACCAGATTCATTCAAATTGTAAACTCATTGCATGCTTTAGGAAAAGATTTTTCAAATTTTAAAAAAGTTAACAAAAATCTTCGTTATCTACTGGATAAGTTTGATGCTAAAGTAGTTGCTATTTGTGAATCAAAAAATTTGAATGAGTATTCTATTGATAATTTGATTGACTCACTCACTGCCTACGAGTAAGATTTGGGTCAAAAACTTTTGGTTGAAGGTGAAACTATTGTTCTAAAAGTTGGAGATACAGAAAGATATAGCCTACTTGGTGACGAAGGCAATGACGGTCAAGCAAATCACAAAGCTCACCTAAGCATAAGCAAAAGTGGAAAAAAGGAAAGAGTGGTAAGGATGTCCATATTTTTTCTGACATTATTTGCTTTCGATGCAGGAAGCCTGGACATATGAAAAATCAGTGCCCTAATTTAAGAATTCTTCCTACGAAAGAAAAGGGCAAGGCAAAGCAAAATTCAAACTGGGAAAACAATGAAAGGCAAAAAATCTCATGGGCAGATCTGGTTTCTAAAGCATCGGACAAGGAGAGAGAAAATGGTTAAAAGCCTTTCGTGTTTTTGTATTGTGTTTTTGTTTTTATGTTTTTTTTTATTTTTATTTTTTGTTTTTGTTTTAATTATTCTTTGAAACTTTTTATTTTCGTGAAAGTTTTTTTTTAAATCATCACTCACATTTACTTTCTAAAAATGAAAAATCTACTTCCTGTTTTTTTAAATCTTTTGGTAAGATGTGTTTGACTTCTCTAAAACAGTCAAAGGAAGGAAACTCATTTATTTTTAACTCTCAATCTCTGTTTTCTAAAAGAGGTTATCCTACTTTTTATTTAAAATCTTTTTCATCTTTTAAATTGGTTTGTGAAACAAAATTTTTTTATCTCCCTACGTTTTATTTATCGCATAAGAATTTTTTGCATGTTTTTGAATCTAACTCATAATTTTCTTAATCAAAAAATTCGCTTTGTCACTAAGATGGATTTTTCTTTATTTTTAAGATTTAAGAAAGAAAGTATATTCAAAAATTGGCCAATGATGTCAAAAATAAAAGATGCGCAAAGACGTCAAATTGAAAATATAGAATACACAAAGTGTATCAAAAGATGCGCAGTGCGCTAACCAATTATCAAGAGGCATAAAATGAGCCCATAAAGTTAATGCTTATCATTCTTGTACTTCTTAAAAAGCTTACGAAAAGCCTTGATACTTTCGATACTTGAGTTTGAAAATCTTAATTCTTGATTCAAAAATTTGTGCATTGATCTTCTATTCGATATACTTTATGTAAGGAGTTTTGAAAGATTATTGTTTCTTTCTCTAATTTATTCCTTGATTTAGATCTTGAATCCAAAAGTTTTTTTTGCCTTTTTAAAAGAACTTGAGTTGGGATCATCAAATTATAAATTTCTAACCTTTTCTGGACTATGCGTTGTCAATCCAATTCTACTAAGTTTTTTAAAAACCAAGAGGTAATTTTCTCATTTTTAAGAATATTTGTTTTTCACTAGATCAGGGAATGTTTTTATCTTTTGGTCATTTTATTTTTGTTTGTGCATCCTCTCTTTTTGATAATGTCAAAGGGGGAGAACGTATTGTTGAATTTTTGTACTGTTTCGTGTTTGTATCTTAAAATTTTAAAACAATAAAAATATTTTTATCTTCCCTTTTTTTAAAAAAGTATTATTCTAGTGAGGGAGAGATTAGGAAGAGTATTTACTTTTTTAAAAATTCAAATTGAAATGTTTTGCCATCATCAAAAAGGGGGAGATTGTTGCAGATCTATAGTTTATGATTTTGATGATAGCAAACATTCCTTATTTCTCTACGATTGCCATATGTACTAACATTTCAGGTTCACACGATCGAACTACATTTTGGGATCAGCTCAAGATTGGGTAGACTAGGTCTGAGTCAGTTTGTAATCTTTTTTCCTTCTTGAGTCTGTTATATTTGGTGTGGGACTTGTTGATTTGTAACTTGGAAGATTTTTTTTATTCCCTAAAAGATTTCTATTTTTGGTAATATCGGCCGGGACGATATTTATATTGTCCTGGACGATATGTCCAAAAATAGAAATCCTAATTAGGGCGGAAGCATCCTCATTAAGGCAGCCGTCATATTCATATCGGTCTGGACGATACTTATATCGGCCAGGACGATATTCTCAATTCAGAAAGAATCAGCCGCCATAATTATTTTAGGTATTCTTTATTTTAGGAAATCGACCAGGATGATATTCCTATCGTCTAGGACGATTTAACTCAATTATACCTAAATTGATCTTGTAGTATTTGAAAATCATTAATGGCTGATTGATACGATCACATCGTCCGGGACGATCTTATGATCGGCCAGGACGATGGCCTGGACGATTGACTTTAGCCAGCACCAATTCAGGGCGATAATCAGGACGATTGAAATCGATTTTAAACTAATCGGTCAGGATGATATAACCAATTTTCTTCTGATCGTCCCAAATTCAAGGCTTGTCTCGAGGGAAGTTCACCAAAGAAGAAGATCTCTTTGGTGTCAAAAGACCCGATGACTCCGCCACACCGGGGAAGGTGGAAGTGATTTTGTAAGGGCTTCTACGCCTAGCTGTGGGGGCTAAAAGAGAGACACTTTTGTAGTGCAATACTTGGAGGGTGCCTCCAAGGAGTGGACGTAGGTCAAGGTTTGACTGAACCACTATAAATCTGGTGTGTTCTATTCTTATTATTACTTCCGCATTATTTAATTTCCGCACTTTGATTTCTGTGGTGATTTTGGTTTGAGTTTTATCTTTGGTTTTAAAGTTATCCAATTCACCTCTTCTCTTTGTTAGCATTGGGCCAGTTCATGAGGGCTTAACATCCCTAACAAACTTTCAAGTTATTTCAGAGCACTTTCTAGTGTCATCTGAGCACTTTCAAGTGGTATCAGAGCTTCATTCATAAAATAAGTTTTTAAAAGCTTTTGAATTTTTCAATCCATGGCTAATCGTAATGTTGCGGAAGGTTATTCAATCACCAGACCTCCTTTATTTGAAAATATGTCATTTGATTTTTGGAAAACTCGCATGTCTATTTTCTTGCAATCGATTGATTTTCCTATGTGACATATGATTTTAACTTGTTATTCATCACTGTCACGTAATGTTAATGGAGTTAAAACTGATATTTCATTTAATCAATGAAATAAGGAAGAACAACTGAATGCTTTAAATTATTTTTTCTATGCATTAAATTCTGAAGATTTCATGTTAATATCCACTTACACTACTGGTAAGGAAGTTTGGGATAAACTACATACCATATACGAAGGCACGAATGAAATTAAAAAATTCAAGTTGAATTTGTTAATGCATGATTTTGAATTATTTTTCATGAAACCTTATGAAACGATCTAAGACATGTATACCAGATTCATTCAAATTGTAAACTCATTGCATGCTTTAGGAAAAGATTTTTCAAATTTTGAAAAAGTTAACAAAAATCTTCGTTATCTACTGGATAAGTTTGATGCTAAAGTAGTTGCTATTTGTGAATCAAAAAATTTGAATGAGTATTCTATTGATAATTTGATTGACTCACTCATTGCCTACGAGCAAGATTTGGGTCAAAGACTTTTGGTTGCAGGTGAAACTATTGTTCTAAAAGTTGGAGATACATAAAGATATAGCCTAGTTAGTGACGAAGGCAATGACGTATCAAGCAAATCACAAAGCTCACCTAAGCATAAGCAAAAATGTAAAAAAGGAAAGAGTGGTAAGAATGTCCATATTTCTTCTGACATTATTTGCTTTCGATGCAGGAAGCCTGGACATATGAAAAATCAGTGCCCTAATTTAAGAATTCTTCCTACGAAAGAAAAGGGCAAGGCAAAGCAAAATTCAAACTGGGAAAAAAATGAAAGGCAAAAAATCTCATGGGCAGATCTGGTTTCTAAAACATCGGACAAGGAGAGAGAAAATGGTTAAAAGCCTTTCGTGTTTTTGTATTGTGTTTTTGTTTTTATGTTTTTTTTATTTTTATTTTTTGTTTTTGTTTTGTTTATTCTTTGAAACTTTTTGTTTTCGTGAAAGCTTTTTTTTAAATCATCTCTCACATTTACTTTCTAAAAATGAAAAATCTACTTCCTATTTTTTTAAATCTTTTGGTAAGATGTGTTTGACTTCTCTAAAATAATCAAAGGAAGGAAACTCATTTATTTTTAACTCTCAATCTTTGTTTTCTAAAAGAGGTTATCCTACTTTTTATTTAAAATCTTTTTCATCTTTTAAATTGGTTTTTGAAACAATTTTTTTTTATCTCCCTATGTTTTATTTATCGCATATAAATTTTTTGCATGTTTTTGAATCTAACTCATAATTTTCTTAATCAAAAAATTCGCTTTGTCACTAAGATGGGTTTTTCTTTATTTTTAAGATTTAAGAAAGAAAGCATATTCAAAAATTGGCCAATGATGCCAAAAATAAAAGATGCGCAAAGACGCCAAATTGAAAATATAGAATACACAAAGTGTATCAAAAGATGCGCAGTGCGCCAACCAATTATCAAGAGGCATAAAATGAGCCCACAAAGTTAATGCTTATCATTCTTGTACTTCTTAAAAAGCTTACGAAAAGCCTTGATACTTTCGATACTTGAGTTTGAAAATCTTAATTCTTGATTCAAAAATTTGTGCATTGATCTTCTATTAGATATATTTTATGTAAGGAGTTTTGAAAGATTATTGTTTCTTTCTCTAATTTATTCCTTGATTTAGATCTTGAATCCAAAAGTTTTTTTTGTCTTTTTAAAAGAACTTGAGTTGGGATCATCAAATTATGAATTTCTAACCTTTTCTGGACTATGCGTTGTCAATTCAATTCTACTAAGTTTTTTAAAAACCAAGAGGTAATTTTCTCATTTTTAAGAATATTTGTTTTTCACTAGATCAGGGAATGTTTTTATCTTTTGGTCATTTTGTTTTTGTTTGTGCATCCTCTCTTTTTGATAATGTTAAAGGGGGAGAACGTATTGTTGAATTTTTATACTATTTCGTGTTTGTATCTTAAAATTTTAAAACAATAAAAATATTTTTATCTTCCCTTTTTTAAAAAAAGTATTATTCTAGTGAGGGGGAGATTAGGAAGAGTATTTACTTTTTTAAAAATTCAAATTGAAATGTTTTGCCATCATCAAAAAGGGGGAGATTGTTGCAGATCTATGATTTATGATTTTGATGATAGCAAACATTCCTTATTTCTCTACGATTGTCATATGTACTAACGTTTCAGGTTCACACGATCGAACTACATTTTGGGATCAGCTCAAGATTGGGTAGACTAGGTCTGAGTCAGTTTGTAATCTTTTTTCCTTCTTGAGTCTGTTGTATTTGGTGTGGGACCTGTTGATTTGTAACTTGGAAGATTTCCTTTTATTCCCTAAAAGATTTCTATTTTTGGTATTATCGGCCGGGACGATATTTATATTGTCCTGGACGATATGTCCAAAAAAAGAAATCCTAATTAGGGCGGAAGCATCCTCATTAAGGCAGCCGTCATATTCATATCGGTCTGGACGATACTTATATCGGCCAGGACGATATTCTCAATTCAGAAAGAATCAGCCGTCATAATCATTTTAGGTATTCTTTATTTTAGGAAATCGGCCAGGATGATATTCCTATCGTCCAGGACGATTTAACTCAGTTATACCTAAATTGATCTGGTAGTATTTGAAAATCATTAATGGCTGATTGATACGATCACATCGTCCGGGACGATCTTATGATCGGCCAGGACGATGGCCTGGACGATTGACTTTAGCCAGCACCAATTCAGGGCGATGATCAGGACGATTGAAATCGATTTTAAACTAATCGGCCAGGATGATGTAACCAATTTTTTTCTGATCGTCCCAAATTATCCCGGGCTGATGAGCTGAATTTGTACTGATCGGCCAGGACGATATGCCTATCATCCTGGATAATAATGTCGGCAACTTGCATTAATGAGCTCGTTTTGAGAGCTTCTATTTAAGCTATGGCAAGGCACTTTGTAAGCATCTTTGGCAGCCATTGGAGCTTCGTTCTTGTGGGGGAGACTTGAAGAGAAAGCTTGAAAGGGAGTGAGGAAAGGGTGGAGTTTGAGAGAGGGAGAAGATCTTGTGAGGGGGGACTCAAGGGAGTGTGGTGGGGGATCCACACGGTTACTCCGGCAAGCTCGCACCTAAATACCGTCAGATTCAAGGCTTGTCTCGAGGGAAGTTCACCAAAGAAGAAGATCTCTTTGGTGTCAGAGGACCCGGCGACTACACCGCGCCGGGAAAGGTGGAAGTGATTTTGTAAGGGCTTCTCCACCTAGCTGTGGGGGCTAAAGGAGAGACACTTTTGTAGTGCAGTACTTGGAGGGTGCCTCCAAGGAGTGGACGTAGGTCAAGGTTTGACCGAACCACTATAAATCCGGTGTGTTCTTTTCTTATTATTGCTTCCGCATTATTAAATTTCCGCACTTTGATTTCTGTGGTGATTTTGGTTAGAGTTTTATCTTTGGTTTTAAAGTTATCCAATTCACCTTTTCTCTTTGTTAGCCTTGGACCAATTCATGAGGGCTTAACATCCCTAACAAACTTTCAAGCGATTTCAGAGCACTTTCTAGTGTCATCTGAGCACTTTCAGTCTGGACCAAAAATTCATGCCAAGACTTGTGTGGATGGCCGAACCAACCGATCGGCCGACCTGTCGCATGTAGTTGCTACTAGTGGTGTGTGAAAAGATGAGCCCCTAAGGGGGCGCGTGGTTTACTGCCAATGCAGTTATATTTTTTGATTATTTTTTTCAAATAATTTCCCTCTTTTTTGTCCTATGAATAACCCTCCTGGGGGAGGGGATTAATTGCACATTCACCTCTTCTCCCTTCTCCCTCTAAGTTTTTATATTTGAGGCTTTTCCCTTTTTTTTTATAGGTGACATCTCTTACTCAAATTCAATATCCCTCTCTTATATACAAGTTAAAATTCCTCCTATCCTTTCTTAACCCACTTTTATTCTTACTTTAGAGGCTTTCCATTATTTTTGCTAGGTGGCATTCCCTACCTAAATTCAATGTCCCTCTTTAATGTATGAGTTTTCTCTTTCGTCCTTTCTCTTCTCCTTTGCCTTTCTTCTTATATTAGATACATTCCACTTTCTAAGATAGGTGGCATCCCCTATCAAACTTCATTGCCACTTTTTTTGTGCAGAAAAAGTCATGATGAGAGTTTACTCTCTCAATATACTACCTTTGACAGATGAAGATTAACTACCTCTTGAATGCGAGATGATTTAAGAGAATTTGGCAGTAATAGTACCAAAGTGGAGAACCATTGATCATCAACAGACAGGCTAAATTTTGGTGATGTTTGAGCGAAAACTAGGAGACGGTTGGCAATCAGGCGGAAGTATTGATGGTCGAGAGAAAGTGTGGTGGCAATCGACTTTTAGGTGAAACTTCAAAGTTAGTCGACGACTGAGTGGTGAATTAAAGGAGATAATTGTGGGGTGTGTTGCTAATAAAAACAGAGCGAGAGGTTGATGATGGTTGATATGAGGTGAAGGATCGACGACGGACGTCAGGAGAAAGGTCGATGATGGCGAGTGTCAATTTATATTATGTTAAAGGCAATATGAACCTATACTGATATGTACGGACATCAAACATCTATGATGGAAGGTGTTAAAGCAGTGTGCCTTCTTAGTAGTCTAGCGACACATTAATAGTGTTAATTGAGTGGAAGCTTGATGATGATTAGGTTATAATCTTTCTTTGAAAAAGAAGTTATAAGAGATGCTTGCACAGATGATGCTGGTGTAACTTTAATTTCATCTTTTGAGAAAATGAATGTATACTAAGACCTGATGTGGAATCTATGTAACTCCAATGATATTATATATGAAGTTGAGATTATTTTACGAGTTTGATTATTATTTTTCATTTGAAATGAACTTGTCCCCTAGAAAAAACTAAGTTATTTAGGTATTTGAGATATGCTTTGATATATTGCCGCCCCTGTGCTTTTTGAGATTTTTTTAGTCTGCTAAGATCTTTATATGAATGATGACTTTATTAACCACTTACTTTTATAGAATCTTTCTAGAGAGAATATTGTCCACTTATAGCATTGCTCAATTATATTAATAGGTTCAGAGAAATCCACAAAGGATTTTTGACTTATCTGAGATTATTTATCAGAGCATTGCTTGATGACGTAAATCTATATGAAAAAGGTAGAGAGAATCCACCAAGGATGTGTGACCTATCTGAGGTTATATGTCAGACTGTGGGTTGATGATGTTAACCTATGTAGAACATGTCGAGAGAATTCACAAAGGATGTATAATCTATTTGAGGTTGTATGCTAGAGGACTACTCGGTGATGTTAACCTATATGAAAAAGGCTAAGAGAATCCACCAATGATATATAACCTATCTGAGGTTGTATGTAGAGCATTGCTCAATGAGGTTAATCTATATGGAAGAGGTTGAAAGAATCTACCAAGGATGTATGATATATCTGAGGTTGTATGCTAGAGTGTTGCATGATAATGTTAATATATATGAAAAAGGTGGGATCGAATCCCCTTGAGATTGATCATCTAGCGATTGAGACATAATAAAAATTATGTTTTCTTGAATAAATGATTTAATGATTTGATTGACATCTTCCTACGATATTTAACCTATTCAAGATTGTGTGTTAGAGCGCTACTAGATGATATTAACCTGTGTGGAAGAAGTCGAATTGAATTCCCCTGGGATTAATTTTACCTTGATTGGGAGGGGCAAATGCCACATGTATCTGAATTAAAGGTGAAGAATGGTCTATCTTTAGACTGTTACTGTCTTTTTGAGGTTTAGATTAAAATCTTACCCAAGGAGTAAAAATTCAATTATGGACTGTATAAAGCTTACAATTTATTAGAAGCATCTTTACATTTGCTAGAAGCTTCTTAAAATATTATCTTGATGTTGAAAATATTAGAGCAATTTTGTTGGCCACACTTACATTCAAGGTTGCCCCCTAGTCCGCATCTGGTTCATATGAAATTGATGCAGTAATGATTGATGTCAAGATACTGACATGAACAACTTTTTAAGGTTGGAGCAAAAATTGCCCCCAGTCAGGAACCACATTCCCACAGACGGCTCCAACTATTCCATCCTAAAATATTCATGGCAGCAGAGAAATATAAAGTTTAATGTGTTAGCTTTGTATGAAAATCTAGCACAAAATCATATAAAAAGATAGAGGGTGCAACATTTATAATAGAATAGTGTGGAGAACTTGGATAATATTGATAATGAGGTTTCTGTTATTAAAACCAAACTACAAAAGGAACTCAAATTCCTTGGTCTGTTGAATAACTCTTCAAGGCATAAAAAACTAAACTTTTGATTAAAAAATGAATGGGGGTCCTTCCCCCTTGGTGGGAAAATAAGTTCCTTAGCTTTTTGGAATTGTAGAGGGGCAAATAAAAGGAAGCATCTCTCTACTTGAAGAAAGTAATCAGAGATTGGGATGTATTCTTTGTTGGAATTGTGGAAACAAAAATCTCCTCGGTTGCTAATTGGGATTTTTGTAAATTTATGGGTAAGGATTGGTATTTCTTCCTTTACCCTTCTGATGGACTTTCTGGCGGTTTAATGGTTATGTGGAGGATTGATTTGGCTTCATTTTCTCTTTTAGAAGCCTCTTCTCAGTGTATTATAGGAGAGCTGAAAATTGTCAACAAAGGTACTTGGGTTGTATCTACTGTATATGGGAGTATGTGGCAGGAGGGAATTATGGAATCTCTTGGGGAAACATTTTAATTTTAACATTCCTACAGTTGGTGGGGGGGGGGGAACTTCAACTGTATTTTGTCACAAGGAGATAAAAGAGGAGGGAAAAAAATTCAATTTTTCTCATGGGCCTCAAGAGATGATCTCATGAATGAATGAATTTGATTATCATAAGGTAGGTGTTATTGGCCCAAACTACACTTGGTGTAATAATAAGAAGGGGAGCACTCACATTTGGGAAAGACTGGATAGATGTCTTTTGAATTCTAAAGCTTTGGAATCTATTCAAAATGCTTCTAATAGGCATTTGGCAAGGGTAGCTTCAAATCACTTCCCAATTATTCTTAAATTTTTTGATAAATCAATTTGTAAAAGCAAATTGATGAGATTTAAAGAAGTATGGATTTCTTACCTAGCTTCTATGGCTATTGTTCGTAAATCTTGGAATAGAGTTAATGATTGTGAGCCCATGGAGAATCTTAATAAGTAATTTTGGAGAACGCTGTGGAATTTATTTTTCTCGAGTAGAGCATATTGCAAATATGAGATTATGGATTAGACTTTTGATGATAGCAAACATTAATATTTTTCTACGACTACCTTGCCTACTAACTTTTCAGGTCCACAAGATCGAGCGCAACTCAAGACCAGCTCAAGATTGGGTAGATTTAGTTTGAGTCAGTCTGTAATGTTTTCCTTTTCTTGAGTCAATTGTAAAAGTGGTTCATGATGCTAAGTAACCTTGCACACACACACACTTAAGGGATTTTTTGTATTTTTCTATTTTGAGTACATCGGCCTGGACAATGTTCATATCGGCCAGGACGATCCGACTAAAAATAGAAATCCTAATTAGGTCATCCTGGGTAAGGCAGCCGTCATTAAGCACATCGTCCTGGACGATCCTTGTATCGGCCAGGATGATAAACTCAAATCAGAAAGAATCAGCCTCCATATCTATTTAGGTAAAATTTATTTTTGGACATCGGCCAGGACGATCCATTACATCGTCCTGGACGATACAGCACAATTATGCTTAAATTAATCTGGCAATTATGGAAAGCAATTAAGTCTGATTGATACGATCACATCGGCCAGGGCGATCGCAGGATCGGCCGGGATGATGTCCTGGACGATTGACATCGGTCAGACTCTATTTAGGGCGATGTTCAGGATGATTGTACTCGGATTTGAACTAATCGATCAGGACGATATTGTATCGGCCTGGACGATGTAACCAATTTTCTTCTGATCATCCCAAATCATCCTGGCTGATTGAGCTTAATTTGTACTGATCGTACAGGACGATATAAATATCGTCCTGGATGATAATATCGATTCTTGAAATTCTATTTAAAGGACCTGAATTTTCTCATGCAAAAAATCATTTAGTTGCTATCTTGACCTAAGAGAGCCAAGAGGAGAGAGAGAGAGAGGGAGAAACTTATGAAGGGGAGTTTGTGAGAGGGATTCACAAAGGTTTCTCCAAGCAAAGTTCCAAGGCATCTTTTCCAATCTTCGTCCTTCGTCCTTGGGGTTTCAAGGGAGGTCTTCTTCAGCAATTGGTCGAGGTTCTCTGCCTGCTTCAGGAGGAAGCAAAAGGAGATGGGTTATCTGCTTGCTTAAGGAGGAAGCAAAAGGAGTTGGGTTCTCTACCTCGCTGGGGATTGGTGGAAATGAGTTTTTGTGAGGGCTTCTCCACCTTGCTGTGGGAGCAAAAGGAGAGTCACTTTTGTAGTGCAATATAAGGAGGGCGCCTCCGGGGAGTGGACGTAGGTCGAGTTGATCGAACCACTATAAATTCTTTGTGTTCTTTCTTACTATGTTTCAGCATTTATTTTTCCGCACTTTGATTTTTGTGGTGATTTTGGTTTGTGATTGTGCTTTGATTGTAAGAAAATTTTTAAAATACTAATTCACCCCCCCCCCCTTGGTTAGCCTCGGGCTAATTCTTAAGGGCTTAACATCCCTAACAAACTTTCAGAGCAAAGCATCAAGACTTATTGGTGTTAAAGGAAAAAGTAAAAATTGAAGTTGCCGAACTGCAGTTGGAGGAAGTGGGGTCGAACAATTTTACTAATGAAAAACTTCTCCTTATCAGATTCAAAGTAGGTGAATTGAACACTACACTAGCTCGGTTGAATACCTGGTGGAGACAAAAAGTAAAAATTAAATGGTTGAAGGAGACATTAATTCCAACTTTTTTCATACCTTTGCTAATAAAAGGAGGAATGTTAATCTCATTAAACAGGTAAGAGATTCCAATGGATGTATGGTGGAGGATAAAGAAGGAATAGAAAATGCTATGTTTCAATTCTTTTACAATAAATGGAGGAGTATATCATATGTTCTCAATAATTGGCCAAAGCAATTGCACAAGTTAAATCAAGAGAAATGTAATTTTTTGAACATGGATTTTACATTCAAGGAAGTTGAAAATGTGATTGAAGGACTAGGGAGTAACATCTCCCCGAGCTTGGATGGAATTCCTTATTCCTTTCTTAAAGCTTACTGGAAGTTCATAAGGAAGGATGTGTGGTCAGCTATCTCTCATTTCTTTTCATTGAGTACCATGTGCTCTAAGTGGAAAGAAATAAGGGTAATTCTTATTCCTAAAACTGTTAATCTGATAGATCCATCTAACTTCCGTCCTATCAACTTATGTTTATCCATTTATAAAGTTGGGGCAAAGGTTCTATTGAATAAAATGCTTAGAGTTTTTCAAAAACTTATTTCTGAGAATCAAGCTACTTTTTTAAAAGGTAGAAGCTTGTCTGATCACATATTACTGGTACAAAATATTTTCAATAAATTTAGATTTTCAAAATCCTAAAAGGGATTGGTAGCAATCAAAATTGATATGGAACAAGCTTATGATAGTATGGCTTGGAAAACTTTGAAACACGTTTTGGAATACTTTGGTTTTCTAGGGCATTTTTCTAGTCTATTGATGGAATGTGTGGTAAATCCCAAATTATCTATTCTAGTCAATGACAAAGACTCTAAGTGGATTGAAGCCAAAAGTGGCTTTCGACAAGAATGTCCGCTGTCCCCATACTTGTTTATTCTTTGTTCTCAGCTCTTGACCAATGGGTTTAGTCAACATGATAATTTGTGCATCAAAGTGGCTGCGGCATCTTCCAAAATATCACATTTACTCTATACTGATGACATTATTATTTTCTCTGAAGCTAAGACTTGGGTTTTGAAGAAGATTAGAAAGATTGTTTATAATTACTATAAGTGGACTGGGCAAAGTGTTAACTTTCAAAAATATGCAGTTATTTATGGTAATTCTATTTCTCGGTCTTAGAAGAAAATTATTTCCAAGTTGTTAAAGTTTAGGGAAGTTAAAGAGCTGAAGTTTTTGGGTGTTAAAATGGATTTAAGGAGACTTGTGTCATCTTATTTTTTACATATCCTTGAGAAAGCTGCGGGGAAAATAAATGGTTGGGGCAACAAATTCTTTTCTTTGGCTGGTAAAATGGTTTTGATTAAAGCAGTGATTTTATTAATTCCAATTTTTTATACAACTCACTCTTCAGTTCCATTGAGTATCTTGAAGGAAAATGATAGGATGTGCAAAGAATTCTTATGGAATAAATAGGGTGGTGTTCGTAGCATTCATTATATGGCATGGAAGAAACTCTGCAAACCGCTGGATCAAGGAGGAAGAGGTATTCATTCTGTTGTTACTGCGGTTGTGAAAGTTCGTTAGGGATGTTAAGCCCTATAAAACTGGCCCAAGCTAACCAAGAGGGGGGGTGAATTGGTATTTTAAAATTTTTTTTTTGACAAAGAACAAAAATCACATAAACCAAAATCACACCACGAGAAAAATAAATGTGAAAATTAAAGTGCGGAAGCAAGAAACAAGAACACAGAGATTTATAGTGGTTCGGTCAACTCGACCTACGTCCACTCCCCGGAGGTTCCCTCTGAGTATTGCACTACAATCGTGAATCTCCTTTAGCCCCCACAGCTAGGCGGAGAAGCCTTTACAAAGAACCTCTTTTTGCCACCCTGGCAAGGCAGAGAACCTATCTCCTTTTGCTTCCTCCTGAAACTAGCAGAGAACCACAATCAAATGCTGAATCCTTACCTCTACCGACCCTTCCACGTACGAGAAACTCTAGACGTAGAAGAAGCAGAGCGGTCCTTAAAGAAACCCTTGTGAATCCCCTCATAAGCTCCCCCTCACAAGATCCTCTCTCTCTCCCTCTCTCTCTTTCTCTCCTCAAGGTCTTCTCATGTCAATGCAGCAGCAAAAGATTGTTCAAAATGTTGAACAATGAGCTCTTAAATAGAAGAGCTTCAAAGGAGCTCATTAATTGTAAGTTGCCGACAATATCGTCCAGGCCGATATGGACATCGTCCTGGCCGATCAGTACAAATCTCAGAAGATCGGCCAGAGCATCGCCCTGAATGCAAACTGGACGATTTAAAATTGGCTTGATCGTCCAGGCCGATCAGTTCAAATCAGACGAAAATCGTCTAGAGCATCGCCCTGAATTTGTGCTGGCTGATATTTATCGTCCAGAAGTAACTAAGGTTTTTGCATAGATCGTCCCGGCTGATCCTGCGATCGTCCAGGATGATATGATCGTATCAATCATCCTTAATTACTTCATTGATTTATCTGATTAATTAAGGCATAATTTTGAATATCGTCTAGGTCGATCCAAGATCGTCCTGACCGATTACCAAAAATTACAAAATACCTTAATTTTTTATGGTGGCAACTTCTTTTTGTTTTGAGCGTATCATCCTGGCCGATACACGTATCGCCTAGGCCGATCTGTTAATGACGGTTGCCTTAATTAAGAATCCTGAGTAGAATCTCTGTTTTAAACTAGATCGTTCAGGACGATACAAATATCGTCCTGGCCAATGTGAGTAAAAACAAAAATTCTAAGTCTCTCAAGTGTGTGTGTGTAGGGTTGCTTAGCATCAATCTCTTTGAACATTACAAATAGACTCAAGAAGAGAAAAAATAAAGTACAGACTGACTCAACCCTAAACCTACGCAATCTTGAACTAGCTTCGTTTGTTCGTCCGATCTTTGATTCCTGAAAAGTTAGAAGTAACAGGCAGTCCAAGAGAATCAATAGTGTTTGTCAATGATCAAAACATAAGTCATGAAAATAGATTTGCAACAATCTCTCCCTTTTTGATGATGGCAAATATAGGTAGGAAAAACTCAATGAAAATAGCTGTTCACTAAAATTTCAAAGTTACAAGCACATCAACTTTTTCCTACCACATCCTACTCCCCCTTTTGTCATCACAAAAATAGGATCCTAGACACACAAAAGAAAAAGGAAACAACATAACAGAAACTAAAATAAACTACAAGACAAACTATAGAAAATAGAAAACAAAGACTAGAAAAATGAGGGACCCTGATCATCAGATGGAGGTGTTGCAGATGGCTGTTGAAAGTAGCTGGCAAGCGTGGTAAACTGAGCATTGAACCAGGCGATGTCCTGGTCATGTTGCTGCTGCTGGTGAGTAATGTAGCTATTAAAATGGGCTAAGTCCTCTATGCGGTGTTGCTCGTAGCGAGCAATGTCCTCAGAATCTTGCTGCTCCTGATCCTCTGCCTCCCTGAATTGAGGGTCCAGAGTGGCCCTCGAGGAACTTACAGAAGCCTGTCGAACTCGTTTCCCACTAGCCATAATAAGGGATTAGTAAGAAAACACAAGAGAAGAAGAGGTGTGAGGTGAAAAATATGGCTGGAATGGCCTGAATTTAAAGAAACAGCCATATCATCCAGGCCGATCGCAGAATCGTCCAAGACGATATGGCACAATAATTGCGTACAGGCCGATTGGTCAAAAAGGCAGTCCAATCGTCCGGGCTGATCAGATATCGGCCAGGACGATTAGACACAGGCGATCGTCCCGAAGAGTCACGACAGACGACCGTTAAAAAAGCAGATCGTTCGGGCCGATTAGGTGTATCGTCCAGGACGATGCACAATAATTGATCGTACCGACCGAAGTTAAAACGTTTTAAATCTGTGACATGTGTATCATCCAGGATGAACAGTGGATCGGCCAGTATGATTGTCCAATAATGGATCGTGCGGGGCCGATTTTAAGGATTTAAACGTGCTGACACGTGGATCGTCCAGGACGATCTAGTGTATCGGCCAGGACGATGACCATAAAATGCATCGGCCAGGACAAAATATGTTATCGGCCAGGACTATCATCAAGATTGCAACAGAGTTCGATCAGATCGTCCAGGACGAAGAGTTATAGCAAGCACAGAAAAGTTCAGCAGATGGAATTTTACAGAAAATTTGTCCTATCATCTAGGACGATATGAAAATTAGCCAGGACGATGTGACAAGAAATTTGATTTCAAGAAAAGATGTTGATGATCAAAGCCCTCAAAAATAAAAAACTCACAATACAAAGCTACAAACATCAAAAAAACTAAAAAGAACAACGAACAGAAAGAAAAAAAATTATTTTTTTTTGTTTTAGCAAAGAATCCATATGAAAAAATTTCTCAAACAATTAAATTTTAGAGATTTAAAAGATCATAGAGTTTAACAAATCAAAAATCTGAAAAAGGTAGAATATCCGATCTTGTAAATCCCTAGCTCGGACTTCTTTCAGGGCAATAATCGTCCTTTTAAAAATAAAAGATCTAACTCAGAAAAACTTTACTGGGTAAAAAAAGATTCAATCAAAACTTGGTTACAAAAAATATTTTATAAATAATATACCAAAGTAATTTGTCTCAATCATGAAATTTGAAATCAAGCCTTTGAAAGCATCACATAACCAATGAGTTCTCTAAGTTTTAAAAGTTTAGAAAAGAGACAATAGCTTGTATTTAGTGGGCACATTTTATGCCTCTTGTATCTTTGATTTGGCTCTTTGAGCATCTTGATTTTAATACACATTTGTGTATATAATTTTCTTTTCAATTTGGCATCATTAGCCTCTTTCCTTTTTAATTCTTGCAAGCTAAAAAACTCTTTCACAAACCCTTTAAAAAAGACCTTAGTTGCGAGTATATCCTCCAAATATTAGAGAATAGGGGCTCTCTCTCTAATATAGGGAAAAATAACCCACAAAACAAAATCATAATCATGTGATAAATGCAATGGCAAGATTTCATTTAACTTGAAAGATATATAAAGACTTTGAATATTATGCACAAGATAAATTATTACAACAAGATAAAAAGAATCTTAGTTTCAAAAACCAGTTGTCAATATGAGATAGACTTTTGTCTAGAAAAGAAAATTATGTCACTAAAAGAGGTTAGAGGGAGGAAAACCATTAACGGTGTTTTTCCCTTTAACTGATTTAGATATGATAATCAATGGCTTTAAATCTCCAATATCTAAAAGCTTAAAAAAAATAATCGTATAGAAAGCTAAACATAAAATGCAAAACGAAAACAAAACAATCTAAAACAACACAAAGCTAGCACACAACAAAAATAACACAAAACATTTTGAGAAATTATGAAGCAGCAAGTTTAAACAATTTTTAGCTGTGAGCCTCCATGTGTCCAATTATCCTATGCTCCCATGAGGTCTTTGGTGAGAGCACACCTGCAAAACTCAACAACAGTCAGATTTAGGAACCCAACCTAGTTTGGGTCTCTTCTTAGGAAAAGTAGAATATAATACAGGTGTGGTATGCTGTGAATCATGTACCTTAGTTCTCCACACCCAATGTGTACTATGGTGAACAGTGTAAGTGTGAGAGATGTGTCCTAGCATGCCACAAGAAAATCATCTAACTCCAGGAAAAGAATTTCTTAAATGATTTGAGTTATAATGCCTCTTCCTAGGTCTTGGCTTTTGATCAAGAGTAGGAATCATCCAAGTTTTCTTAAGTGTGTCCAATTCATTTTTAATCTTCAAGTTTGTGTTTTTTAGAACATCATTCTCAACCCTCAAGTTTTTTTCTTTCTCTTTAGATTTCTTGAAATCAGATTCAAGTGATGTGTGTGAAACTTTTAATGCATCATGCTCATTAATTAATTCCGAATGTTTTTTGTTCAAATCATCAAATTCATCAAGAAGAGCCATGTGATTAGAATCAATCGTTGAATGATCTTTAAGAATAACTTCATACTCTTTTTGCAAATTTACAAGTTCCAATTTTAAGTTAGCATTAGTCTTCTTAAGTTTTTTGTATGATGCATGGATTTTTTCACAAATCTCAAACAATTCATCATAGGTTGGTTTACATACCTCTTCCTCATCACTTTGCTCAAGATGATCTTCCCCTATTAAGCACAGGTTTATAGTCTCTTCCTCTAGTTCCGACTCAGAGAAGTCAGTACCAGATTCTGCCCAGAAGGCCTTTTAGACTCTATTCTTGTCCTTCCTAAACTTAGATTTCTCCTCACCTTTTTTCTTTTCATTGCTCGAGTGATCATGAAGTGTAGGACAATCGGCTTTCACATGTCCAGGCTTCCTGCATTCATAACAAACAATATCAAAAGATCCTTCAGAATGTTTATGATCCTTACCTTTTGTCCAATAATGCTTTTGCTTCTTCCTTAAAAAGCTTTTGAATTGCCTTATGATGAAGGCAACTTCATCGTTTTCAGACCCGGAAGATTCATAATCTGATTTGTGCGCCTTCAGTGCAACTATTTTCTCCTTCTTCTCACCTGCATCAAGATTTCTTTGATTCAACCCTTGCTCGTAAGCAATGAGTGAGCCAAGTAAGTTATGAATAGAATAAGTGTTTAAGTCCTTAGATTCAGTGATTACAGTGATTTTAGCATCATATCACGAGGGCAAGCATCTCAAAATCTTGTTTACTTTTTCATAGTTTGAAATTTCTTTTCCTAATGCATGCAGTGAAGTAACTATCTGAGTAAACCTAGTATACATGTCAGAAACAGATTCATGAGGTTTCATACGAAAAAGTTCGTAGTCATACAAGAGAATATTCAAACGAGATTGTTTTACTTCATGGGTTCCTTCATAAGTGATACATAATTTATCCCAAATTTCTTTACCCATTTTATAAGTGGAGACACGCATGTAATCCTCAGATTTTAAAGCACAGAAAAAATAGTTCAAACATTTTGCATTCAATTGAGCTAAATCTCGTTCATCGAAAGTCCATTCAGTAAAAGCAATTTCAGTTTTAACACCATTCTTTAATAAGCATCCACATGCGATAATCAGTAGATTATAAAAGCGTTGATATGCGGGTTTTTCAGAAATCAAAAGGTAGGTTATCGAACAGGAGAGGTCGGGTAATAGAATACCCTTCCATAGTGTTATGATTCTCAATGTTAGCCATGGATCAAAATTCAAAAAGTTTTCAAACTAATTTTATGAATCCCGCTCTGATACCACTTAAAAGTTCGTTAGGGATGTTAAGCCCTATAAAACTGGTCCAAGCTAACCAAAAGGGGGGGTGAATTGGTATTTTAAAAAAAAAATTTCACAAAGAACAAAAATTACATAAACCAAAATCACACCACGAGAAAAATAAATATGGAAATTAAAGTGCGGAAGCAAGAAACAAGAACACAGAGATTTATAGTGGTTCGGTCAACTCGACCTACGTCCACTCCCCGGAGGTGCCCTCCGAGTATGGCACTACAATTGTGACTCTCCTTTAGCCTTCACAGCTAGGTGGAGAAGCCTTTACAAAGAATCTCTTTTTGCCACCCCGGCAAGGCAAAGAACCTATCTCATTTTGCTACCTCCTGAAGCTGGCAGAGAACCACAATCAGATCTTGAATCCTTACCTCTACCGACCCTTTCACAGACGAGAAACTCTAGATGAAGAAGCAGAGAGATCCTTGAAGCAACCCTTGTGAATCCCATCATAAGCTCCCCCTCACAAGATCCTCTCTCTCTCTCCCTCTCTCTCTTTCTCTCCTCAAGGTCTTCTCAGGTCAATGCAGTAACAAAAGATTGTTCAAAACGTTGAACAATGAGCTCTTAAATAGAAGAGCTTCAAAGGAGCTCATTAATTGCAAGTTGCCGACAATATCGTCCAGGCCGATATGGACATCGTCCTGGCCGATCAGTACAAATCTCAGAAGATCGGCCAGAGCATCGCCCTGAATGCAAACTGGACGATTTAAAATTAGCTTGATCGTCCAGGCCGATCAGTTCAAATCAGACGAAAATCGTCCAGAGCATCGCCCTGAATTTGTGCTGGCCAATATTTATCGTCCAGAAGTAACTAAGGTTTTTGAATAGATCGTCCTGGTCGATCCTGTGATCGTCTAGGACGATATGATCGTATCAATCATCCTTAATTACTTCCTTGATTTGTCTGATTAATTAAGGCATAATTGTGAATATCGTCCAGGCCGATCCAAGATCGTCCTGGCCAATTACCAAAAATTATAGAATCCTTAATTGTTTATGGTGGCAACTTCTTTCTATTTTGAGCTTATCGTCCTGGCCGATACATGTATCATCTAGGCCGATCTGTTAATGACGGCTGCCTTAATTAAGAATCCTGAGTAGAATCTTTGTTTTAAACTAGATCGTCTAGGACGATACAAATATCGTCCTGGCCGATGTGAGTAAAAACAGAAATTCTAAATCTCTCAAGTGTGTGTTTGTAGGGTTACTTAGCATCAGTCTCTTTGAACATTACAAATAAACTTAAGAAGAGAAAAAATAAAGTACAGACTGACTCAACTCTAAACCTACGCAATTTTGAACTGGCTTTATTTGTTCGTCCGATCTTTGATTCCTAAAAAGTTAGAAGTAACAAGCAGTCCAAGAGAATCAATAGTGTTTGTCAATCATCAAAACATAAGTCATGAAAATAGATTTGCAACATGTTGGACCTTTCAGAGCCAAATTTGGATGGAATTTTATTAATAATCCTAATTCGATTCTTAACAAATCATTGAGGAACAAGTATGGTGAAGACATTTGGCATTATAGCAATAACAAAAAATTGCTCATCCACCTGGAAGATTATCATTAATGGCTCGAATTTTCTTTGGCCATTGCTACGGTGGAGACTGTCATCCGGATATTCAGTGGATACTCTCAATGATGTGTGGATTTTGGATAGAAGTATTGAAAAATGGCATACTTTTGTAGCTGTGCTGGAAGGTGAGTTTCCATCTGTTGATAATTTTATCACTAATGGGAATTGGAATACAAATGAATTGAATAAGTATTTTGGAAGCACTTTGGTTGATACTATTTGAAAATACAAATTTTTCATGAGACATCTGGAGATCATTTGGAATTCTATAACAAGTTTTCAGGCAAGTCCATTTCTCGAATGGCAGCAAAAGTTAATCTTGATTTAAATGATCAAACAAGTAACTGGAAATGGTTGAAGAAAATTCATCTTTCTCCCCATGTAGAATGTTTCTGGTGGAGAATTTTAAACAAAGCTTTGCCTACGTTTGATTTCTTAATGCAAAGAAAAATTTTGGAGTGTTGTCTTTGTACGAGAGGTTACATAGCAGTAGAAGATGAAGAGCATGTCACGGTGAAATGTGAAAAATTAGTTCCTGTTATTTAGTTGCTTAACGATTGGGGATATGTTGTGCCAATTTTTAATTCTTTCTTGGAGTGTATTTATAGTTTGGAACTTCTCTCTTCTACAAATATGTTTATTGCTAATCTCTACTGCACTTTGATATTCTTTTCTTGGAAGAGTGGGAATTGTGTTCAGCATGGTTCCACAGAATTTGGTTGGTGTTATATTTCTTCAAATGCTCTTAGTATTACATTAAATTCAGCAAAATTAAATAGCTATTCGGACCACTGGGGTGTTAATCAATGATTGTTGTCTCATACTTGGCATCCTCCTTCATCCGGATGGATCAAATTTAATTTTGATGCTACTTTGGTGAAGTCTAATGAAGCCGGCCTTGGTGGCATTTTTAGATACTCTAAAGGAAAGTTTTTACTTGCTTATGGAATCAAAACAATTCATTGGGATAGCGGATTGCTAGAGCTTTTTTCTTTTAGATCGTTGAAGAAAATCATTCATGATTGGAAAATTGAAGCCAACGGCATTGTGATTGAAGGTGATAATCACAATGTCATCAAGTATCTTCAAGGATCGGTTGATAAAGGGATTGGCTCATATAACTTTGGCTCGACCGAAGACTTCTCCTTTCTAAAGGATTTTGGGAATATTATTTTTCATTTCATGCATACAAAGAGTAATAAGTTAGCCGATTTTTGTGCTAACATGGCTTTATTAGGTGATTTCTTTTGGGATGATCTTAGTGCTAATAATAATCCTCCTATTTTTTTTAAATTTGTTAAAGGAAGTTTGTGATAGATTTCCTATCACATAGTAGTTTGTAATAATTTCTTCTCTTTAATGCAAATTGCATTTCTTTCAAAAAAAAAACAATTATAAGAGACACCAAGATTTTTATATGGAAAATTATGAAAAGAGGAAAAACCATGGGGCCTAACCCAATTTAAATTAATCCACTAGTATTTGCAATTGATTATAAATGAGGCCCTTCATTGGAGGGAAGGACTTGGCTTAATGTAACAAATAGACATCATATAAATTGTATTACATGATAGAAATTGGAAGAATCGATATTAATATGTTAGTTTGGTCGACAAGACCATAGTCGGCGGGCAAAGGGTCGGAAAGATTGTTATCTGGCGATGAAGGTCGGAAGGATTATAATCGGCGGGCAACAAAAGTCGGAAGGACTGTTGTCAGCAGGTGATGGAGGACGTAAAGATCATTATTTGGTGATGGAGGTCGTAAGGACCGTTGTCGGGCGAAAGGACCATTGTCGGGCAGAAGTCAAAGAATAATTGGAAGCCAAGTGGAAGTCTGATGTCAGTTGCCGACCGACTAAAAATCCAGTGTTAGTTCGTGGCCGAGAAGAAGTCCAACGTCAGTTGGTGGACGGGAAGAAGTCTGACGTCAATTCGTGGTTGGGCAGAAATCCAGCGTCAGTTGGTGGCCGGGCAAAAAATATGATGTCAGTTATTGGACGAACAGAAATCTAGTGTCACTTGTGGTCGGGCTGAAGTCCGACGATGATCAATGAGGAGTTTGGCGGCAAAAAAACTCTCTTTCTTCTCTTCTTGCTTCTTGTTTGGTATCCGCCACCATGAGAAATTAGGGGTCTATTAATAGTTTCCTAAGAGTGACATAGCAACTAAATTGGAGGAAGATCAAGAGTAAATTGGGAGTTGATTGAATGGACGGCCGATGTTGAATCTCTTAATCATGGACCATTTATTGAGCATTTGAATGTCTTAATGATATCAAAATTCGGTGATCTTGGGCTTGTTGGATTCGTCTAGCAGATCCACTCGATTTGACTAAAAGCATGTCACATTTCAAAAATGTTTGGTAATCTAAATTATGGTTTGAACCTTTCAAAGGTGCTTTGGATCTTTAATTTGGACTCATTTGGGCTCGGATTGAGTTGAATTTGGTGTCGTTGGGTTGTATTTTCAAGACGTTCAGTTCGGCTGTAAGTTTGCTGAAATTGAAGTTCAGATGGTCATGAATTTAATTTTTGAAGTTTCCAACTTGATTTGCCTTGAGATTCGTGCCCGGTCAAGATAATTTTTTTATGATATGTCTCATCTTATGAAACAAAAATATAAAAATATAAAAACAAAACATCAAGGGGCCAACCACTTAGTTTTCAATTTAATAACTTTTTTAAAAAAAAAACTGCTTCATGTAAAAATAATTATATAAAATAAATGAATAAGTAGAAAAAATAAGTCTAAAATGTTTATTCAAAATACCTAAATATTCTTTTAATTATAAGAAAATTAAAAAAAAAAAATCTAATAGCTACAGTATTAAAAATTACATACAAATAAAAGAAAATAGTATAAAAATAAATAGATAAGCATATTAAAAATTAAAATAATAGTCATAGAATATCATAGCACCATCCACTTGGTGACTTAGTTTTATTTGCATATTAAAAAAATTTCCACCTATTTTTCATTAATTGAATTTAAAAATAATCAGATTTTAAAATTTTGCCAATTGAAAATGCTCTCTTGCTATCAAATATTCTCATCAATTTATAACTTTTTTTTCTATTAAATTAAATTTAGTTAAAGCAAATTTTGAGCCATATCGAATAAATTAATTAAAACTCTTTCAATATAAGCATATTTAATTGGGCATAATGGCCATTTAAATTCTGTTCCACCCAATTTGTTTAGTTGCATTTATTGTACTAGTTCTTTTAAATAAATATATTTGATATCTGAACATTCTGATAAATATAAATATATATATTTTTTAAGTCATTAATTATTAGCTTTATAAAGTCCAGAAAAATTTCAATTGCTCTCATTCAATAGCAAACCAAAGCCCATCCGATTGTTTGTAGATAAAGATAAGTGTTAGAAAAGATAAAGATAATCGTTAGAAAATGATAAGATTTATTAAATTTGATCATCAAACTGAATTTAGCTTAAAAAAAATTCTTTCCAAAGTTTGATTTGTTCTTAATTGATAGAAGCTATTAAGTGGGTTGCCTCTTTTTTTGGTGATAAGAAGGCATTTCTCTTGATGAAATGACTACTCATTGATGATGGTGATAAGATATATATATATATGATGATGGCATGGTAGTAAAGTAGTCAACTAATTCTTCTATTGATATTATATAGCAAGGAATGATTGTTGTTGGATAGAATGATGATGGTGATATTGGGCCAATATTGCAAGGAAAGCATTTCCATTTCCTTCTTGCTGAGTTTTCTGTAGTTGTTTAAAGTGCTCATTGTGCAAGTCTGAGCCTACTATGACTCATATCATAATCAACATTATTCAATTGTGTGGATAAGAAAAGCTTCAGGAAGAGCTATAATAGGTTGTCATTCACAATGGAATCTATTGAGAGATATGGCACCTTTTGGTCTTTTTTTCATAAGATTTGTTCGATAAGGATTTGAATATTATTCATTTTAAAAATACAACTTGTCATACAATTTGGAACCTAAAAAAAACAATTTAATGATAACAAAATACTATCAAATGAAGATGAGTATTTGATAAAATTAGTCGTATTCATTTTGTTTCATAGAATTATTTTATCAAACAATTATCTCCTTGAGAGAATATATATATATATATATATATATATATATATATATATATATATATATATATATATATATATATATATATATATATATATATATATATATATATATATATAATTTCAAAAACCTCCTAACTCAAATGCAAGTATGACTTTTGCCTCACAATCCAGTGGTCGAAATTAGAGAAAACTTCCTTACAACAAATTTGAAGAATAATATCTAGTTATAGTACTTATTAAGTAGGGAAAAATCTTATTGCATGAAGTAATAAAAAATAATAATATGTAAACACAAGAAATACTGTTGAAGCTGAATAAATATAGTGGAACTTGATATTTGTAAAAGAATATGACGAGAAAATTTATTAAAAGAACTAAACCATTAAGTGAAAAATCTTTAAAACTTGGTTGTGCTTTGTGACATCTAGATTGACATAAGTAGTGCAAAAAATTCTATCCACAATGACATGACTAAATACATTGAGATATACCTACAACAAAAATATTAAAAATAACAAATAAAATGTACTTGCCCATTTAAGGAGAATATTATGTGTGAAATCCGGACGCCAATAAAAATAGATCACATCACTAATACATAGTGTGTATATTATGCGCACACATCATGTATAAAGTTATACATAATATGTGGATTGAAGATATGACCCCATTGCACGTAATAATTTCTCACATCTAAAAAGACATTTTGATTGCAACGATCTAGAATTACAATGCAAAGTAAATTCACAATATTTTATATAATTTAGCATGTTTGATTGGTTGTATAATAAATTTAAGAGAGTAATTTTTATGATTGGATTCCTATAAAATAAACCTCTACATATTATTTTAACATTTTTCAATTAAATTGCAAATTATAAATATATCAATAAATTACTTTACATTTAATCACAACAAATTTTTAAAATTCCTATATTCCTTCTACACTACTCTCAAAATACTTCAAACCAAATGACCCCTAAATGATATTTCAACAAAATCTCAAACTGCTAATATCCACGCCAAGTTTTACCTAAAATGAGTTTTGAAAGCTTAATCAACAAATAGGAATGATCAACATAAACAACTCAATCTGAAAAGAAGTATTTGAATAATCTTAAATCCATGGCCCGTACCTTTCCATATAAAAAATCTATCATAACAATAACTCTTATCTATAGCAACCCAATAGTTTAGGAAAAACCATTTTCCACAATAGCAATCATTCATCTATAAATAATATATTTTACATTTCTATTATATAGGTAATTCTAATTTTCAAATTAAAAACTAATTTTCAAATTTATTTCTCTTAAAAATAGTTATTTCTCACTTCATTATATATAATTTTTATTTCCATCTTCATATAAAATAATAGAATAAAATTCAACCACAAAAACTCCCATTTTTACCGTCTTATTATCTTCCATTTTTCTAACTTTCAAGAATATCGTCTGCCCAATCTAAAAATACGCAAATACAATTTGCTTCCGAGGAAGAGAAACACAACGAAGCAAGCTAATCCAACCTCAAGGTGACAGAAAAAAATCCTATGTTCCCAACCTACCAAATTCTCTTCAGTCAGTTAGAACAAATCTTAATATAGTGAAATACACTTCAGCTTTAAAACGAGAATAAAGTTTTCATATTATATATAGCCATACAAAATTTTTGTCAAATCTAAAATGAGCGGTAGCCACACACTAAGAAAGCAGAAGGCATAAATCAATTTAGCACTTCAATAACAAGTTTGTGATATTTAGATTTAATATTATGCAACTTGCCATTTTAATTATATTACTTCTTAACAAGATTAATGAAGAAGAGTTGGGGAAACCGAGAATCTTTTGGACAAAATTAGCTACCTCTACCAAGCAAGGCATGTTTGAAGCTGGTTCATTCTTTATTTTATTTTCTACTTGCTTTATTTATGTTGTGTTTGTTTAGTTTTAGTTTCACAGGAAGCTTTTTTTTTTTTTTTTTTTTGAAATATCTAAGAAAGTGTTTCCACAGTTCCAGAAGATAAAGTTTATTTTTAGAAAGGATAAAACAGACCACCACAGCGGGATATCTGTTTTCTAAAATATAAAACAGCAGTGACTATAGCCTGCCAGAGTTATGAAAAATTTTCTATTCTACCTAATTAACATAAAACAATGTTACAAATCATAGATATTATTCTCACCTGGAAACTATGACTAGTTTCTAGAGCAAAACCATTGTTGAATGATCCCATGCCATCATACATGATAATTATACAAAATTGACTGAGTTACGCTAAGAAAAGTGGGGCTTCCTCGTAGTCACAGCAGCAATAGGGCACATCAAATACAGCAAATAAAGTCAAAATAACTTAAATGGCTATCATAATGTCATTTGGAGTTCTTCATACCTTATTATTCAGTTGATAGATTTCAATCATCATCCTTGAACTCTCTGGTAAGAGAAGAACATATCAATGTTTTCATCATGAGGATGTTTAGAAAGCTCGCAAATTCATTTTATGGATTTATTTGAAAAGAATGAAAGAATTCCCCCGCTGGTCTTATCAAAGAAACTATAGCTAGAAAAAGATTGTTTTCTCCCTACCAGTTCGCTCTGGTTTCTGATGCAAAGCTAAATTAAGAAACCTACTAAGAAAATCTAATGATAAAAACAGTAAAGATTGAGCGAATCAGTTTATTCAATTTTAATACAAGCTAACTCGTTCTTCTTCCCATAGTAAACTTGTAATGATTTACCTCATGCCATACTTGAAATGTTAAGAAAAGCCATTATTCTAAATACCAATCCCTGTTTAAAACTTTTGTTCCAAATGATTTGGAATTCTATTTATAATTACCATGAATTCACGTATTACAAGCACCAAATTTAGAATAATTTTCCCATGATCTGAAAACAAAAGAATTGTTTTAGGTTCCTTAATAATCACAAAAGCAACAACAATTCTCTGAATTGATTTGTGCTGATGACAGTTTTAGTCCCTAGCTTCAATCAAATCATCATGCAAATGATTGTGATAAAACGAAAGTAAATATTTTTCTTTCAATAGTTCTTTGATTACAATCGAAGTGATGGTAACTTCAGTATTTCATTTCTCAATATTTACCTTTGCCACTCAATACCAATCCACTGCATTTTAACAAGTCTGATTAAATTTCAATTTAGTAAATCTCTCTCCTCTTATTTCTACATATTTTTTTATTCAAATAAATTAACCAAATTCATTATCCAATAAAAAAAGAACATTATGAGCAATTTTACTATCAAAAGTACACAAATATTTTCTTCTATATCATCATTAAATAAAAATTTTGGAATCTATAATTTTTATAAATTTCATTATTTAACACTTAATAATATTTATCACAATTATTTATCCATCCACTGTCACTATTAACATTTAGTTGAATTGATTCATCATTATGATTAGAATCCACTTCAGTTTCAAATGCAACGACTTGATTAATTTCTAAATTTTCAATTCATGCTTTAAACAAATTAATATTGTTACAAATTTAATTTTGTTTATTTCATTATTCAACCAATTGATTTTACAGAGTGGCCAAAATCTCATCCCTTTGATCAGTCGTTAACCTGATATAGAATCCTGCTTCTAAGTGTCAATTGATAAAACCAACGGCCCTAATTTTATGAGTGTAAAGTTTCTAATACAAATAAGATGATGCAATCAATATAGCTCCAACAAAAGATATTAGAATTCACATATCTAAGTCTACTATTTGCACAAGATTTTCTCCCTTGGTCCAACTTCAAAATACATGAAAATCAAGACCAAATGATAGTACAAGTTCGATTAATTAAAAAAACTACTGAGAAATTTGGACCCAAAAAAAAGAGAGAAAACAATTGAAAATCTATGCATTTTTACATCAAAATCTTATATATTTACTTATTGGTTCTTTAAACTGCTATGCAAATAGACAGTATTTGTTGATGGAATGTGAATTTGTGTACAAACAGCTTGTCAAGCTGCCTGGCCTCATACAATGAAAGCAGGAAATTAATCTATGGTGCAACCAATTTAATGCTTTAACATCAATTTTTTATATGCATATTTAATTTTATGCAACTTAGAATTTTAATTATTTTACTTTTCAAACAATTTTGAAAGCTTAAAAAGATTAACAAAGAAGAATTGGTAAAACCAAAATTCTTTTGGAGAAAACTGTTAACATTCATAGAAAGGCATCTTTGAAACTGTTTCACTTTTCGTTTTATTTATATTATGTGCCTGTTTGCCTTTTTTTTAAGGTAAAAAAAATGTTATTAATTCCGCTTTATATATATATATATATATATATATATATATATATATATATATATATATATATATATTATAATACTGATGGTTTCTAAAACAGATGCAAATATCTAAAAAAGTGTTTCCACTGTCCATAAGATAACATTTATTTTCAAAGAGAATAAAACAGACCACCAAACCTATTTTCTCTACTCGATATCTGTTCTCTAGAAAACATTAAACAACAATGAATATGAACTGAGCTATGCTAAATTTCCTATTTTCAACACATTTAACATAAAACAATGGTTACAAATCATAGATATTATTCTCACCCTAACACAAATTGGTAACTGTTACTGTACCACTTATACATGAAAATTATACAAAATTGAATGAGTGACATCAAGGCAAGTTGGGCTTCCTCGTAATCACAGTAGCAATAGGGCACATCAAACACAACAAATAATGTCAAAATAGCTTAAATGAATATCATAGTGTCATTCATGGAGCTCCTCATACCTTATTTAGTTGATAGATTTCAATCATCGTCCTTGAACTCTCTGATTAGAAAAAAATATATATCAATGTTTTTTTATCATGAGGATGTTCAGAAAGCTGGTCAATTGATTTATATGTATTTATTAAAAAAAAGAAAAAAAATTCCCCACAGGACTTATCAAAGAAAGTATAGCCAGAAAAAGATTGTTTTCTTCCTACTAGGTCGGCGCTGGTTTCCAATGCTAGTTAAATTAAGTAACTTACTTAAAAATTTTATTGATTATTGATAAAAAGGTAAAGATCTAGTGATTCAGGTTATTCAATTTTAATACAAGCTAACTTGTTCTTCTTCCCATAAAAGAAACTTGTAATGATTTATCTCATGCCATACTTGAAGTATACTAATCCCTGATTAAAACTTCTGTTGCAAATGAATTTGGAATTCTATTTTATAATTACCATGAATTCGAGTATTACAAGCACTAAATTTTGAATAATTTCCCATGATCTGAAAACCAAAGGATGATTTTAGGTTACCCAATAACCTCAAAAGCAACATCTTAGAATTTTTTTTTGTACTCATGACAATTTCTGTCCCTTGCTTCAATGAATTAAACTCATCATGTAAATGATTGTGATAAAACATTGGTAGATATTTTTCTTTTAAAAGTTCTTTGATTTCAATCCTAGTGATAGAAAGTTCCCTTCTCAATCTTTACCTTTGTTTCTCAGTACGCAACCAATAAATTATTAATTCTCTAAGGAATATACTCAATTAGAAAGTGGAATACATAAAGGAATTTTCAAATACATCTAGATTTAGAAAAATGATTGGGCTAATCATATTTCAATATACATAGTTTAGATTGTAAATCAAGACCCCACCCCCCCCCCCTCCTCCCCCACCCCGGCATTTGAATTTATATTTAGATTATGGATTTTAAAAGAATAAAATAGAATAGGAATGTGTGGAGACTGAGATAGTGTATAAAACCTGGTCTTACACTTGCCTAGAGTGAGTTGGCAACTAATCTCAAGTCCAATCCAATCAATCGCCACATGAATACAAGATTAGATAAGCTCTATCCAAGGAATTATATTTTAGAAAACTTTATAATCAGGATTATATATATATATATTTTTCAATCTTTTATAACTTTGATAATGTAAAACTAGATCCATCCATAAAAAGATCTAAAATATTTACATTTATATCATTGCCATTACATTTACATTATTGCCTAAGTACATTTTACTTTGCAGGAATATAAAAAAGCACATATTAAATGGTGAAATACGATCAATGAATATATATTATTATATATATATATATATATATATATATATATATATATATATATTTAAATGATAAATAAAATTGCACGGCTCTGAATTTTCATTCCTATCTCTCGTGCACTAACATAAATGTAAAATATGATATTAAGAGTACAGAAAGTAAACACACAATCATTAGTATCCTCAAGGTAATGCACTCTAGGAAAACCAAATCAAATCACCGGCCTAGTCTAGGCTAAAGTTAATTATCTTAGCAAACCATTTAAGTGAGTGTAGAGGCCTAGATATGTCCAAGTTTTATTAGTTTAAAACTATGTACAATTGATTTAATTTATTTAAGGTTTAAGATGGTTTGAATTTAACTATTTAATGAATTAGACATTTTAAATCTTATTTTAAAGAGGATTATTGTAATTGTTAATTTTAGATTTTATAAAATATAGTTTTCAATGACTTTTAAGTGTTGACCTCATTATTTGAGGTCAATTTCCCTGGAATCCATCTTTAGCTCTTAGGTCTTTATAACCTAGCATAGTCGTCGCCTACAGGATTTTTCTTAGGTGGATACCTACTGACGTAGCGTTGACTCATCCATGTTATTCAACCTAAATCCCAATTCAATCCAAATCTAGTGTAATTCTAATTGAATTCAAGTCGACTTCAATTTGAAATTGACAAGTTCGACCAATGTTATGTAGCCTGGGCTGGAACCATTAAAGGTTGGACAGTATCATTTTAAATTGTAAATTTAAAAAGATTTAATTATATCATATTCAAAATAATTTTCTAATTATTTTAAAATAAAATTTGACCGTTAATAAGACACGACGAAGAGAAGGATTTAATGCGAGCGAGCTCATAATCTACTATTATGTAATTTAAATCAATTTTATACACTAAAAATGTTAAATTAAATCTAATTATTTTTTTAAAATTTGAGATTTGAGTTTTTGATTTGGTTAGGCCGGTTTAACCGAACCCCATATTTCGCGAATGGCTGCTCCACTCAGTCTTCCTCTCAGTTCGCAAGAAGCACGCAAGAACCAAACTCCCCCTCTCCTGTTCGCACGCCTCTCAGTTCGTGAAACCCCCAAGTCCGAAGGCCCCCAGCCTTATCTTCCTCTCCGTCTGCCTT
Source organism: Dendrobium nobile (assembly GCA_022539455.1). NCBI lineage: Eukaryota > Viridiplantae > Streptophyta > Magnoliopsida > Asparagales > Orchidaceae > Dendrobium > Dendrobium nobile. Next base: position 7,763,319 of record CM039730.1, on the reverse strand, counting down.
TCTATTTCGTGAGAGAAGCTCCAGCCGACCCCAAGGCCGGCCACACCTCTCTCTCGTTGGTCTCCGACATCTTATCTCCAACCCTAGGCCGCCACTTCCCACAGCCGGTATATTTTCTTCCTTTTGATTTCTCTCCTTCCTAAAATTTTTCTTTTCTCCTTCTTTCATTGTTTTGAGTCTTATTCATTCAGCTCAAGCCTTGTAAATCATAATGTAAGGTTTCTCTTGGTAAATCTTATATATATATATATATATATATATATATATATATATATATATAATCATTTTTCTTCTCTCTTGATAATTAGAGAAATGATAAAGATCTATGGGAATGTTCTCCTCTTCTTCTTTGATTTTTCTTTGAAAGAAAGATTCTATTGTTCTTTTGGTATGAGAATGCCAATGCCTCATTTCTTATAATTCTCTTGAGTCAAAAGCTCAATTGAATTTTTTTTTTAGATCTATCACTTTCTTTAAAAAAAAAATCAAGGGTGGTTTGCTGTAATTTTTGCACCGAAATGGATGGATTTGCTACAGGTTTTTGCATAAAAAATGTATGGATTTGCTGCAGGTTTTTATATCGTAAGTATTTGGATTTGCTACTGATTTTTGCATAAAAAATGTATATGTTTGCTGCAATTTTTGCACCAAAATAGGACGGATCTGCTGTATTTTTCTTAATTTTATTTCATGTGTTAAAATGTGTCCTTTTGCATCTATTTGTTTTTTTTATATGTATATCCTCGACCGTAAGAGAGTTTGCTCATGATAATACTGATGATGAATCCAATAAGATACACGTGACTTTTGTAGTATGATTGTTATTTGGGTTTACTTCATGCAATCTTTTAAGAACCGCATGCCACATGTTTGATCAAATGCTTTGACAAAGATCACTTTCCTTGTCTTGTCTATTCAAAATCCCAATGCTAAATATGTATACATACGAATATTTAAATCACTATGTCCTCTAGTTTATTCTATATTATATATATATATATATATATATATATATATATATATATATTATATATATATATATATATATACTTCTTTTAATCATATAAAAAGAGGGCAGTTATCTTGAATGTCCATTCCATTACATACACATATGTGACATTGCAGCTTTATGTTGCACATTACTCCTGATCAGGTTGACAAAACTTTAGTTAAAACTGTATGTTAAATCAGTAGATATATTTTTATCCTTAATGCTCATGATTAAAAAAAGAGAGGATGTAATATGCATAGAATTCAGTGACATGAGAATTGTTGAGTTCTTATTAAACTTATCTTTGTTCCACTGCTTACATCTCCTCTGCTTCTTTTTAAGAAAATTCCTGAATTGCCTAGTCATCAAAGCAATATCGTCCTCATTCTCAGGTTGTGATAGATCACTCTCGGACTCCTCTACTTTCAGTGCAATGTTCTTTTCCTTTCGCCCGTTCACCTGCATCAATTTTCCTTTGACTCACTCCTTGCTCGTAGGCAATTAGTGAACAAAAAAGATTATCAATAGAGTAAACATTTAAATTTTTGGACTCTGTAATAACAGTTATTTTAGCATCATATGCAGTAGGCAAACAACGAAGAATTTTATTAACCATTTCAGCATTCGTTAGTTCTTTACCCAATGCATGTAAAGAAGTGACAATTTGCATAAATCTTGTATACATTTTAGAAATAGATTCATTTGATTTCATGCGAAATAATTCATAATCATGTAACAAGATGTTTAATCTAGATTGCTTTACTTTATTTGTCCCTTCGTAAGTAATACAGAGTCTATCTCATATATCATTTTCACTTTTACAAGTGGAATCCTGCATGTTGTCTTCTAATGTAAGTGCACAAAAGAAATTATTTAAACATTTTACATTAAGTTGTGATAAATCACATTTTTTTACAGTCCAATCTGCAAAGGGCATTTCAACTCTAATACCATCAACTAATTTAGTTGATTTTATATACCCTTCTTGAACTAAGATCCACATACGATAATTTAGTGACTGTAAAAATATAGACATGCGTGTTTTCCACAAAATCG